>CM038796.1:136226173-136638144 GCA_021764765.1 Vicia sativa
CTTCGTTCAGTTACGTATTGCTTCACTTCAAATTTCATCTTATTTAAAGACATATTCACTTAATTTCATAGATTTTCGAAGACTTATATTCACTTCAAATTTCATCAAATTTTACGAAGACTTATATTCACTTCAAATTTCATCGATTTTAGAAGACTTATATTCACTTCAAATTTCATTGATTTTTAGAAGACATATTCACTTCAAATTTCATGATTTTAGAGACTTATATTCACTTCAAATTTCATAGATTTTCTAAGACTTATATTCACTTCAAATTTCATCAGATTTTACAGACTTATATTCACTTCAAATTTCATCAGTTTTAGAGACTTATATTCACTTCAAATTTCATCAGTTTTAAAGACTTATATTCACTTCAAATTTCATGATTTTAGAAGACTTATATTCACTTCAAATTTCATCAGATTTTCTAAAGACTTATATTCACTTCAAATTTCATCAAATTTTCTTAAGACATATTCACTTCAAATTTCATCGATTTTAGAAGACTTATATTCACTTCAAATTTCATCAGTTTTTACAGACTTATATTCACTAAATTTCATCATATTTTAGAAGACTTATATTCACTTCAAATTTCATCAGATTTTAGAGACTTATATTCTTCAAATTTCATGATTTTAGAAGACTTATATTCACTTCAAATTTCATCTTATTTTACGAAGACTTATATTCACTTCAAATTTCATCAGATTTTACGAAGACTTATATTCACTTCAAATTTCATCAGTTTTACGAGACTTATATTCACTTCAATTTCACAGTTTTACGAAGACTTATATTCACTTCAAATTTCATTAGATTTCGAAGACTTATATTCACTTCAAATTTCATCAGTTTTCTAAAGACTTATATTCACTTCAATTTCATCAGATTTTCTAAAGACTTATATTCACTTCAAATTTCATCAAATTTTCTTAAGACTTATATTCACTTCAAATTTCATCAGTTTTCGAAGACTTATATTCACTTCAAATATTCATCGATTTTAAGAGACTTATATTCACTTCAAATTTCACAGTTTTACGAAGACTTATATTCACTTCAAATTTCATCAGTTTTCTAAAGACTTATATTCACTTCAAATTTCATCAAATTTTCTTAAGACTTATATTCACTTCAAATTCATGATTTTACGAAGACTTATATTCACTTCAAATTTCATCAGTTTTTACGAGACTTATATTCACTTCAAATTTCATCATTTTTACGAGACTTATATTCACTTCAAATTTCATCAGTTTTACGAAGACTTATATTCACTTCAAATTTCATGATTTTTACGAAGACTTATTCACTTCAAATTTCATCTTATTTTCGAAGACTTATATTCACTTCAATTTCATCAGATTTTAGAAGACTTATATTCACTTCAAATTTCATCAGTTTACGAAGACTTATATTCACTTCAAATTTCATGATTTTCGAAGACTTATATTCACTTCAATTTCATAGATTTTCGAAAACTTATTCACAAATTTCATCAAATTTTTAGACTTATATTCACTTCAAATTTCATCAGATTTCTGAAGACTTATATTCACTTCAAATTTCATGATTTGAAGACTTATATTCACTTCAAATTTCATCAGTTTTAAAGACTTATATTCACTTCAATTTCATGATTTCGAGAAACATATTCACTTCAAATTTCATCAGTTTTACGAACTTATATTCACTTCAAATTTCACAGTTTTGAAGACTTATATTCACTTCAAATTTCATCAGATTTTCTAAGACTTATATTCACTAAATTTCATCAGATTTTACGAAGACTTATATTCACTTATTTCATGATTTTACGAAGACTTATATTCACTTCAAATTTCATCCAGTTTTAGAAGACTTATATTCACTTCAAATTTCATCAGTTTTTACGAGACTTATATTCACTTCAATTTCATCAGATTTTCTAAGACTTATATTCTTCAAATTTCATCAAATTTTCTTAAGACTTATATTCACTTCAATTTCATCAGATTTTACGAACATATTCACTTCAAATTTCATCAGTTTTAGAAGACTTATATTCACTTCAAATTTCATCAGTTTTTACGAAGACTTATATTCACTTCAATTTCATGAATTTCTAAGACTTATATTCACTTAAATTTCATCAAATTTTCTTAGACTTATATTCACTTCAAATTTCATGATTTTAAAGACTTATATTCACTTCAAATTTCATCAGTTTTACGAGACTTATATTCACTTCAAATTTCATCATATTTTTAAAGAGACTTATATTCACTTCAAATTTCATGATTTTAGAAGACTTATATTCACTTCAATTTCATGATTTTCACGAAGACTTATATTACTTCAAATTTCATCAGTTTACGAAGACTTATATTCACTTCAAATTTCATCAGTTTACGAAGACTTATATTCACTTCAAATTTCATCAGTTTTTACGAACTTATATTCACTTCAAATTTCATCAGATTCGAGACTTATATTCACTTCAAATTTCATTGATTTTCTAAAGACTTATTCACTTCAATTTCATCAAATTTTACGAAGACTTATATTCACTTCAAATTTCAGTTTTAGAAGACTTATATTCACTTCAAATTTCAAATTGATTTTACGAAGACTTATATTCTTCAAATTTCATCAGTTTTACGAGAGACTTATATTCACTTCAAATTTCATGATTTTAGAAGACTTATATTCACTTCAAATTTCATCGATTTTAGAGACTTATATTCACTTCAAATTTCATCAGATTTTACGAAGACATATTCACTTCAAATTTCATTGATTTTCGAAGACTTATATTCACTTCAAATTTCATCAATTTTAAGATTATATTCACTTCAAATTTCATCATTTTTACGAAGACTTATATTCACTTCAAATTTCATCAGTTTACGAAGACTTATATTCACTTCAAATTTCATCAGTTTTACGAAGACTTATATTCACTTCAATTTCATAGATTTTCTAAGACTTATATTCACTTATTTCATCAAATTTTCTTAAGACTTATATTCACTTCAAATTTCATGATTTTACGAAGACTTATATTCACTTCAATTTCATTGATTCGAGACTTATATTCACTTCAAATTTCATGATTTTACGAAGACTTATATTCACTTCAAATTTCACAGATTTTCTAAAGACTTATATTCACTTCAAATTTCATCAAATTTTCTTAAGACTTATATTCTTCAAATTTCATTGATTTTACAGACTTATATTCACTTCAAATTTCATCAGTTTTACGAAGACTTATATTCACTTCAAATTTCATCATATTTTCGAAGACTTATATTCACTTCAAATTTCACAGTTTTAGAGACTTATATTCACTTCAAATTTCATGGATTACGAAGATATATTCACTTCAAATTTCATCTTATTTTAGAGACTTATATTCACTTCAATTTCATCAGATTTTCTAAAGACTTATATTCACTTCAAATTTCATCAATTTTACGAAGACTTATATTCACTAATTTCATCAGTTTTTAGAACTTATATTCACTAAATTTCATCAGTTTTGAAGACTTATATTCACTTCAAATTTCATCAGTTTTTTACGAAGACTTATATTCACTTCAATTTCATGATTTTAGAGACTTATTCACTTCAAATTTCATCAAATTTTCTTAAGACTTATATTCACTTCAAATTTCATGGTTTTAAGACTTATATTCACTTCAAATTTCATCATTTTGAAGACTTATATTCACTTCAAATTTCATCAGTTTTACGAAGACTTATATTCACTTCAAATTTCATCAGATTTAAAGACTTATATTCACTTCAAATTTCATAATTTTCTTAAGACTTATATTCACTTCAAATTTCATGATTTTACGAAGACTTATATTCACTTCAAATTTCATCAGTTTTACGAAGACTTATATTCACTTCAAATTTCATCATATTTTACGAAGACTTATATTCACTTCAAATTTCATCAGTTTTAAAAGACTTATTCACTTCAAATTTCATCAGTTTTCGAACTTATATTCACTTCAAATTTCATCTTATTTCGAAGACTTATATTCACTTCAATTTCATCGATTTTACGAAGACTTATATTCACTCAAATTTCATGGATTTTACGAAGACTTATATTCACTTCAATTTCATCAGTTTTAAGACTTATATTCACTTCAAATTTCATCAGATTTTACGAGACTTATATTCACTTCAAATTTCATCATTTTAAGACTTATATTCACTTCAAATTTCATCAGTTTTCTAAAGACTTATATTCACTTCAAATTTCATCAAATTTTCTTAAGACTTATATTCTTCAAATTTCATCAGTTTTACGAAGACTTATATTCACTTCAATTTCATCAGTTTTAGAAGACTTATATTCACTTCAAATTTCATCGATTTTAGAAGACTTATATTCACTTCAAATTTCATAGTTTTCTAAAGACTTATATTCACTTCAATTTCATCAAATTTTCGAAGACTTATATTCACTTCAATTTCATGATTTTACGAAGACTTATTCACTTCAAATTTCATCAGTTTTACGAAGACTTATATTCACTTCAAATTTCATCATATTTTACGAAGACTTATATTCACTTCAAATTTCATCGATTTTAGAAGACTTATATTCACTTCAAATTTCATCAGATTTTACGAAGACTTATATTCACTTCAATTTCATCTTATTTTAGAACTTATATTCACTTCAAATTTCATCAGTTTTACGAAGACTTATATTCACAAATTTCATGATTTTACGAGACTTATATTCACTTCAAATTTCATCAGTTTTACGAAGACTTATATTCACTTCAAATTTCATCGATTTTCTAAGACTTATATTCACTTCAAATTTCATCAATTTTACGAAGACTTATATTCACTAAATTTCATGATTTTAGAAGACTTATATTCACTTCAAATTTCATCAGTTTTACGAAGACTTATATTCACTTCAAATTTCATGATTTTACGACTTATATTCACTTCAAATTTCATGATTTTAGAAGACTTATATTCACTTCAAATTTCATCAGATTTTACGAACTTATATTCACTAAATTTCATGATTTTCGAAGACTTATATTCACTTCAAATTTCATCGATTTTCTAAAGACTTATATTCACTTCAAATTTCATCAAATTTTACGAAGACTTATATTCACTTCAAATTTCATCAGTTTTACGAAGACTTATATTCACTTCAATTTCATCAGTTTTACGAAGACTTATATTCACTTCAAATTTCATCGATTTTTAGAAGACATATTCACTTCAATTTCATGATTTTCTAAAGACTTATATTCACTTCAAATTTCATCAAATTTTCTTAAGACTTATATTCACTTCAAATTTCATTGATTTTACGAGACTTATATTCACTTCAAATTTCATGATTTTCGAAGACTTATATTCACTTCAAATTTCATCAGATTTTTAGAAGACTTATATTCACTTCAAATTTCATGATTTACAAGACATATACTTCAAATTTCATCAATTTTAGAAGACTTATATTCACTTCAAATTTCATGATTTTAGAGACTTATATTCACTTCAAATTTCATCAGTTTCGAAGACTTATATTCACTTCAAATTTCATCATATTTTACGAAGACTTATATTCACTTCAAATTCACAGTTTTAGAGACTTATATTCACTTCAAATTTCATCAGATTTTACGAAGACTTATATTCACTTCAAATTTCATCTTATTTTACGAAGACTTATATTCACTTCAAATTTCATCATATTTTACGAAGACTTATATTCACTTCAAATTTCATCAGTTTTAAGACTTATATTCACTTCAAATTTCATCATATTTACGAAGACTTATATTCACTTCAAATTTCATCAGTTTTACGAAGACTTATATTCACTTCAAATTTCATGATTTTACGAAGACTTATATTCACTTCAAATTTCATGATTTTACGAAGACTTATATTCACTTCAAATTTCATGATTTTAGAAGACATATTCACTTCAAATTTCATGATTTTTACGAAGACTTATATTCACTTCAAATTTCATCAGATTTTCTAAAGACTTATATTCACTTCAAATTTCATCAAATTTTCTTAAGACTTATATTCACTTCAAATTTCATCAGATTTTCTGAAGACTTATATTCACTTCAAATTTCATCAATTTTAGAGACTTATATTCACTTCAAATTTCATCATATTTTACGAAGACTTATATTCACTTCAAATTTCATCAGTTTTAAGACTTATATTCACTTCAAATTTCATCGA
Organism: Vicia sativa; assembly: GCA_021764765.1. Classification (NCBI taxonomy): domain Eukaryota; kingdom Viridiplantae; phylum Streptophyta; class Magnoliopsida; order Fabales; family Fabaceae; genus Vicia; species Vicia sativa. The sequence continues at coordinate 136,232,423 of CM038796.1, forward strand.
TTTTACGAAGACTTATATTCACTTCAAATTTCATCTTATTTTAGAAGACTTATATTCACTTCAAATTTCATTGATTTTACGGACTTATATTCACTTCAAATTTCATGATTTTAAAGACTTATATTCACTTCAAATTTCATCGATTTTGAAGACTTATATTCACTTCAATTTCATCAGATTTTCGAAGACTTATATTCACTTCAAATTTCATCGATTTTTCTAAAGACTTATATTCACTTCAAATTTCATCAGATTTTCTAAGACTTATATTCACTTCAAATTTCATCTTATTTTAGAAGACTTATATTCACTTCAATTTCATGATTTTACGAAGACTTATATTCACTTCAAATTTCATCAGTTTTAGAAGACTTATATTCACTTCAAATTTCATGATTTTACGAAGACTTATATTCACTTCAAATTTCATCAAATTTTCTAAAGACTTATATTCACTTCAATTTCATCAGTTTTACGAAGACTTATATTCACTTCAAATTTCATCGATTTTTAGAAGACTTATATTCACTTCAAATTTCACAGTTTTAGAAGACTTATATTCACTTCAATTTCATTGATTTTAGAGACTTATATTCACTTCAAATTTCATCAGTTTACGAAGACTTATATTCACTTCAAATTTCATGATTTTTCGAACTTATATTCACCAATTTCATCTTATTTTAGAGACTTATATTCACTTCAAATTTCATCGAGTTTACGAAGACTTATATTCACTTCAAATTTCATCATATTTTAAAGACTTATATTCATTCAAATTTCATCAGTTTCTAAGACTTATATTCACTTCAAATTTCATCAGTTTTACGAACTTATATTCTTCATTTCATCAGTTTTAGAACTTATATTCACTTCAAATTTCATCAGTTTTCGAAGACTTATATTCACTCAAATTTCATTCAGTTTTACGAAGACTTATATTCACTTCAAATTTCACAGTTACGAAGACTTATATTCACTTCAAATTTCATCAGTTTTAGAACATATTCACTTCAAATTTCACAGTTTCGAGACTTATTCACTTCAAATTTCATCAAATTTTCTAAGACTTATATTCACTTCAAATTTCATCAGATTTTAGAAGACTTATATTCACTTCAAATTTCATCAGTTTTACGAGACTTATATTCACTTCAAATTTCACAGTTTCGAACTTATATTCACTTCAAATTTCATGATTTTCGAAGACTTATATTCACTTCAAATTTCATCAGTTTTACGAGACTTATATTCACTTCAAATTTCATCATTTTTACGAAGACTTATATTCACTTCAAATTTCATCAGATTTTAGAACTTATATTCACTTCAAATTTCATCAGTTTAAGACTTATATTCACTTCAAATTTCATGATTTTACGAAGACTTATATTCACTTCAAATTTCATCAGTTTTCGACTTATATTCACTTCAAATTTCATCGATTTTCTGAAGACTTATATTCACTTCAAATTTCATCAAATTTTCTTAAGACTTATATTCACTTCAATTTCATGATTTTACGAGACTTATATTCACTTCAAATTTCATCAGTTTTAAAGACTTATATTCACTTCAAATTTCATCGGATTTTAGAGACTTATATTCACTTCAAATTTCATCAGTTTTAAAGACTTATATTCACTTCAAATTTCATCAAATTTTCTTAAGACTTATATTCACTTCAAATTTCATCATTTTAAGACTTATATTCACTTCAAATTTCATAGTTTTAGAAGACTTATATTCACTTCAAATTTCATCATATTTTAAAGACTTATATTCACTTCAAATTTCATTGATTTTCGAGAAGACTTATATTCACTTCAAATTTCATCAGTTTTAGAAGACTTATATTCACTTCAAATTTCATCTTATTTTACGAAGACTTATATTCACTTCAAATTTCATCAGTTACGAAGACTTATATTCACTTCAAATTTCATGATTTTACGAGACTTATATTCACTTCATTTCACATGATTTTACGAAGACTTATATTCACTTCAAATTTCATCAGATTTTAGAAGACTTATATTCACTTCAAATTTCATGATTTTCTAAGACTTATATTCACTTCAATTTCATGATTTTCTAAAGACTTATATTCACTTCAAATTTCATCAATTTTCTTAAGACTTATATTCACTTCAAATTTCATGATTTTACGAAGACTTATATTCACTTCAAATTTCATCAGATTTTCGAGACTTATATTCACTTCAAATTTCATCAGTTTTAAGAGACTTATATTCACTTCAAATTTCATCGATTTTAAAGACTTATATTCACTTCAAATTTCATAATTTTTAAGACTTATATTCACTTCAAATTTCATCAGTTTTTACGAAGACTTATATTCACTTCAAATTTCATCAGTTTACGAAGACTTATATTCACTTCAAATTTCATCATATTTTACGAACTTATATTCACTTCAAATTTCACAGATTTTACGAAGACTTATATTCACTTCAAATTTCATGATTTTACGAAGACTTATATTCACTTCAAATTTCAATATTTTAAGACTTATTTCACTTCAAATTTCATCAGTTTTACGAAGACTTATATTCACTTCAAATTTCATCATGATTTTACGAAGACTTATATTCAAATTTCATCGATTTTAGAGACTTATATTCACTTCAAATTTCATTGATTTTCTAAGACTTATATTCACTTCAAATTTCATCAAATTTTCTTAAGACTTATATTCACTTCAAATTTCATCAGTTTTACGAAGACTTATATTCACCAATTTCATCAGTTTTACGAAGACTTCATAAATTTCATCATATTTTTACGAAGACTTATATTCACTTCAAATTTCATCAGTTTTAGAAGACTTATATTCACTTCAATTTCATCAGTTTTGAAGACTTATATTCACTTCAAATTTCATCATTTTAGAGACTTATATTCACTTCAATTTCATCAGTTTTACGAAGACTTATATTCACTTCAAATTTCATTGATTTTACAGTTATATTCACTTCAAATTTCACAGTTTACGAAGACTTATATTCACTTCAAATTTCATCAGATTTTACGAAGACTTATATTCACTTCAAATTTCATGATTTTAAAGACTTATATTCACTTCAAATTTCATCAGTTTTCTAAAGACTTATATTCTTCAAATTTCATCAAATTTTCTGAACTTATATTCACTTCAAATTTCATCAGTTTTACGAAGACTTATATTCACTTCAAATTTCATCGATTTTACGAACTTATATTCACTTCAAATTTCATCAGATTTACGAAGACTTATATTCACAATTTCAATTCAGTTTTCTAAAGACTTATATTCACTTCAATTTCATCAAATTTTCTTAAGACTTATATTCACTTCAAATTTCATCAGTTTTAGACTTATATTCACTTCAAATTTCATCAGTTACGAAGACTTATATTCACTTCAAATTTCATCATATTTTAGAAGACTTATATTCACTTCAAATTTCATGAATTTTACGAAGACTTATATTCACTTCAAATTTCATCAGTTTTCGAAAGACTTATATTCACTTCAAATTTCATCTTATTTTACGAGACTTATTCACTTCAAATTTCATCAGATTTTAGAAGACTTATATTCATCAATTTCATTAGTTTTAGAAGACTTATATTCACTTCAAATTTCATCAGATTTTACGAAGACTTATATTCACTTCAAATTTCATCAGATTTTCTAAGACTTATATTCACTTCAAATTTCATTGATTTTACAAGACTTATATTCACTTCAAATTTCATCGATTTTCGAAGACTTATATTCACTTAAATTTCATCAAATTTTCTTAAGACTTATATTCACTTCAAATTTCATCAGTTTTAGAAGACTTATATTCACTTCAAATTTCATGATTTTACGAAGACTTATATTCACTTCAAATTTCATCAGTTTTACGAAGACTTATATTCACTTCAAATTTCATCGATTTTAAAGACTTATATTCACTTCAAATTTCATCAAATTTTCTAAGACTTATATTCACTTCAAATTTCATGATTTACGAAGACTTATATTCACTTCAAATTTCATCAGTTTTAAGACTTATATTCACTTCAAATTTCATCAGATTTTGAAGACTTATATTCATTCAAATTTCATCATTTTACGAAGACATATTCACTTCAAATTTCATGATTTTAGAAGACTTATATTCACTTCAAATTTCATCTGTTTTACGAAGACTTATATTCACTTCAAATTTCATCCATTTTACGAAGACTTATATTCACTCAAATTTCATCAGTTTTAAGACTTATATTCACTTCAAATTTCATCAGATTTTACGAAGACTTATATTCACTTCAAATTTCATCGATTTTCTAAAGACTTATATTCACTTCAAATTTCATCAAATTTTATTAGACTTATATTCACTTCAAATTTCATGATTTTAGAAGACTTATATTCACTTCAAATTTCATGATTTTACGAAGACTTATATTCATTCAAAGTTTCACAGTTTCGAAGACTTATATTCACTTCAAATTTCATGATTTTCGAAGACTTATATTCACTTCAAATTTCATCAGATTTTCGAGACTTATATTCACTTCAAATTTCATCAGATTTACGAAGACTTATATTCACTTCAAATTTCATCGATTTTCTAAAGACTTATATTCACTTCAAATTTCATCAAATTTTAGACATATTCACTTCAAATTTCATGATTTTACAAGACTTATATTCACTTCAAATTTCATCAGTTTTCGAAGACTTATATTCACTCAAATTTCATCATTTTCGACTTATATTCACTTCAAATTTCATCAGTTTTCTAAAGACTTATATTCACTTCAAATTTCATCAAATTTTCTTAAGACTTATATTCTTCAAATTTCATCAGTTTTCGAAGACTTATATTCACTTCAAATTTCATCGATTTAGAAGACTTATATTCATTTCAAGTTTCACAGTTTCGAAGACTTATATTCACTTCAATTTCATCAGATTTTCTAAAGACTTATATTAACTTCAAATTTCATCAAATTTTCTTAAGACTTATATTCACTTCAAATTTCATGATTTTTGAGACTTATATTCACTTCAAATTTCATCAGTTTTACGAAGACTTATATTCACTTCAAATTTCATCATATTTAGAAGACTTATATTCATTCAAGTTTCACAAGATTTTTACGAAGACTTATATTCACTTCAAATTTCATGATTTTAGAAGACTTATATTCACTTCAAATTTCATCTTATTTTAAGACTTATATTCACTTCAATTTCATGATTTTTAGAACTTATATTCACTTCAAATTTCATGATTTTACGAAGACTTATATTCATTCAAATTTCATCAGATTTTACGAAGACTTATATTCACTTCAAATTTCATCGATTTTCAAAGACTTATATTCACTTCAAATTTCATCAAATTTTCTTAAGACTTATATTCACTTCAAATTTCATCAGATTTTAGAAGACTTATATTCACTTCAAATTTCATTGATTTTACGAAGACTTATATTCACTTCAAATTTCATCATATTTTACGAAGACTTATATTCACTTCAAGTTTCACCGATTTTAGAAGACTTATATTCACTTCAAATTTCATGATTTTAGAAGACTTATATTCACTTAAATTTCATCTTATTTTAGAAGACTTATATTCACTTCAATTTCACTGATTTTTAGAGACTTATATTCACTCAAATTTCATCAGTTTTCGAAGACTTATATTCACTTCCAATTTCACATTTTCGAAGACTTATATTCACTTCAAATTTCATCAGATTTTAGAAGACTTATATTCACTTCAAATTTCATCAGTTTTCTAAAGACTTATATTCACTTCAAATTTCATCGATTTTCTAAAGACATATTCACTTCAAATTTCATCAAATTTTCTTAAGACTTATATTCACTTCAAATTTCATTTTTTTAAGACTTATATTCACTTCAAATTTCATCAGTTTTACGAAGACTTATATTCATTTCAAATTTCACAGTTTTACAAGACTTATATTCACTTCAAATTTCATGATTTTCTAAAGACTTATATTCACTTCAAATTTCATCAAATTTTCTTAAGACTTATATTCACTTCAAATTTCATCAGTTTACGAGACTTATATTCACTTCAAATTTCATCAGTTTTAGAAGACTTATATTCACTTCAAATTTCATCATATTTTTAAAGACTTATATTCATTCAAGTTTCACAGATTTTGAAGACTTATATTCACTTCAAATTTCATGATTTTCTAGAAGACTTATATTCACTTCAAATTTCATCTTATTTTACGAGACTTATATTCACTTCAAATTTCATGATTTTCGAAGACTTATATTCATCTCAATTTCATCAGATTTCTAGACTTATATTCACCAAATTTCACAGTTTTCGAAGACTTATATTCACTTCAAATTTCATAGTTTTAAAGACTTATATTCACTTCAAATTTCATCGATTTTCTAAAGACTTATATTCACTTCAAATTCTCATGATTTTCTAAAGACTTATATTAACTTCAATTTCATCAAATTTTCTTAAGACTTATATTCACTTCAAATTTCATGATTTTACGAAGACTTATATTCACTTCAAATTTCATCAGATTTTACGAAGACTTATATTCACTTCAAGTTTCATCAGATTTTAGAACTTATATTCACTTCAAATTTCATCATTTTCTAAAGACTTATATTCACTCAAATTTCATCAAATTTTCTTAAGACTTATATTCACTTCAAATTTCATCAGTTTTAAGACTTATATTCACTTCAAATTTCATCGATTTTAGAAGACTTATATTCACTTCAAATTTCATCATATTTTCGAAGACTTATATTCACTTCAAGTTTCACGATTTTAAGAGACTTATATTCACTTCAAATTTCATCGATTTTACGAACACTTATATTCACTTAATTTCATCTTATTTTAGACTTATATTCACTTCAAATTTCATCAGTTTTAGAAGACTTATATTCACTCAAATTTCATGATTTTTCGAAGACATATTCACTTCAAATTTCATCAGTTTAGAAGACTTATATTCACTTCAAATTTCATCAGATTTTCTAAAGACTTATATTCACTTCAAATTTCATCAAATTTTTAAGACTTATATTCACTTCAAATTTCATCAGTTTTCGAAGACTTATATTCACTTCAAATTTCATCAGATTTTCGAAGACTTATATTCATTCAATTTCACAGTTTTACGAAGACTTATATTCACTTCAAATTTCATTTTCGAAGACTTATTCACTTCAAATTTCATCATTTTACGAAGACTTATATTCACTTCAAATTTCATCAGTTTCGAAGACTTATATTCACTTCAAATTTCATCGATTTTCTAAAGACTTATATTCACTTCAAATTTCATCAAATTTTAAGACTTATATTCACTTCAAATTTCATCATTTTCAAGACTTATATTCACTTCAAATTTCATCAGTTTTACGAGACTTATATTCACTTCAAATTTCATCAGATTTTTAAGACTTATATTCACTTCAAATTTCATCAGATTTTCAAGACTTATATTCACTTCAAATTTCATCAAATTTTCTTAAGACTTATATTCACTTCAAATTTCATCGATTTTAGAGACTTATATTCACTTCAATTTCATCAGATTTTAGAGACTTATATTCACTTCAAATTTCATCAGATTTTACGAAGACTTATATTCACTTCAAATTTCATCGATTTTCTAAAGACTTATATTCACTTCAAATTTCATCAAATTTCTTAAGACTTATATTCACTTCAAATTTCATCAGTTTTAGAGACTTATATTCACTTCAAATTTCATCATTTTAGAGACTTATATCACTTCAAATTTCATCATATTTTACGAAGACTTATATTCATTCAAATTTCACGATTTTCGAAGACTTATATTCACTTCAAATTTCATGATTTTCGAAGACTTATATTCACTTCAAATTTCATCTTTTTAGAAGACTTATATTCACTTCAAATTTCATCAGATTTACGAAGACTTATATTCACTTCAAATTTCATCATTTTTGAAGACTTATATTCACTTCAAATTTCATCAGTTTTACGAAGACTTATATTCACTTCAAATTTCATCAGATTTTACGAAGACTTATATTCACTTCAAATTTCACGATTTTCTAAAGACTTATATTCACTTCAAATTTCATCGATTTTCTAAAGACTTATATTCACTTCAAATTTCATCAAATTTTTAAGACTTATATTCACTTCAATTTCATCATTTTCAAGACTTATATTCACTTCAAATTTCATGATTTTAAGACTTATATTCACTTCAAATTTCATCAGATTTTAGAAGACTTATATTCACTTCAATTTCATGATTTTCTAAAGACTTATATTCACTTCAAATTTCATCAAATTTTCTTAAGACTTATATTCACTTCAAATTTCATCAGTTTTCAAGACTTATATTCACTTCAAATTTCATCATTTTACGAAGACTTATATTCACTTCAAATTTCATCATATTTTACGAAGACTTATATTCACTCAAATTTCATCAGTTTTAGAAGACTTATATTCACTTCAAATTTCATCAGTTTTCAAGACTTATATTCACTTCAAATTTCATCTTATTTTAAGACTTATATTCACTTCAAATTTCATCGATTTTCTAAGACTTATATTCACTCAAATTTCATCATTTTCGAAGACTTATATTCACTTCAAATTTCACAGTTTTACGAAGACTTATATTCACTTCAAATTTCATCAGTTTTAAAGACTTATATTCACTTCAAATTTCATCATTTTCTAAAGACTTATATTCACTTCAAATTTCATCAGATTTTCTAAAGACTTATATTCACTTCAAATTTCATCAAATTTTCTTAAGACTTATATTCACTTCAAATTTCATCAGTTTCTGAAGACTTATATTCACTTCAAATTTCATCAGTTTTAGAGACTTATATTCACTTCAAATTTCATCGATTTTAGAAGACTTATATTCACTTCAAATTTCATCATATTTTAAGACTTATATTCACTTCAAATTTCACAGTTTTAGAAGACTTATATTCACTTCAATTTCATTGATTTTACGAAGACTTATATTCACTTCAAATTTCATCAGTTTTAAAGACTTATATTCACTTCAAATTTCATCGATTTTCGAAGACTTATATTCACTTCAAATTTCATCATTTTCACTTATATTCACTTTTTCAGATTTTCGAAGACTTATATTCACTTCAAATTTCATGATTTTCAAGACTTATATTCACTTCAAATTTCATGATTTTCCAAGACTTATATTCACTTCAAATTTCATCGATTTTCGAAGACTTATATTCACTTCAAATTTCATCAGATTTTCTAAAGACTTATATTCACTTCAAATTTCATCAGATTTTCGAAGACTTATATTCACTTCAAATTTCATCATTTTTGAAGACTTATATTCACTTCAAATTTCACAGTTTTTTACGAGACTTATATTCACTTCAAATTTCATGATTTTCGAAGACTTATATTCACTTCAAATTTCATCAGATTTTCAAGACTTATATTCACTTCAAATTTCACAGATTTTCGAAGACTTATATTCACTTCAAATTTCATCTTATTTACGAAGACTTATATTCACTTCAAATTTCATCGATTTTAGAAGACTTATATTCACTTCAAATTTCATCATATTTTCGAAGACTTATATTCACTTCAAATTTCATCAGATTTTCGAAGACTTATATTCACTTCAAATTTCATCAGATTTTACGAAGACTTATATTCACTTCAAATTTCATCTTATTTTCGAAGACTTATATTCACTTCAAATTTCATGATTTTAAGACTTATATTCACTCAAATTTCATCAGTTTTAAAGACTTATATTCACTTCAAATTTCATCAGTTTACGAAGACTTATATTCACTCAAATTTCATCAGATTTTCTAAAGACTTATAACTTCAAATTTCATCAAATTTTCTTAAGACTTATATTCACTTCAAATTTCATCAGATTTTCGAAGACTTATATTCACTTCAAATTTCATCGATTTTACAAGACTTATATTCACTTCAAATTTCATGATTTTCGAAGACTTATATTCACTTCAATTTCATGATTTTCGAAGACTTATATTCACTTCAAATTTCATCAGTTTTACAAGACTTATATTCACTTCAAATTTCACCAGATTTTAAGACTTATATTCACTTCAAATTTCATCAGTTTTAAAGACTTATATTCACTTCAAATTTCATCAAATTTTAGAAGACTTATATTCACTTCAAATTTCATCAGATTTTCTGAAGACTTATATTCACTTCAAATTTCATCAGATTTTCTGAAGACTTATATTCACTTCAAATTTTATCAGATTTTCTGAAGACTTATATTCACTTCAAATTTCGTCAGATTTTCTAAAGACTTATATTAACTTCAAATTTCATCAAATTTTCTTAAGACTTATATTCACTTCAAATTTCATCAGATTTTCTGAAGACTTATATTCACTTCAAATTTCATCATTTTTGAAGACTTATATTCACTTCAAGTTTCACCAGATTTTCTGAAGAATTATATTCACTTCAAATTTCATGATTTTTCCTAAAGACTTATATTCACTTCAAATTTCATCAGATTTTCTGAAGACTTATATTCACTTCAAATTTCATGATTTTCGAAGACTTATATTCACTTCAAATTTCATAGTTTTTAGAAGACTTATATTCACTTCAAATTTCATCATATTTTCGAAGACTTATATTCAGTTCAAGTTTCACCAGATTTTACAAGACTTATATTCACTTCAAATTTCATCGATTTTCGAAGACTTATATTCACTTCAATTTCATCTTTTTGAAGACTTATATTCACTTCAAATTTCATCAGATTTTAGAAGACTTATATTCACTCAAATTTCATCAGATTTTTGAAGACTTATATTCACTTCAAATTTCACAGATTTTTAGAAGACTTATATTCACTTCAAATTTCATAGATTTTACAAGACTTATATTCACTTCAAATTTCATCGATTTTCTAAAGACTTATATTCACTTCAAATTTCATGATTTTCTAAAGACTTATATTCACTTCAAATTTCATCAAATTTTCTTAAGACTTATATTCACTTCAAATTTCATCAGTTTTCGAAGACTTATATTCACTTCAAATTTCATCAGATTTTCGAAGACTTATATTCACTTCAATTTCACAGTTTTCGAAGACTTATATTCACTTCAAATTTCATCATTTTCTAAAGACTTATATTCACTTCAAATTTCAGATTTTCGAAGACTTATATTCACTTCAAATTTCATCAGATTTTAAGACTTATATTCACTTCAAATTTCATCAGATTTTACGAAGACTTATATTCACTTCAAATTTCATTGATTTTGAAGACTTATATTCACTTCAAATTTCATCAGATTTTCGAAGACTTATATTCACTTCAAATTTCACAGTTTCGAAGACTTATATTCACTTCAAATTTCATCTTATTTTACGAAGACTTATATTCACTTCAAATTTCATCAGATTTTAAGACTTATATTCACTTCAAATTTCATCATATTTTACGAAGACTTATATTCACTTCAAATTTCATCAGTTTTCGAAGACTTATATTCACTTCAAATTTCATCGATTTTGAACACTTATATTCACTTCAAATTTCATCTTATTTTACGAAGACTTATATTCACTTCAAATTTCATCAGATATTCAAGACTTATATTCATCTCAAATTTCATCAGATTTTCTGAAGACTTATATTCACTTCAAGTTTCACCAGATTTTCTGAAGACTTATATTCACTTCAAATTTCGTCAGATTTTCTAAAGACTTATATTAACTTCAAATTTCATCAAATTTTCTTAAGACTTATATTCACTTCAAATTTCATCAGATTTTCTGAAGACTTATATTCACTTCAAATTTCATCAGATTTTCTGAAGACTTATATTCATTTCAAGTTTCACCAGATTTTCTGAAGACTTATATTCACTTCAAATTTCATGATTTTCAGAAGACTTATATTCACTTCAAATTTCATGATTTTACGAAGACTTATATTCACTTCAAATTTCACATTTTACGAAGACTTATATTCACTTCAAATTTCATGATTTTCTAAGACTTATATTCACTTCAAATTTCATCAAATTTTAAGACTTATATTCACTTCAAATTTCATGATTTTGAAGACTTATATTCACTTCAAATTTCATCATTTTAGAAGACTTATATTCACTTCAAATTTCATCATTTTCGAAGACTTATATTCACTTCAAATTTCATCATTTTCTAAAGACTTATATTAACTCAAATTTCATCAAATTTTCTTAAGACTTATATTCACTTCAAATTTCATGATTTTACGAAGACTTATATTCACTTCAAATTTCATCGATTTTCGAAGACTTATATTCATTCAAGTTTCTCAGTTTTTGAAGACTTATATTCACTTCAAATTTCATCAGATTTTCTAAAGACTTATATTCACTTCAAATTTCATCAAATTTTCTTAAGACTTATATTCACTTCAAATTTCATGATTTTACGAGACTTATATTCACTTCAAATTTCATGATTTTACGAGACTTATATTCACTTCAAATTTCATCATATTTTCGAAGACTTATATTCACTTCAAATTTCACCGATTTTAGAAGACTTATATTCACTTCAAATTTCATCATTTTACGAACACTTATATTCACTTCAAATTTCATCTTATTTTCGAAGACTTATATTCACTTCAAATTTCATCATTTTACAAGACTTATATTCACTTCAAATTTCATCATTTTCGAAGACTTATATTCACTTCAAATTTCATATGATTTTCGAAGACTTACTTCAAATTTCATCAGATTTTCAAGACTTATATTCACTTCAATTTTATCAGATTTTACGAGACTTATATTCACTTCAAATTTCACATTTTTTAAGACTTATATTCACTTCATATTTCATCAGTTTTCGAGACTTATATTCACTTCAAATTTCATCAGTTTTCTAAAGACATATTCACTTAAATTTCATCTTATTTTACGAAGACTTATATTCACTTCAAATTTCATGATTTTCTTAAGACTTATATTCACTTCAAATTTCATGATTTAAAGACTTATATTCAAATATCACGGATTTTAGAAGACTTATATTCACTTCAAATTTCATGATTTTACGAAGACTTATATTCACTTCAAGTTTCACAGTTTTACGAAGACTTATATTCACTTCAAATTTCATGATTTTCGAAGACTTATATTCACTTCAAATTTCATCAGATTTTACGAAGACTTATATTCACTTCAAATTTCACAGTTTTACGAAGACTTATATTCACTTCAAATTTCATCTTATTTTCTGAGACTTATATTCACTTCAAATTTCATAGTTTCTAAAGACTTATATTCACTTCAAATTTCATCATATTTTCGAAGACTTATATTCACTTCAAGTTTCACCAGTTTTAGAAGACTTATATTCACTTCAAATTTCATCGATTTTCGAAGACTTCACTTCAAATTTCATCTTATTTACGAAGACTTATATTCACTTCAAATTTCATGATTTTGAAGACTTATATTCACTCAAATTTCATCAGATTTTCAAGACTTATATTCACTTCATGTTTCACGATTTTAAGACTTATATTCACTTCAAATTTCATCAGATTTTCTAAAGACTTATATTCACTTCAAATTTCATCAAATTTTCTTAAGACTTATATTCACTTCAAATTTCATCAGATTTTCTGAAGACTTATATTCACTTCAAATTTCAGATTTTACAAGACTTATATTCATTTCAATTTCAGATTTTACAGACTTATATTCACTTCAAATTTCATGATTTTCAAGACTTATATTCACTTCAAATTTCATCAGTTTTCGAAGACTTATATTCACTTCAAGTTTCATCAGATTTTTAAGACTTATATTCACTTCAAATTTCATCAGATTTTCTAAGACTTATATTCACTTCAAATTTCATCAAATTTTCGAAGACTTATATTCACTTCAAATTTCATGATTTTCGAAGACTTATATTCACTTCAAATTTCATCAGATTTTCGAAGACTTATATTCACTTCAATTTTATCAGATTTTACAAGACTTATATTCACTTCAAATTTCATGGATTTTCTAAAGACTTATATTCACTTCAAATTTCATCAAATTTTCTTAAGACTTATATTCACTTCAAATTTCATGATTTTCGAAGACTTATATTCACTTCAAATTTCATCAGATTTTAAGACTTATATTCATTTCAAGTTTCACAGTTTTACGAAGACTTATATTCACTTCAAATTTCATTTTCTAAAGACTTATATTAACTTCAAATTTCATCAAATTTTCTTAAGACTTATATTCACTTCAAATTTCATCAGTTTTGAAGACTTATATTCACTTCAAATTTCATCATTTTACAAGACTTATATTCACTTCAAATTTCATCATATTTTACGAAGACTTATATTCACTTCAAGTTTCACCAGTTTTACAAGACTTATATTCACTTCAAATTTCATGATTTTCGAAACTTATATTCACTTCAAATTTCATCTTATTTTACGAAGACTTATATTCACTTCAAATTTCATCGATTTTAGACTTATATTCACTTCAAATTTCATCAGATTTTCTGAAGACTTATATTCACTTCAAATTTCATATGATTTTCTGAAGACTTATATTCACTTCAAATTTCATCAGATTTTCTGAAGACTTGTATTCACTTCAATTTTATCTAGATTTTCTGAAGACTTATATTCACTTCAAGTTGCACCAGATTTTCTTAAGACTGATATTCACTTCATATTTCATCAGATTATCTGAAGACTTATATTCACTTTAAATTTCATCAGATTTTCTAAAGGCTTATATTCACTTTAAATTTCATCTTATTTTCTGAAGACTTATATTCACTTCAAATTTCATCTGATTTTCTTAAGACTTATATTCACTTCAAATTTCAGCAGATTTTCTGAAGACTTATATTCACTTCAAGTATCATCAGATTTTCTGAAGACTTATATTCACTTCAAATTTCATCGATTTTAAAGACTTATATTCACTTCAAATTTCATCGATTTTTACGAACACTTATTTTCACTTCAAATTTCATGGTTTTCGGACTTATATTCACTTCAAATTTCATCGATTTTTGAAGACTTATATTCACTTCAAGTATCACAGTTTTACGAAGACTTATATTCACTTCAAATTTCATCGATTTTCAAAGACTTATATTCCTTCAAATTTCATCAAATTTTCTTAAGACTTATATTCACTTCAAATTTCATCAGATTTTCTGAAGACTTATATTCACTTCAACTTTCACCAGATTTTCTGAAGACTTATATTCACTTCAAATTTCATCAGATTTTCTGAACACTTATTTTCACTTCAAATTTCATCGGATTTTCTCTTGATTTGTATTCACTTCAAATTTCATCAGATTTTCTGAAGACTTAAATTCACTTCAAATTTCATATGATTTTCTGAAGACTTATATTCACTTCAAATTTCATCAGATTTTCTGAAGACTTGTATTCACTTCAATTTTATCTAGATTTTAAGACTTATATTCACTTCAAGTTGCACCAGATTTTCTTAAGACTGATATTCACTTCATATTTTATCAGATTATCTGAAGACTTATATTCACTTTAAATTTCATCAGATTTTCTAAAGGCTTATATTCACTTTAAATTTCATCTTATTTTCTGAAGACTTATATTCACTTCAAATTTCATCAGATTTTCTTAAGACTTATATTCACTTCAAATTTCATCAGATTTTCTGAAGACTTATATTCACTTCAAATTTAACCAGATTTTTGAAGACTTGTATTCACTTCAATTTTATCTAGATTTTCTGAAGACTTATATTCACTTCAAGTTGCACCAGATTTACTTAAGACTAATATTCACTTCATATTTCATCAGATTATCTGAAGACTTATATTCACTTTAAATTTCATCAGATTTTCTAAAGGCTTATATTCACTTCAAATTTCATCTTATTTTCTGAAGACTTATATTCACTTCAAATTTCATCAGATTTTCTGAAGACTTATATTCACTTAAAATTTCATCAGATTTTCAAGACTTATATTCACTTCAAATTTCATGATTTTTAAGACTTATATTCACTTCAAGTTTCACAGTTTTCGAAGACTTATATTCACTTCAAATTTCATGATTTCCTAAAGACTTATATTCACTTCAAATTTCATCAAATTTTCCTAAGACTTATATTCACTTCAAATTTCATGATTTTAAGACTTATATTCACTTCAAATTTCATCAGATTTTCTGAAGACTTATATTCACTTCAAATTTCATCATATTTTCTGAAGACTTAAATTCACTTAAAATTTCATCATATTTTCTAAAGACTTATGTTCAGTTCAAATTACATCTCATTTTCGGAAGACTTATATTCACTTCAAATTTCATCAGATTTTCTAACGACTTATATTCACTTCAAATTTCATCAGATTTTCTGAAGACTTATATTCACTTCAAATTTCATCAGATTTTCTGAAGATTTTTGTATTTACTTCAAATTTAACCAGATTTTCTGAAGACTTGTATTCACTTCAATTTCATCTAATTTTCTGAAGACTTATATTCACTTCAAATTTCATCAGATTTTCCCAAGACTTATATTCACTTCAAATTTCATCAGATTTTCTAAAGACTTATAATCACTTCAAGTTTCACCTGATTTTCTGAAGACTTATATTCACTTCAAATTTCATCTAATTTTCTGAAGACTTATATTCACTTCAAGTTTCATTAGATTTTCCCAAGACTTATATTCACTTCAAATTTCATCAGATTTTCTAAAGACTTATGTTCACTTCTAGTTTCACCAGATTTTCTGAAGACTTATATTTACTTCAAATTTCCTCAACTTCCGGAGTCTTCACTTTTTATTTTGAAGAAGGAGAAGAACAATCCTATTGTAGGGGTTATCATTAGAGCTCTACAAATTAGTTCAAATGCTCTTATAAATCCCCAACTATTGTGACGAAGTTGGGAGGGGGCTACATTTATTATTCGCAATATGTTAGTTTTGAAGTCGGTAAAAGGGAACTATTGTTCAACTCCTCTATAACTCTAGCGTAGAAGTAGAACCATTTATAGTTTACCCCTTTGGGGCGGGACATGCAGACGTTTTCCCCGGTTTTGCAAGTTTCCAAGATTACGTCGTCTTCATTCCCCGTGGAGGAAATGTTCCAAAGAGATCGCAGGATAGCGATTTCCATGTCTTTAATCAAGCTTTGTTTGAAGCCTAGGGCTTCTCTGGGGAGCCGATTGCTGGTTTCCATTAAGAGCTCCATAGAACCTGAAGAGTCAGGGTCTGAATCACTATCAGAGTTTAGAACTTCAGAGTCAATCTTGTTCATAACCCTTTCTAGTTCCTCTACCCCTAGAGAATCTCTCATCTCTTGCATGCATTCCTCCCACAAGATTATACGTTCCTCATTACTTAAGTGTTTTTTATTCCCTAGTTTGTCACACTCTCTAATGATCACCATCCTATGTGTAAAATAAAGAGGTAGAATAAAGAGGAGAATACATGAGTATGAAATCGAAAGGATTGAGAGGATTTAAAGTGATTAAAGCGGCGGCAAAGTTTGCAAAGAAGGATGAATAAGGAAGTAGGGCTTGAAAGAAAAAGAGTGTGTTATAAAGGGAAAGAATAGGGTGGAAACGTGTAGGCAGTTATAACCCACTAGGAGGTAATCATTGTGCCTATAGGGTGACTATTCAGTGGAATTGGAGGGTGTGGTTCACGCGCCTGGAGGTCGGCTCAGCCGACGTATATCTCGACTTCAATTTATGGTTTTCAAGTTTTATCGATCATAGGATTTCAAGATATGAAATCATATGTTCGAGGGGCTTATGATCATGCATAAAATCTGAGCCGGGATATGCAGTCGGAAGGGATTTAAATAGTTTCGAGAATCAGCTCGGATGGAGGGAGTGTGGTCGGAGCCCGAGAAGGTTCCGGGAGAGAGAGAGATGAGTTTGGACGGGTATGTCCGGCCATCTGGGATCCAACTCGCCGGGGTTGCGTTATGAATGAGCTGGGGTAATTAATTTATTGAACCTAATGGCGTACATTACATTGAAAAGCTATCATTTCCTGAAATGGATGATGCTTCACCTTCTTGATGTAGTTAATTTGCTGGAGGCCGTTACTGATAGAGAAAAAGGAGACTCGTGAAGTCATTAATATATATATATAGGGCTCCCACCAACGGGATAAGAAAGACAATCTTAAGCTTGGAGTTCAAGATAACATACTTGAGCCTCCAAATCCCTAAATACAATCACAAAGGTTTTTCTTGCAAGAACAATTCGTTAGTGAGTCAGACCCTCATCTTGGCCAAAAATTAATACAAAAATTTATCTCCATATAACTTACAAAAGTACATCTCCAGAAGGAGCTTTAATCAAATAAGCGTCAAACCCTCCCATTTTACTATTTTCAGTAAAAACACATAAACACTTAAACTTTCTAAAGTCAGCTCTAAGTTTTGCTTACAAGAAAAGTCACTTTCAAGTTTTATTTCTACTTCATTCAATCCAAGTGGTTTGTTGATTTCTACTATCAACATCTAATCAATCTGAAATGCTCAACATCAACAACACATTTGCTAAGTTTTTTAATCTAACTTTTTTACAATTGATTTTCTATACATGCATTGAGAAATAGAAACATTAGGTTGTGTAATATACATCACTATATAAATAGTTATAGTCATTGTTAAGTAGTATAAATTAGCAATGCATTTTGAGCATTTTTCATTTCCCTGCATTTCTTCTCCATTTGTGTGTTTTTAGTTGCAAGTAAATACGCAAGTACACTTCCATATGGTTTAAGAATTTGATTTTCACAGAATATTGAAGTGCAATTTCGTATTTGGTTTGATTTTAAATATGTTTCATCTAGATTTGATTTTTATACTTTGTCTGGCTTGTCTGGTTTAATTATAGGTAATATGGCTGATAACCAAGATCGACTCAGGCTCGGCAGAATGTCCCACATGCATATGTTTGTAGGGAAAGAGCTCGACCCTTGTAACCATCGGTAGTTGTCAATTCATTTGATGTGGGCGCGTAAATTTATGGGGTTCAGACATATCTCATTTCTTTTTCTTTACAAAAACTAGAATGAAAACATATCTCCATCTTGCATTTGTGTATTTCAATGGCGCAAATATCTCACTTCAGTTAAATTTATTCGACGACATACTTCTCGTCGATCTGAAATCCAAACTAAATAATCTCATGTGATCTCCAAAAAAATTGGAGAATTGTAAAACTCGAGTATCGTTCTCCCTCGATTGACAATGAAAGGAAGATTTTCTTCACATCGAATGATGATTAAAAAATTATGTGGAGTACCTCTTACCGTTACTTAACAAAAGGTATGATGGAAGTTGATGCGATGATTCAAAAATCAGTCGAAAATATCATAAGGTTGTTCCAACGTGTTGAATCACCCGTTTGTAATGAGATGTAATGTTAAATTTATGGTAACCTTAATAATTATCTATGTAATATTTATTTGGGTTAAATATATAAACCCCCTATAATGTTAGAAGTTTTCATTTTAGCCCCTAGTAAAGTTGTTTTTTTAAACGCCCCCTGATGTTATGTAGATTCCCTCACATAGACCCCTCATTGGTCATGTTTCATGGAATCTTCAATTTGCATTTCTTGTGTGGCTTTATGTTATATTTTTTTCCAATGTAATATACACATGTTGGACAACATCGCATAATCATAATAAAATTCCAAAATTAGGGTTTTTTCCCCAATCTTCTTCTTCTTCGCTCCCTTTAATAGTCTTCATTCGCCATTTTCTTCTAATTCTTTTGTGCATCCTCCATCGTCTTGTCTTCTTCCGCTATTTTCTGTGCTTTTTCTAGTTATTCTTCCTTTTCTTCTGCCATCGTCTACCAACATCAAGGTAAGGTTGGTAGTAAGTCATCCTTCATGAATGATGTTGGAAAGGGTTGATGGAAAAAATAGCAAGTGTACTATTTTGCCTCTTGAAATAATAGGGGAAATTCCCCGAATGTCGATCTCAAGGACTGCACAAAATTACCGAGTTCAATTCGTGGTTCAATTAAACAAAAATTAGAGTTTGAATTTGATTTGCAAAAATAAAATAATTGCAAATAAAATAAATAGATATTAAGGACTATTTTGACATATATGAATAACAAGTTCATATCCTTGATTCTGATTATTAAGATTATCTTTCCCTAAGTCCTTAGTGGAAAGACCTTTAACCTTCTACCCTAATTTCAATGTCCATTTAAATTATTGCTGAGGTTAAGAATTTAATTATCAAGAACTATTCTGGCTATCAAAGGATTACCCTAGACCTAGGTGAAATCCTATATAATATTATCGTTGAGAAAAAACCTTAACACGACCGGCCGGTTCTACTGTGTTAAGAAAAGTGAAACCCTATTGGTCCGATAGGGGAAAACAATCGATTAATCTGAACAATAAAATCAATGATGAATAAACTATAGAGTTGAATAAAACAAAGAAATCAGTATTCTTAATTTACAAATCTGGGACACCCCCTAGCATTGGGGTTTTAGCTACTCATACTATTCAAAGAAAACAAAAGATAAATTGTAAATGTTACAAGTATTAGGGAGAAATTTGATCTTCAATCCTTTCTGCTCATGAAAATATCCTTCCGCTGAAACTCTTGTTTTCTCCAATCTTCTCTCTTGGAATTCTTTGCTGGAAAAAAGTCCTCTTCTCCTTCTCAAAATTCGTTTTATATAGTGTTAGGTTAACTAACAACAGTCCAAAATGTCCAAAATGCCCTCTGGGATCAAAAATACTTAAAAACTCAAAAATATCAAATCTTTAGCGCACTCACTGACACGGGCCGTGTCATAGGACACGGGAACCCATGTCAGTCCCTGTCTCTCTCTTCAGGCATGGTTATCTTCAGGCAAGTTGACACGGGCCGTGTCATAGGACACGCGCACCTGTGTCATCTTCTGATTCTTTTCTTTCTCATGCCATTCCCCTGACACGGCCCGTGTCAGGCAACATGACCACCCGTGTCAGGGCTCCTGTAGCTCTCATTCTAACTTTTACGATTTATGCACTTTTTCGTCCCGATTTGTCCTATTTTATTCCTGTGAACCTGAAAACACTAAAACACAAAACCAAAGCATTAAATGTGATAAAATGAAATAAAATGATTGACAATGGTAAGAAACTCTAAGTAAAATAACTGAAAATAACTGTGTAAATACCACCGATCAACTCCCCCAAACTTAAATTGTTGCTTGACCTCAAGCGACTATTACAAGAACTCATGAAAATCAAAGCAGCCTGGTACTCATATGTGAGACTTCAGTTCACATTGCTCCAAAAGTAGTGCGCCCGACATTCACATGACGCGAAGATACCTCTCTAACTATGCTTCGTACTTAAGTTTTGTTTTTCCGATTTTCCTCCTCTTTCATCCGCACAATCAAATTAAGGCACATAGAATTATGATAATCATCACATGCACATGATTGGCCAAGAACTTCACTTGTTCGAGCACCAAACGAGCAGCATTTTCTACCTATTATTACCGATGAAATTGTTAAACCTTGTTGTTATATATTGTCCTTTATCTGGACGATGTTTGGGGATCAACCCCTTTTGGGCTGAATAACCTGGTGATGGCTAACCAACTTAGCGGGTTGGTTGCCTTTTACCGCCTTTTCCATTTGGTGCCATTTTTATTTGCTTCTCAACCAATCATACCTGCATGTGACTCTGAACTATGCCAGACTGTATAGATAAACTACTCAAGGAGTATTTCGCGAATTTCAAGCACTATGGTACAAATCTACACATTGGACTCGTATCACTGTCACATTAGTCCGAACTTCCTACACTCAAACAATCATCCCTGCATTTCACAATACTATTCCCAATATCATTGAAAGATAAGCTCTTGAGAACAACAAAACAAAAATTTGGGTCAAAATTTGAAAAACAATCGGGCAAAATTTCTACTTGTGGACTTACACAGCAATTAACATCCACCTAAAAAGTAAATAAACAAAAACAAAGCAATAAAACCTCCCCCAAACTTGAACTAAACATTGACCTCAATGTTTTAGACCAAACTCGAGAGAAGTGACTAACATAGGGTAATGCAACCCCAGCTGCTGCCTCCTAGATTTCACATGAAAGGGTCCATTTTTATTACCTGCAAACAAAACAAAAAGAAAAACTAAGTTATGAAAAGCGTGGGTTGCCTCCCACGAAGCGCTTGGTTTAACGTCGCATAGATCGACGGTTCATCACCCATGTTAGGGTGGCTTATATGACAGAAAAAACAAGTCAACTTTTTTCTTTCTTTTGTTTGGTAGCAATCCCATGAACTTCAAGTATTGAAGATATTGCTTCCAAATCATTTTCAGCTTGATGATGTTAAACAAGGCGTAAATGTCAAATACTCTATCAATTTCTGCTTTGTCATTAGCCTTGTTGTGAAAATAATTTTTGGGGAGACTCTATTGTGGAAAATTTTCAGTTTGAATGTCCACATCTTCAAAAATTGTTAAATTTGTAGTTTCATCCAAAACTAGATCATCTTCAAGTTGTTTGATTTCTTCTTCCTCGTATTCCCTTTTTACCTCAGATTCTTCTATACTTACCGCATCTTTGTCATCTGATGTTATGCATTCTTCTTTTGGTTTCGCATCTTATTTTTCCAACTGTAACTTTCGCCACAGTCTTACCTCCCTCATATATGCTATAAAAGTTTCAGTCGCCTCTTCCAAAGTGAATCTCGAATCAGACGTCCAACGTGCAGGACATACAGGTGGCAATGTATCTAAATAATACATGACTACAAAACTCGGACAAGTTATTAGTAGTAAAGTACAAAATAATTCATGAAGCAAAAATAATCAAAAAAAATTTTAAAATTTTTTTTTATAAAATTCAAATAAAAAATAAAATAAACTGAAACAAATTTAAAACAAAATTTTAGATGACGAGCAACAAAATTGTAATTAAACCAAAATTAAACACTATAATTTTGTAGTCCCCGACAACAACGCCAAAAACTTGATGGGAAAAATAGCAAGTGTATTATTTTGCCTCTTGTAATAATAGGGAAAATTCCCCAAATGTCAATCTCAAGGACTGCACAAAATTTCCGAGTTCAATTCATGGTTCAATTAAACAAAATTAGAGTTTGGGTTTGATTTTCTAAAATAAAATAATTGCGAATAAAATAAATAGATATTAAGGACTATTTTGACATATATGAGTAACATGCTAGGGAAGGTGTATGATTTACCACAAGATAACTCCACTCTTTGATCTTTTCAACAAGTTCATATCCTTGATTATTGATTCTTAAGATTATCTTTAAGTCTTTACTGGAAAGACCTTTAACCTTCTACCTTATTATCAATGTCCATTTAAATTAGTGTTGAGGTTAAGCATTTAATTATCAAGAAATGTTCTGGTTATCAAAGGATTACCCTAGGCCTAGGTGAAATCCTATATAATATTATTGTTGAGAAAAACCTTAACACGACCGGCCAGTTCTACTGTGTTAAGAAAAGTGAAACCCTATTGGTCCGATAGGTAAAAACAATTGATTAATATAAACAATAAAATCAATGATGAATAAACTATAGAGTTGAATAAAACAAAGAGATCAGTATTCTTAATTCACAAATCAGGGACACCCCTAGCATTGGGGTTTTACCTACTCATGCTATTCAAAGAAAACAAAAGATAAATTGTAAATGTTACAAGTATTGGGGAGAAATTTGATCTTCAATCCTGTCTGTTCATGAAAATCTCCTTCTGCTGAAACTCTTGTTTTATCCAATCTTCTCTCCTAGAATTCTTTGTTGGCAAAAAGTCCTCTTCTCCTTCTCAAAATCAGGTTTATATAGTGTTATGTTATCTAACAGTAGTCCAAAATGTCCAAAATTCCCTCTGGGATCCAAAATACTTAAAAACTCAAAAATATCAAATCTTTAGCGCACTTGCTAACATGGGCCGTGTCATAGGACACGGGCACCCGTGTCAGTTCTTGTCTCTCTTCAGGCATGGTCATCTTCTGGCAAGTTGATATGGGCCATGTCACAGGACACGGGCACCCATGTCATCTTCTGATTCTTTTCTTTCTCACGCCCTTCCCCTGACACGGCCCGTGTCAGGTAACACGGCCACCCGTGTCAGGGCTCCTGTAGCTCTTATTCTAACTTTTATGATTTATGCACTTTTCGTCATGATTTGTCCTATTTTATTCATGTGAACCTGAAAACACTAAAACACAAAACCAAAGTATAAAATGCGATAAAATGAAATAAAATGCTTGACACTGGTAAGAAACTCTAAGTAAAATAACTGTGTAAATACCACTGATCAAGGGTCTACCAATATGCGACTTCAACTCAACGATAAAGATGTGGATCTCCAACTCACTTGAAAATCCAGGCAGAAAATTCTGGAAATGTAGGAACACCATGGTTAGTAATTTCAAGCTTGTAATAATGTTGTAGTCATATTTTTGGTTTTTATGTGCTGAGATTTTTATAATAAAATTGCAGAATGGTTGTGGTCTTTTCTGTGGGATGATTTGGTTGGAGTGAAAGATTCTAATCATTCCAGATGTTGTCAATACCATATGGACAATACTTATTTGAGAGAATTAGTGAAAGATATTGTTGACGAGATCGATTGCAGAGTAGGAATGGTTAACAAGTTAGAAAAATTGAAGACAAAGATTGTTATGGAAAAGAGAAAAAAAAATCTGGATGATGCTTGTAATTGCTATCTCATGGATGGTGTTTGCAGTTGTGATTAAGTTAGTGTAATCCAATTATAATCCCTTTCAAATCCAATTGTAATCCAACAGTTTTATTAAGAATGAAATGTTAAATTGTATTAAGTTTTAAGTTCTATTATATTATGCTATAAAAATTGATATGATCAACAAGATTGTTACATAATTTCAAGTAGAATCAACATTAGTCTGATACATATGCCCAAAATGAACACATTTGGTCACATTACACAAAATGAACACAATTCCAAATGAAAGAGACATAACATATGCCCAAAACAAGCACACTTGGTGCATTAGTCAGTTACAAAGCAATACATAAGTTGGAGAATTACAAAACATAACAATTAGTCTCTCATCTTCTTGGTCTTCCATGTCTTCAACGATCTAGTAGAAATTTCAAGCTTGGAGTCTTTTGAACTTGGTTTTTCTTCCATTTCTGGTATGGTAATTAGCTGATCTTTTGATCCTTGGCCTGTAATTGGTTTTTTGAACCAACTCAATTTGATCCTCTCACTTTGCCTTCTTTTCAAGACTGGTTTTTTGCCTACCTTCTGTCTACTTTGCATGTTTGACTCATAACAGTTAATATTGAGTCCTCTTGTACAGTTTCATTCTCAGTTTGTCCACCAGTTGGGGTAGCAGTATCAGTTTCTCCACCAGTTAGGGTAGCATCCTCATTCTGTACATCAGTATGCACTGTAGTTTCTACATTTTCACTAGTTGGTATATTTTTTCCTTTTCTCTACACAACCAATAATAACAGAAAAGTCATATCATTGTAAGAGAATATGTACACAACTATTAGGATAATAATTACCTTTCTTTTTAATGCATTTGGATCATGTGTCAATGCCTTGCAAGTCAAAACATTGTGACCAAATTTGTCACATTTTGTGCACTTGTATGCTACACTTTCCCTTATCCTCCTTGCCCCATCTTCTCCACTTTCTCTTATCCTAATTTTTCTAGGTCTTCCTGGACCATTCTTGTATGCAGAAGGCATAGGTGGTTCCATCTCAACTGATGGCCATATATCTTGTCCATTGATAGGACTTACAGAATAACCATAACATTGTGCAAATTTTTCTCTTGTATACCAGACATGTATGGGTATCTATAAGTGTTTTTTATAGCAAAGGATTGTTGGTGGCCCACCCTAGAGCATAAGACTAAAATCCACATTTAGCCTTACACAGTACCCTTACCATGTGGGCCTCATTTTTCATAAAAGTAATTTCTCTCTTATTCAGCACATACCACTCCCTAATTGCTTCCCTAAAGTCATTGAGGGTATTAAAGTCCATGCCCCGTTTGAATTTAAAGTCTTTATTTAAGTGTTATTTCCTATAATTCTCATACTTGGGCCTTTCATCATCACAAGTATCATTTGGACCTGAACTATTCAATTCATCACCATAGTATTAGTCATCTTCATCCATACCCTTATTGGATTTACACAAAAGCCCACTAAGACTATCATCTTCATTGATAAGCAATGTTACATCTATTTCTTCAAAACCATCAACAAGAGAAATGGCTCTATCATCCTCACAGTCATCTAACCCTTCAACAATCTCCTCTTCCAACCCATCCATTTCCTTTTCCTCGTTTACACAATTAGGTTCCCTATCCCCATGGTCCATTTTCTTTCCCAAACAGTGTTCCACAAACAAATCTCCAGTAATATTCATTGAACTAAAATACAGAGCATAATCAACAGCATCATCATCCTTTCTTATCAAAATAATTCCTTCTTAGATTTCTAAGACTCTTGCCCATACCCTAAAACTACCCTCCTTATACCCTAACCTACTAACCAATTTTCCAATGCTATCCATTGTCCAATTCGCAACATGCATACCTGTTACGGTTGAATCAGAACCCCCCCTCTGTAAATGATTTCATTTGTTGCAACCCTAACGAATTCACCCCCATGATGAACAGTGACACTAAACTGCTCTGAATCCTATGAATAAACCATACTCATACATCAAAAATGCAGATTTCGTACAACATTAGACAATTTTTTGCATAAATTAAAACTTCAACTTACTTGAGACATGATCTTCGCTTCGTCTTCGCCTTCAACTGAGCCCTAATTCTTGCAAGGGGGAATTTGACAATTATATAATGTTAAATTCCAACTCAGGTTTCACATAATAATTCAAAATATATGTGTGTAATTAAAGTGACGTCGTGGCAAGCCCAATTGAAGATTCCATGACACCTGGTCAATGAGGGGTATATGTAAGGGAATCTACATAATAACAGGGGGCGTTTAATTTTTTTTTACCAGGGGCTAAAATGAAAACTCGCTAACATTACATGGGGGGTTATATATTTAATCCTATTTATTTTGATGTTAATTTATGATGTTTTGTCATTTTTCCAATGTTCCTGCTTGTTTCTGGTTTGAATTAACAAATCATTTTCAGAGTTACATTTCCGAAAAGCTCGTAGATTGTTGAACTAAGGGAGGCTATAAAGATGCATCTCCAAACTAATCTTCAATGCATATAGAGGTGCATCTCCAAATTAAAATTTAATCGAATAAAGGTTTTTCAACAATTTCCTCTGAGATCTGTGTGAAAAATGTGTTTAGAGATGCATATTCAAACACTAGGGACATTTGATACATTTCCCAGTGTGGGGGAACATATAAGAGTTGAAAGAACAATCCCTAAGTTTATTCAAATGGAATTTCAAGTGGGTCTGACTCAGTCGTCTAAAAGATCCTAAATTGTATTTTCATCATGTCTAGAGGTATTTCTCTTGCTTCTATGTGATGTCTTTGTAAGTCCAGTATCGAAACTGTGTCGCGTTTGTTTATCCATTGTTCTTTTGCCATCAATCTTTGAAAGTGGATCAACTGCAACTTGGGCATATCCTCTATCCTGGGTTCGATTGAAGATTGGATTCGGACTTGCAATAGTATTAAGGCTAATTAGGCCGGTTTGATTCATAAAGTTGCTATCATCTCAACTTTTAATCACATTTGGTAATGTTAAGAACCGGTATAAGCACGAAAACATTTCTCATATCCTTAATAACTCTTTCTACAACATCTTGAATCAAAATAAGCTTATCGGTAACAATGCAGCCAATACTTCTTCTATCACTATTTCTGATTTGGTTTGGATTAAGGCTTTTGATGTTATCATTCGGCCCCCGCGTGCTCCTAATATCAAAGAGGTAATTTGGTCTCCTCCTTTTTTTGATTGGTGCAAGTGTAATTGTGGCAGGGCTTTTTCTCCTAAGTCTAACGCTAATGGTTGCAATGGTATTTTCCACATCAACCGTGGAGATTTTTTGCTTGCTTTTGCGGATAGTCTTTCTTCTAGTTCCACTTTACATGTTGAGTTTTATGCTCTGTTGAAAGCCATTGATATTGCGAAAGATGGAGGTTGGCATAAGCTTTGGATTGAATTCGATTGCATTGTAGTGGTTAAAGCTTTATCTAATCCTCGACTTGTTCCTCATGCTTTAAAAAATAGATGGACAAATAATACTCACCCCTCTAACACGCACATGCATATATATATATATATATATATATATATATATATATATATATATATATATATATATATATATATATATATATATATATATATATATATATATATATATATATATAAGCTAATTCAAATTTGTTTTTTGGTTCAAACCCTAATAGGATTAGTGGTGATTTTATTAAAAAAAAGAAATAGGTTAGTTTACCTTTCTTTATGTTCTCATTTTTTATGGGGATTTTGTTTCCCATCTTTTGGTTGTAACACCTTTCCTTTTTAATATATGAGCCTTATTAAAAAAATTGTATTTTGCCTCATTAATAGATATGAACATTCAAAAAAAAAAAAATTTCTTTAGTTTTTATTTAAATCCTATTTAGTGGTAGTCTATTGGTTAAACACCCCCCATCATATTTTAAGATTTAGACTAAACTAAAAAGAAAATACGTACGTCTTTGGTTCTATATAAAGAACCACATTAACAAATAACTTCTCCTGCTGACTTTTTGCACCGATATACATTTTTATTCTTCATAAAAACATCATATTGTAACAGCAAAATGACGTGAAAAATCTTCCCTTAATATTAGCCCTGATCGTTATTCCATTTCAAAGGAAAAACAGGGGTTAAATAATGGGAAGCAAACCTAAACTAATAGGGAGTCTTCAATTCTTTGGAGCTGAAAGATGCCTACAGATATACCGTGCATATACATCAGGAGAAGAAGACGGGGAGTCTATACAGGGGTATTGACATTTTCTTCTCAAACGATATCAATTGCAACTGCAATACACTATTTGTCTACTTTCAAACAACACTATATCACAAATTTGCAGTTGTAATGCTGCTTGAGCTTGTTATATTTGTCCCAGGAGATGGGAGTCTAGATTTAACCTCGCCAATAAGCAGTAGTATATCATGCTTCCAGGACCAGGATGGTTCATTTAAAGCACGTATGGAATTTAGACAAACAAGTAGGGTTCCACCTTCATGCAAGAGAACCTGCATGCATGTTAAATATTGATTAGAAGTCAAGGTCTATAAAGCAAACAGCCAGAGGTTGGGGATTTTTATCGAGGAAGCTAAATGGAAAATACTTTATTAGGGACAAAAGTTAAATAACTTGTATATTTTTCTACCATGTTACGGAAAATTGGCATATAAAAATCTTCAAATTTCATTTGGAGAGAAAATAGAAAAAAGGAGGGGAAAAGACAACCTTGACTCAATCTCTAAAATGGTCACTAGAAAGAGCCTTACCACTCTCTTCATGGTGCCATAATGTCTAAAGAAAACAAATGTTTTGCAGCATATCACATTCGTTCTGTTTAAAAGGACAATGAAACATGCCTGACAAATTGCGACAAGATTGAACATTAATTTCATACCGTTATCCACAATGGCAGAAATCCCAAAACTGACGGAAGAGAAGCTACAAATATGCTAGACAATGCCAGAGCCACGTTTTGCTTAATCTGCATGTTAATTGACATGTGAGGCAACAAAACCTAATTGGAGAAGAAATTTTGTATCCTAACAAATGATATTAATGTACCAGTGAAGTTGTTTGGCGAGATTTGGCAATACAAAATGGTACTGCAGAAATATTTTCTCGAAGCAACAGCACATCTGCAACAGCTATTGCAGTTGCACTAGCACGATGAGCAAGCACAATCCCAACAGTTGCAGCAGCAAGTGCTGGGGCATCATTAATACCTTCACCAACCATAATTAAGCCTCCCCCTGTCACAGAAGTAAAAACAATAGCATCTAGCACAAAAATGTATAAAAGATTGTTGGCCTTTTTCTAATGGCAGTTATGAGAAGTTATTATGGCTGTTATAACAGCAGTTATGTTTGTCTATCATTGTCTCTCTAAACTTTCTCTAATGTACTAGTGTTTAATTCTATATTAATATAAACTGCTGTTATAGACAAACTCTGCAGAGAATTGTTCTATATTGCTGTTATCTTTTCTTTAATTCATTCAGCCTAGATACGAGTTTCTATCAAAGACATAATTCAATTTTTAAAATATTATTTAGGAGCCTGATTAAGAAAACAGTCTCATCACAAAAATAAGACAACATAGTCGTCAACTAAGGTAGAAGGACAATATAAGTTTTATTTTGTGGGGAGCATGTGTGCATCACTGCATGAAATCTATACTGAAACGAACCAATAGTTTATCACTACCAATAGTGTATTTAGTACAAGTATGGAAATATGAGATTTTCAAACAAATATAGTCCGGGTATGTTAATATAAATTAAATACTCCAGGCTTTCAAAAACGTTTTATTTTATATCAAGGAACTCACCCATTTCTCTTGAGATATCCTTTACATGGCTCAGCTTATCTTCAGGCTTTAGGTTGCAATGAAACTCATTGATACCCACAGCACTTGCAACTCTCCTTGCGCTGTATTTATGATCACCAGTTAACATCATCACGCGGAGCTTTGCTTCATCTTGCAATTCTTGAATAACATCAAAAACCCCTGGACGAGGCCTATCCTCCAGGTGAATCAAAGTGACCTGCATCAAGTGGTTAGCTAGCCAGTAAGGTCTATGCGGAAGTTCAAAGCCAGAGTACTTCTCCAATACAATTCATCCTTCCTTTTTCTCAAATTTCTCCCCTCCCTTTCCCTCCTAAACTCCCAAACAAAGCCAAAGTGTATCTAACAGTACACTACCTTTTTATTAATTTGAAGGGCAGCATGAACAAATTCACTGCCATAAGGAGATGAATTTATAGCTTCCTTGATCTTTTTTGATTCATCTTCAGATTGACAAAATGAAGTGATGAAATCTATAGACCCAAGGGATGCTTTCAATAGATTAGCACCTCCAGTTCCTGACTATAACAAAATAAAAACCAATTTGAGTCATTTTATTTGTAATTCCCAAATAAACTATATGAGAATAAAATATGCACATATTACAAGTCAATCTTACTACTGAATACTTCACAGGTCCCATCATAACATACAGGTAGCATTGGCATTTGTTTAAGCATACAAAGAAAACAATGCAAAATAGTGATGATACGTTTTTAAAAAGCGTGTAATGAAAAAATGGGAGTCTCAAGAGTGTGTTTGCGAGTTGGATTTTAGAGGGGAAAACTTTGGATAGCTAAGTCTATATTTGAATATATATTTGTATTTAAATTATTTTTTTTACGAACATGATACCTGAGCATATAATATCATGTTGTTCT
This sequence comes from Vicia sativa, assembly GCA_021764765.1. Lineage (NCBI taxonomy): Eukaryota > Viridiplantae > Streptophyta > Magnoliopsida > Fabales > Fabaceae > Vicia > Vicia sativa. The sequence continues at coordinate 136,264,015 of CM038796.1, forward strand.
TTTGCTTTTTCTAAATATCAAATATATTTCAAAATATAGACTTGACCCTCTAAAAAACAATTTGCAAACACACCATAAACGAAATATATGCAATAGGAGCAGCTAGAGATACTGACAATGCATGGTAGTCCTACTATAATGCTCGGATTTGTTAAGGAAAATGAATTTGAGTACTGGGCTGAGCAATGCATGCAAAAGCCAGGGACCTACCTCAATGCTGTTAACAGTGGCAGTAAGGCCTCTACCAGGAAAGTATTCAAAATTTTCAACAGAAACAGAAGGGAGGTCTTTCCCTTCACTATGGTCAACAACAGCCCTGCAAATCATTTAACAGAAGAAAAAAAATCTGTAAAGACTGAGAAGAGATAACTATGTTCTGGATCATGCAGTATTTATACATTTGAGATGGCATAACTGAACATTCAAGATTGAATTGAATAGTTCATAACAATATACTTGCAAGCCACTGTCACAATGAAGTGTTAACCCAATGTAGTCCAAAACCAAATTGAGAAACACACAAAAGAAAGAAAACAAATACACTTCTACTCTTTTTCAAGAAATAAATGAATGATGCAAAGAACCAATGAAAACTGCAGTTGTTACTTGTTCAACGCCGGTTCAAGAGTAACAAAAATATTCTGTTCAAAATGATACCTTCCAATGGGGTGAGTAGTGCCCTTTTCCATAGCTGAAGCAACAGCAAGAGCTTCCTTTTCACAGGTGGGAATACAGCAGGAAGAAATGTTTGATTCCTTGTTTCTAATTTGATGACCATAAATGGGCTCAACTGCCTTGAATATAAGTCCACCAGTAGTCAATGTCCCTGTTTTATCAAATGCAATTGTATGGCATGAAGCTAGCGCATCCAGAACATGTCCACCTTTGAGTAATATGCCCTGCAAACTGAGGTAATTGTCACACCCACAAATAAAGGAATATTTGATTATCGTCTTATCTCCAAAGTTAACTAAATGATCAAGAATAGTCGATTATCTTGTCAGGATAATTGATTATTTTTATTTCAATAAAAATAAATTTTTGTGCAGATTCTGTGGGCAAATTTGTCCAAGGCAATATTTTTCTTCCTCCCTATCTTTTCTCTTCCTACATTTGAAGGGGAATCTTTTTTTGCAAGTACTGTTTTTTTTCCTCTTCATTTCCTTTCCTCGAACAAACCATGAAGCATCCATAAATATAGCAGGACTTTAAAAAGATGCAGGATTATGTGTTGGAAATATAATGCCGAATACGAAATGAAGAACAAAATTGTGTTTATGGTGCAAATAATTCAAAATTGAAACACTAGGATACCACTTCCTTCTAGCTAAAGGGCCACAAAAATATTTGATGAGGCAATTAGTATATAATGTTAAAAATGTAAATATATTCAGTTGATGTGTATTTAGATACTCCTGAGTAGGTAACTGATACCTTTTTTGCACAGGAGCTGATTGCTATGGCATATGCCAATGGAGCCACAGCCAAGGCGCATGGTGAGGCTGCAACCATGAGCCCTAAAGCTCTGTAAATAGAACCTCTGCAAGCTGCACCAACAGAGACTAAATAAGCTGGAATATTAATGTTCAAGTCATATATAGTTATACAAAGAGGCAGTGGGCACTTTATGAAAATAGTGATAATGGCTTTGTGTGTGTGGTCTTAACCCTCCGGTTTCCCCGGGAAAAAAACCATAGTAATCCAGAGTTCAGCAGGGAGGTAATGAAAGTCTGGAAGTGACAATGACTTTAGTATATTACTAATGAACTCCAGACATAAGAAGCAGAAATGACTGTGTATGCATGCATGCAAGGAGGCATAAGGGGAGAATTGTGGGCTCTGTCCTTAGTCCTCACAGCACATGAGCAAAGTATAAGACAAAAGAGGCTGTTAATAGCCTCAACAGCTGTTGCAATATCAATGGGGGAAGGAATAAGTAGAGCAATTCAGGGACACAAGATGGTGGTTGGTGGGACGATATTGTCGGGGAGAAGGGTTAGAAAGGTATGGTAAAGAATTGAGAAATGGAGAGGTTTTGGGTAGCAATGAGATATTTTGTGGATCTGCAGAATTTCTCATGTAATTCTTTATTTTTTTCTCCCACACTTTGTGATTTCAATCGTAGCAGAGGAAAATCTCTGCCTGTAAGAAGCTTGATATCCATTTTTTTAAAATTTAATTCCACATTTACATTAAATGATTACTAATGGAAGGAAGTGATTAACATATATGATCCCACAAATAATTAGTTTACAAACTTGAAAATTTATAAATTATATTATATAACACTGCTAGATTAAGAGAATTTAAATACCTGGTGTACTGATGAATGGCCACTTAAATACAAGTGGTCCAAGAACAGCAATAGCAATTGATAAGACCATGACAACTTTGCTGTAACGTTCACCAAATTCATCCAGCCACCTTTGAAGTTTAGGTTTATTCAACTGAGCTTCTTCAGTCAACTGCACAATTCTGCTTAGAGTTGATTCCTTCCATGTCTTTGTTACCTGTGATGAAATAATTTTGTACTTTGCAGTAAGTTCCCAACAAAATCGCACTGTAAACAAGATAAGCACCTATCAGAAACATGTTGAAATGTTGAACAAGACAGCACCGTCACTGACAATCTAGAACTGGCAACCTAGTGTCACAGTCTAGCAACTTATCCTTGCCCACATTTAGAACTTCACTCATCACCTTATTTTTCAATCTTCATCAATGAAAACAAAATTTTCAAACTTAGGTATGGTCAATGTCATGTGAAACTTGGCAATAAATAACCAAAAAAACATTATGGAGATATTTATTTTCAGTCAAAAAACATTCCTACAAATAACTCCATCACCAAGTCCATTCATCCCTACCACCACCCAACCTCAGAACTAAGGGTTTACACGAAAGCATTACAGTAATCCTCCTAAAATAAAATATTGCAGTCAGCCACTAACGCATCATTGATATATTGTTTGATTGTATTCCCACCTATTAACACCACCACCAGTTATACCTTCTCCTCCCAACTGTATCATCCATTACCATCATAACCAGTAACCACGCGACACAAGCCGCAAATACTATTATCGCCATTACTATTTCGGTTCCACATACCGCCAACATTATTACATTTTTCCACTGTAAAAATAAAGCTAACGCTATGATATTTAATATAGTACATAAAGGATGGGGATATACCTTCACAATTATTCTCCCATCTAAATTCCTTGCACCGCCAGGAACTCTATCTCCAACTTTGGCCTCCAGAGGTTTGACTTCCCCTGTCAAGTGCTCAATGGTAATGGTGGCACCGCCTTGGAAAACTTCACAATCTACAGGCACAGACTAATCACAACACCATCCCATTATACTTCAATAGTCTGCTATAGAAAACTTGAAATTCTAATTTCTTTTGCTCTTTAAGAGGGAAGGCGTGAAATTGTAAAAGAATATTCAATAAAAAAAGAGATGGAATAGTGCTTTTAAAGTAACAATAGAAAAATAAAAACATTTGAGTCTCTGAAATAACACTGAACTCTGAGAAGATTTGAAGGCAATCTTTCTGAAATCAGTTTCTAACATTTGGTCTTCAATGTTTTCAGATCAGTGATAAGATAAATATAATATAACTATAGAAGATGCCAAAAAGAACAAAATAGATCATCTGCAGCAGCTTTATGGATTGTCCCTTAATCTAATGGACTACCGTCCACTAGCGAGGGACCCGTTTAAAGCCAGGGCAAAGCTTATTATGGACTGGCCCAACACAAGGATTGTTAGCACCTAGCATGATTCGAACTCAGGACTTTGAGAGGAGCACACTCTCAAGACTCAAATCTCCACCGACCAACCCTTGGGGATTGGATTGTCTCGTAATCTAATGGCTCTGTAGCAGGCTGGGTCATAAAGCTGTTGCAGAGAATTACTATCCCAAAAGAATATCCTTCATAGATGCCTATTTGTATTTAGATTCTAATGTCCTAAGACTAATGTTCAATTTGGACTGGTTTATTTGAGAGTTTACCTCCTGACATAAACATTTGTGAACCTGTTATGGGTTGTTTTAAGCTAATTTCCATAAGCTTTCTATGATAGCTTATGAAAACAAATTACTCCCTCCGTCTCATAATAAATTGTCTCATTTGTACTTTTTCTTTGTCTCAAAATAAATGTCCATTTACATTTCCAATGCATCAATTATTACTATTTTTCCACTACTATACCCCTATTTATTAACTTTCACTTTATTCAAGTATAATTAATAGGAGTATTATAGTAAATGACATTAACTTTTTCACTAAAACCAACACATCTAATCATTTTCTTAAGAACTGCACATTGTTCAAATAAGACACTTATTATGAGACGGAGGGAGTATAACTTAAATGAAAATAATTTAACTATTTTATCTTTTGTTATAGAAGTAGTAAATACATAAGAACTTATATGATAAGCACTTAATTAAGTCGTTTATCCAAAAAGGGTCTAACACCTTAGAGACACGGAAAACATTTATATACTAACCTTACTTTGCAGTTTGATTTGACATAGATTACCCGTGATACACTTTTGTGTCAAATATATCTAACATATTCCACTAAATCCTTTGATATTAGAAATATTAACAAAAGAGTTTGAATTATATATAATCTCTAATGATATTTCTAATAGCAAATCTTTGGACACCAATTTTGCTGTATAAAAGATTTAGGATTGTAATTTTTATTTTAACATTTTACTATGTAGCAAAGTTGCAAACCACATATGCCACTGGTTCACTATATCCAAGCCTACAAAAATATAAATGATTTCCAGCTAATGATCACAGTAAGAGAATACCCCTTAGCCATTTAAAAGCCTTAAAAACGGCAGCAATCATGTTCTCACTTTCTAGAATTAGAAGCAAATAAATTATACCCAAGCAACTAAAATTTCAAAATGCGTTACCTCTCCAGCACCAACAAGCACATATGATCCTACGTTTATATCATGCACGGGAACCCTCTTGTATGCCAAATCAGATGTATTAGGAAGTTTATCATGTTTTGTATCAAGAACAAGTGCAAACTCCGGATTGTTGTCCTTCAACTCTCGAACATCAACCATTGAACGACTAGTGAAATAATCTTCAGCTGTGCATACATCCACCATTCAAATAAATTAAAGTAATAAAGTGTTTGCCGGAATTAGAATAACAGAAAGTTACCTATATGTGCAAGATTAAACATTGCAAGTAGTAACCCTCCTTCCAAAGAGTTTCCCATGAATACTGATGCAAAAGCTGCCATTGCCATTAACACATGGATGGTCACTTTTCCACTACTTATTTCAATTAGAGCATCAAGTGATGCAGAAACCTGATAGAGAAAGATAATACACACATATTAGTAAGGAGTTATTGAAATTGAAATTGAATTGAATTGAATTGAGTGAGAGATTGTTGTTTGTTACCCCAACCAAAGGAAAGGCTATGAGAATGAGAGAGTTTTGGAATGGTTTGATGAGTGATTTTGGTAAAGTATGAGGGCAAATAGCAGCGGCTACGAACAAAGCGGTTGAGAAACAGCATAGATGCAAATGCTCTCTTAAGATGTTAGCAAGGTCGATCCATTTGGTGGCTTTGGCGAAAGTGATGACTGCTTTTTGAAGTCCGGTGAGATTAGCGTCATCGATGTCATGTGAATGATGGTGATGATGATGATGATGGTTATGATTATGGTTGTGATCGTGATTATGGTGGTGGTTGTGTGTGGATTGGGCGGAGGAACGGAGTTTATGGTGGTGGAGAATGAGGAGTTTGGAAGAATAGAGAGGTTTGATTGAAATTGGGGATGGATGAGGAGGAAAAGTGAAGTTGGGGGATTGGATTTTGGTGGTTTTGGTGTGGGGGTGAAAATTGGGAGAGGGGATTGAATATGAAAGTGCTTCCATGATGAGGAGAATGGAAATTGGAAGAATTGGAAATTCAGAGCATTATTAGGACATAGGGTGGTGGGTCTATTGTTATGGGGTACTTGTTTGTTTTTCTCTTGTTCTGAGGGAGTGAAAATAAACCGTTCAGTTTGTTACCACATCCGCACCACATAGTGTGCTCATTCTACTTATACTTTGTCATTCACACGCAAAATCAATTCTGTGCTGTGTTCTTGTGTAGTGTCATCTAATATAGGACTTACCTTTTAAATTTTTATGATTCGTATAATATAATTTTTGTGATTTAATTAAAGATAAAATATCTGAATAAAGATTGAGACATTGTAGATTAATTCATCGTATCCTTGATTACTCTTTCCAGAGACATGTGTCTCCTACATATACCCAAAAATTCAATTTGATTAACCTATGTTGTCGTTCTTCAAGTTTTTCCAACACATCTCTTAGACACTTCACTAATTTAACATTTGAATTCTCCACGAGAGAATATATTAAAATTAGATGATAAGAAACTTATATACAATTTTTTGTATATTATGTGTAATATGTGATGGAATGGTAGATAATAAATTTTCATTATTTTAATTTGCATATAATAGATGACACATGATGGAACATGATAGAATATATTTTATATTATTTCATCAAATCCTTTAATTTTTATTTTATCTAATTTATAAAATATACGCAATAAAATAAGCTAATTTGTTATATCTAATTTCGTCACAAGTACACTTAATCTAATTGAGATAGTTCCAAACCATTTTTCACAAAAGTGACACGTACAAGACACCAAGTGCAAACCAGTTTATGTTTACTAGAATTTTAGATGTGCAAACCAGCTTAAAGCTTCCAGAATAGAGCTGGTTACACAGCCAAAAGGCCAAGTTTTTTAACTATGTGATTTGCTCAGGGATAAACTTAGTTTGTGCGCAACCTAGTGAAAAATAGAAGGCTACTTTTATCCACCTTCCAACACCAGTTAGGAAGTATAAGTCATCAAATTTTGCACATACAGAGATGCAAAGCTTCTGGTGATTTGTAAAGTCTGAATATACACTGCTATAAAGATGAAGTTTTTCAAAAGAGAGGGCATAGTGGAAATTAGTGCTCCAAAAATAGTGTTTTAGAGACCCCAATAAATTAACTTTGGATGTGGTACACATTTAAAATAAACACAGTATTTGTACTGTTCAAATGTACACTTCGTGTCGTGTTAGTCCAAAAGAACACTTTCTAACTATGTGCAGTAGTTATTCTGAAAATGTAGTGGTGGGAAAATATCTATCTGGAGCCATCAAATAGTTTGTTTGCAAGTATTGTGTAAACTTTAAAAATTAAAGAATGAATTAGTCAATATTATTATTACAACAACAGATTTCCTGCGGTTAGGAAGACTAGGAATCAAGAGTGCCTCTCATTCATCCCTTCCCTTCCCTTTTCCTTTTGTCCCATCATATGCTGAGAGAAAATAAGTGCTTTGATTTTTCTGCAAGAACCTGCAATGAGTATTTTTATCAAACAAATAGCAACAAAATTCTAGAGAAAGATAAAAGTTAAAATCAACTTTATACTATTGAGCTGAACACAAAAATGTGTCTCAACATAATAAGTAGAAATATAAACTAAGAGAAAGATAACATGCATCTGTTATGTAATGTTAATATCTGCCATAGTAGTCTGCAAATCCTACTCAACTGGCAAAAGCCGATATTACTAGGTTGGCACGCCAACACTAGGATTCGAACCCTGGCTCTGAGGGTTATGTGCGTGAGTTTATAGTGGTTATTACCACTTCATCTACTGATGCCATGATAGGCCGCAAATCCTAACTCAACTGACAAAAGTCGATATTACTAAGTTGGACGCCAACAACAAGGTTTGAACCCTGGATCTCACGGTTATGTGAGTTTATAGTAGTTATTACCACTTCGTCAACGGATAAAACAAAAATATCTGTCATAATAGTCCAAATCCTTGGAATTCATTGCAATCATCAATTAGTACACAAGTTTATGAAGCCGAAATTTATTGGCTATAAGTACATCATATTTATTTGACAGCTTATGACATTAATTCGGCTAGGAGCATTGTGCAGTATTTCAGGACACTCAAAAAAGTTATCACAGTAAGGATTCAGCACAATAGAATCTAATATCAAATATAATGAGATGAGTATAAACGTTTACTTGAGAAAGTCAAGTAGTTTCAGCTGCAAGCGGTTTAACGTTTCCTCTTCAATGTTCACATATGCCAAAAGCTCAGGCAACTTAACTGCAAGCACAAGAAAAAATTTGACTGTTTTCTGACATATTTAAGAAGCTTCTTTCAGGTATGTATGTGCAGAAATGTTCAAATGCTACACCCTTAATGGAAATATATCAATAGTCGCTAAGAATACTCCATTGTTTCAATGGCTGAAATGATTTTCTAATACAGATGTCAAAATTTCACAGGCACATTAAATTCAGCAATCACCAGAGAAAACTATGATGATTAGCAAATAGTAAAAAGGAAGGTCAAAAAACCTAAACTCCTAGCTGTGATCCCTTGAAAGTTTCAAAGTTGAGATGCCAAAATTGTACTTTCCATCAATAAAGCCAATAACACATTCTTTTAATATTAAATCAAAAAATTCACAGAAGACTCCTTCCGAGCACACGCTTAAAAGCAGAAAAAAGCAAGGAACATACCGAAGAGGCGTAATAAATGTTCAGCCCCATATATGGTTGATGGAGACACACTGTCCACGACTGCTTCATTGCATTGCTTGCGTTCTTTTTTATATAAGAGCATCATAGGCAATGCTTTATCAAAATAACACCTAATTCCTTTTAAAACTTCCCCTGTTGAATCAGCCACCCTGTATTATATAAACACATTACAGATGCCTTCATCATTAGTCACAACTAGATGTATGACAAATAACAAAATAGATAGCCATGGTAGAAATGGAGGAAGCATATGAATTTGTATTTAGATATAATTCCTTACGCGCTGTCTTTCTTTGACTTGTATTCAAGATACTTTGTCAGAATTTCATCAACAGTGGGTGAACGAGGAAGTTTCACAAGCTGCAGGGAGAAATGTAAAATAAATTTAAAAAAATAAACATGTGATGTGATTATTTACTCTCTAAAATAGGTTATCACTTTTTATAGTGGTATTCAAATAACAAAAATGTTAAACAATCATGCATTGCATCAGAACCAAAATAATGCCATCGCAAAAATATTTGTAAGCTAAAAGGATAGCCTAAAATAGTCAGGTATTTGAGAGGCTGCAATGACGCATTGTTAAATAAAAAAAAAAAAAAGGAAAATTGTTAGCAAAAATTCTCTTCAATTTGTAGTTCTGTACAGAAAACTAATAAAGCATGCATTTTCATTTATATATAAATGACAGCCCAAGAACATAGCATTGTGCATTTTGATCCAGGAAAACTAAAGAGATGAAAGAAATTTGGGAAAACATTCGCGAGATATCAAAAAGAGAAGAACCAGCACTGCTGGTGTCTTTAAGATCATTGTCAAATAATTCAGCTATTATAAGATTATGATAATAACGTTATCAATAAGTTACCAGGTGGCCTAATATAATATAATTCAGTTAGATGATTTCAAATTGCTTGGTGTTTGTGTAAAATTGTATTGGCACAAATGTATCCTTTAATTTCAAGTAGAAAAGAAACAACTCAACTCACGGTCATCTCTATCAGGTACCAGTCCTTTATACATGAAACACACATCAAAATCTAACCCTAAAAGGTGTGTTCTAAACATATGCAAGAAAATAATAACGGATAGAGTAAACTTAATTGTCTCCATTTACCTTATCCTGCTGATTAACAAAGTCCCAGTCATCAACAAGTTGTTTCTTTAATGATGCAGGGATTTGAATTTTAAAAAGCTTTTCGACATTCCCGCTGCCCTTCTAATAATTAGAAAATCACACTTAGTAGAATGCTTGCAGTTAAAAGGATTGTAGCAAAAATGAAGGTATTTGCATTTTTAAGAAAATGTGAAATGAAAATAGGTAACAATTAGGTAACAATGATATGAAGAGAAATTCAATGAAAATTGTAAACCTTCTGAAGTTTAAAATAAGGAACAATATGTAGACAACACAATTAAAACACAGTATAAACCAAACCTCAATTCCGGAATCATTCTTTCGTTTTTTTCCTTTTGACACTGCACAGTTTGACATGTTAAACTTATTAGTGAAGCCAAGCCGATACAAACACATTTGTTTTCACATCAACAAAGCAATGAAGACATTGCATTCAAACAGGAGAATTTGAGGTCCAACTTATTAATAACAATTAGTGTGTTTAAATGGAGGGATTATGGGTTTGGCACAGCAACCAGGTAACCAGCAAAGTGGGAAATTTTTTCCGTATGATATTAAATCCAAGAGAGAAAACCCGAAAGAAAAAATTTAATCCTCTTTTAATCAAATGGTTCTAAATTTTGCGATAGATATTTGGTCCTAATAAGCATGAAGAAAATAGCCAAACTAAATATAAAAATATAATAATTTAGTAATATTTAAAGGAAATTGAAAAGATGAAATTTAGTAAATACCATTATTCTTGATGTCTTCTTTATCCACTTTGGCATCTACAGTATCAAAAGAAAATGTTAAATTATGAAGCTAGCAAAGCTGAATAAGGAAACATATCAAAATAAGGATTGTGTGCCAGTGCAATAGCCCATCTACACATTGTTAAGTGTTTAAAAGAATGAAAAACTAATTTAAGCATACTGATATATTGTAGAAGGTCGCTGCATATTTTAAAACAATTTCGAAAGTACCTTGGGTCCAGGCAAAAGTAGTTACTGCATAATTTTTTCCAGAAGTAGCTAAATTTGAAACTAACATATATTAGAATATTATCAAAACATGCTACATTGTTTCTACTTATATAACAGAACTTCGCACCCAAGCCCCTCCTGATAAAATCTGGTTATCTCATACTTCTTCGTTTGAACAGTAAGGCACCCTTTTCCCTGATAAAAACCAACCTTGTTCAAAAAGACATTGTTCAAACTTTTCAGAGGACAGTTGACAAAGGCCCTTTTGAGTTGAGATGAAAGCCCCGTTCTCGTGACTTAAAAGAAGAAGAAAAATGTTGGATACTAATGGCAATGGTCCCACTTCCAAAAAAAAAAATTCTAAGGCGATTTGTTAGCTCCCAGTCAATCCAAACTGCCCAATAAAAACTAAAATGGAAAATAAATGCCTTAAAGTGTCCACATGTGTGACTCATACAAATCAGATATAAGAAAGACACATAGTAAAGAGAGGTTTGATAATTGAATGCATGGCCCAGATATTCTGGAGAGGAACTAACAGAGAATCTTTTTACATTTACAAACACATAGAAGGAGTCTTTGAAACCCCCTTTCCAAAATAGAAGTTTGTTATTCAAAAGCTACAATAAACTGTAACAATACAATATCTCCATTTGAAAGAGACCATTTCTCACCCGTAGAACTTTTGGCCTTTCCTTGAGTTGAACGCCCAGACTTAACATTCTTGTCTACACCTTGCTTTTTATCTAAGGCATGCTGTTTCACAACGTTTGCTTCAGTATGTTTCATTAAACGGCTCTCACCTACCCATTCGTCCCAACTGTTGGAAATATATCAAACCAATGATAATATCAAAAGATCATGCAAACATTTAATTGGTCATTGAATTAGAGATAAGGAACATGAATTCATTAATAAAACGGGAAGATATACAGTTTAACCTTTTAAATGCCGTTGATGCAAAACATTTATGGCAACATAAGCCACAATAAAGGCAATTCTCTCAAGAAAGTTATGGATCAGCATTACAAAAGCCACGTAAACAAATTGCCAAACAAGTTCCAATAAGAACCTTGCATACCACTTCCATTGACATTTAACATTATAATTTGACTTTGGAAATTTGTCATGTATTAACTCTGCTGCTTACTTAATGGTAATGCTTACACCAATTTGGAGTCGCATGCACAATAACGACTAAAGTATTTTCAGAAAATTGAAAACTGAAAGTTTGGAGCATGATCATTAAGACTGGTCATGCGTACCTTTATTACTTGATGAAATAAACTAATGGAAATGACAAGAAACTCACTTTTTATTCCAGCCCTGTAAAAAAGCATAAAGCAACCCATAATCAATAATATATCCTGTAATCACTTAGAGTTTCGGTTTTAATTATCAAGTGAATTACTTTATCAAATCTGGCAAGATAAACACTAGTTTAAAAAGTTAAATTAAATAGAGGTACCAGTAAAAATTACTTTATATCTAATTAAAATTTACATACTTAAGTTTGAGAAAAACTTCATTTTACAACCCCGTTTACTTTCTGAAAACATTTTCAGTTCTAATTTTCTAAATTTTATGTTCTTTTTAGATTGCCAACAAGGAGATGCAAGATTCGTGTAGTGAATACTTGTGATAGAGAGAAAGTAGAAAGCAGACTGTGAAGGCATTTTCAAAAATAACGAAAACAACATTTTGGCATTTTCAAATATTTTGAAAATTCAAGATCTGTTCTCAAAAATTGAAAATAAAGATAGATAGTGAGGAAAATATTTTGTTAAGTTTAATAGTTAAGAGCAAAAATGAAAACAGGAAACAAAGTAAACAGCCCTCTTCTTACTTCCATTTCAAATTGAGAATGAAATCGAAAACTGGATTCAAATGTTCCAAACCAAAACCGAACAATAATTTAAAACCGTGCAACAAGATCTACGGGGAAGGAAATATCATGGTTAAACTTACAAGGTAGTGAACAAAGTATCTCCATTCATTCTTTCTGATCTCCGCCTTTTGCACCTGATAAATAAATCATACAAAAATTTATATAATCACAGAGTAAAAACAGGATATACACTTCGTCTCCGATAAACATTAGGTTTACATACATAGAATAAGAACTTTATCAAAATAGCCTTAAAAACACTCTCAATTCAACATCCTACTATATGATCAACCTTCTAGTTTATATACAAATCCTATGATCAAACATTCAATCACTCACACATTAGAAAAAAAATTTAACAAACTTAGTCAAAGTAGAATTAACAAGTTCAACAAATTTTAACAAATTCAGTCGAAGTAAATAGAATTAACAATTTCAACAATTTCAACAAATAAACACAAATCCAAACTCTTCAACGCTGAACCGAATCCCTAATCCAGAAAAAGCAAATTGCGGAACGGTTACTGACAGTTAGTAACTGCAGAAGTTCAATTTCTTTACAAACACGGAATCGGTGAATTCGAAGCAAGTATAAGCAATGAGAGAAAAATTGAGAAGAGAAAGTGTTGAAAATGATGATTGGAGAAAAAATGATTAGAAAGGGGGAAAAGAGAAAAACCTTTGCTTCGTAGATGCGGGGACCGTGATATGCGAGGACTTTCTCGCCCTCGGAGTATGTGCTTGAATCGGAGGGAGGAGCGTCGGCGGGAGATGCGTCGCCGGAGTTGACGGCGGAATTGTCCTTGGAGGAGTTTCCCATGGTGGAGAGAGTGAGAGAGAGAGAAATGAAAGTGGGCGGGAACGGAAAACGACACGCTGTTCGAGAAACCAGCGATTATTCGGACAGATTGAAGACTCAATATTCAATATTTAATAGGCCGTTTTGAGGGTTATTTTTCGGTTATTTTTGTTTTTTTTTATAAATGAGATTTTGTATTTTAGTTTTACACGTGTCTTTTTTTATTCTTGCACGTACTAGTATGTCTTCTATTATGCTACTTCATTTATTTTGAATTTTGATAAAGATAAACAAATATTGTCACACTCAAATTATTATTTGTAAAAGTAATGTTAGTTATTGTGGTATTAATTTTGTATACCCCAAGAGAAACTATCTCATGTTTGAAATGAACTTCAGTAAAGAAAAAATAAATTAATTGTCCCGCATATGAAAAGATTTAGAGAGATGTAAAAGAGAGAAAATTGAGTTTGATTCCTGATTAAACAAAGGGGAAGAAAGTGCTCTAGAATTTTATGTTTTGTTTGATAAGAGGTAAGTTATTTGGTAGAAAATGATATCGAAAAATTATGATTATTCTTCAGATACCGTATATAATGGTTTACGTATTTAATACCTTTCTTTTTTATTTTTTATCATTTATATCATTTTCTCTTTCTTTCACTTAATAATTTAACATTCATTTAATTTTTAATCATTACAATAGTTTTGTTTAATAAAATTCAACATCACATTTCACCATCATTCACAGTACACTAAAAATGTAAACATTCACAACAACCAATAAAATTTTGTAAAATATTTTATGGATTTCACTTCCTCCTCATTAATGTTTTCAATACCAATTAATTCACCTCACTTTCAACACCACATTGTAAGCATTCAACTATTGAATTTTTTTTCAACACCATCATTGTACATAGCCTAACAAGTTCTAAAATATTCCATTTTCATTATATTTGTTTTCTACTAATCGGTTGTTAACAAATAAAATTTTAAGGAAAATAATGGGTCTTGAATCGAAAGAGGGAGATCTCAAAAGCAATATAGGCCCTAAAAATAATCAAGAATATGAAATTACAACCTGTTAATTGATTAAATCTAAGGGTTAATCAATAAGGGCTTTTTAGGTTTCAAATCTCGCACCACTTAATCGATCAAACTATAGATTTTCGCACCGTAAAAAAAATACAGAGTCACCATCGAACTTTATTTATTCTAAAGGAAAGGGAAAATATCGATAAAACCCCAAAAATAAATAGAAAATGGTTACCGCAACCAAATTAAGGATCAGGAGTCGATTATGAAAATGGAATGTATTAGCATCCCTCACTTATGTTGTACTCAACGTGAACCATTTTGATAGTTTTGGGTATATGGGTTTTATAAGTTACTTGCGATTTATTGCTTTAGTAAAAAAATTAATTAAGAAAAAATAAGTTTTTAAGTAGTATGCTCGTCAAGATTTCAAAATCTTATGCTTACGTATTCTCATAGTGCAAATGAGAAAATCATAGCTCGGTAGTTCGTGGGTTAAAAAATAGTATTTGTTGATTGTTTTTATTGAACGATGTTAACGTTCACGTTCTAGCAATAAAATGTTGCTTGTATGCTCGAGCATATGAGACTTAAATGTTATTTGTATTGCAGTAGAATGGAAATAACATGTCCTTTATGAAAAGTTTTGAATGCACTAAGGCGAAAAAGAAGGTTTAATTGGTTGTGATTGATTTTGAGCGGGAGACAAGCATTGTACCACAAGCTAAGTATGGCAGAAAATCCAAGTACTCGGGAAGTTGAAAGGACAAGTGCATCTAGACCTCTCATTTTTCATCCCAAAATTTTCTGTTTATGAAATTTGTGAGACAAGTTTAATCGTTGGAACTTAGAGGGAGACAAACATTTGACGACAAG
Organism: Vicia sativa; assembly: GCA_021764765.1. Classification (NCBI taxonomy): domain Eukaryota; kingdom Viridiplantae; phylum Streptophyta; class Magnoliopsida; order Fabales; family Fabaceae; genus Vicia; species Vicia sativa. Next base: position 136,279,364 of record CM038796.1, read on the forward strand.
ATAAGTACAACAAAAAATCAGAATACTTGGGAGCTAAAAGGATAAGGACTCCCTGACCTCTATTTTTCATCCCATGACGACCGAATTAAACTCGTTTATTTTTAAATGTTCTAAATGTAAGACAAGCATTGGGCCATAAGCTAAGCATGATCGACAACCCAAGTACTTGAGAGATGGCGTGGACAAGTACGTATACACTATCCTTTCTCATACGATTTATTATTAAAATGTTTTTTTAGAATGACTTGATGTTAGATCAAGTGTTTGAAGTTGATTATGAGAGCTTTTTGTTTTATCATGGTGTAAAGATACGAATGAATATTGTCAAGGATTAGATGAAGCACCGACATAATTGCAAGTTCATTTTGTGCAACACTAAAAGGTTTTAAATCCTGACATTTTCATATAAAATTAACCCCTATAATCATCTAAAATTAACCCCTATATTCAAAATATAGTTAATCTTTCGTTTAGATAACTAAACTCTTAAGGGACTAATTAACTAAACAAGGAAGAGAAGAATTATCCCTATTATCCAAGCATTATCCCAATATTTTTAATTCACAAATTAAATAAGTTTTGTATAAAATATAATAATCAAGATATAACCATGATCAAATTAAACCACAGTCAACAATAACCAAATTATTAAAAGCCTTGAATCAAAATAATGGCCAAAATTAAAAGATTTAAGGAAATTAATCTCCTAATTAAAAGTTAACTTATAATTAAAGAAATAAACCCTAAAAATTAATCCCAAGAATAATATCTTAATTAGAGTTGAAGTAGTGCTAAATATTTAGTTTTTCTAAAAAGGAATTAAGAATAAAGATCATTTTTGTCAAGGTGTGTGTTGCGGAAAGGGTGTGAAAATAAGTAATTAGTAATCTTGGGCCCTTGGATTTGAGGCCCTTGTGATTTATTTTGTTTCCAGCTCAAAAAAGAATGGTGCAAGCAATATAGAACTTTTCACGGACAACGTGCCTCTGATGGCGCTAAGCTCGGTCTGCGAAACAGAGAATTTTCTACTACGAATCAACTTCTTTCTCCCATGAATTTCTCACACAAATCTCATTTCAATCAGGAAATTAACATCATTAAAGGGTATTCTAACATGTTTCTAATTATGGATCATCATTTCTAGGTTGAAAACACAATTTCTCTTCAACCCTAACATTCAAAGATTCTTAAAAATTGAAATCAAACAGCCTAGCATGTTACTAATCACTACTCAACAACATACAAGTAAAAAATAACATGGATTCTCCCCCTTACCTCTTGAAGACTAGCCTCTTAGGGTTTCCTCTTCTCCTCTTTTCCTCTTCTCTTCTCTTCTCTTATTTTTCACCAAATGATAACACTAACTATATTTTTTCCTCTAACCCTTACTAACTAGTAAACTCAAATTGGACTTAACACTTAACACCTCTTTATTACTTCTATTCATAAAATTAGACCCAATACCAAATAATCATCTTTCTACTCATAAAACCAATTATTTAAATACTACACATATTCAAATAGTTCAAATTTTCATTTAAATCACTCAATTAAATTAATTATCACATAATATAATAAATAATAATAATTAATAATTAATTATTAAAAATCGGGATGTTACATGGTGAATTCAATTGTTGCTTGTATCTGATACATTACTTATTATTATATATTTCCATAATGATATGAATTCTCACCCTTTTGTTGAAATGATGCGCCTTGCGACATCGCTCTGGTACCAAAGATAGTGGTGCTTCTTGCAAGGATTAGTTGGAGGAGATTAGTCTCTCGTTTATCCGCTTATTTAGGTAGTTGTCATGCCTGTGTCATGTAACACGAGGAACATTTGGTTTTATGTTTTAATTACTATATTTATGTTGTTCTGAGAGATATTGTTATATTATCTGGATATTATGTTGTATTGAGATTTTGTGATGGTTGGACTTTAGTGCCTAATATTTTCTGACATGATTGTTAGTATGGAATTTCAATCATTAATGTTATGTGAAAAAGATTTAATCCGCTGCGAGATGCATATATGTTATTATATGAAATATGATTTTTATTGTATGATATGAACATGACCAATGTATTATATGTTTAGTTGTTTTAACATACATGTGACGTCCTCTTGAGATATGCATAATATTTACTCTAATTATGTAATATATTATGTGTGGGGTTTGAGAGGGTGTTATAGAAGGAAGGGAAGATGAGTTTGCTAATAAGAGAAAATATAAATGAACTTAAATGCCTAGGATTGTGAAAAGTTTCCTCAGTTCCAAACTCCTCTTATTTATAGGTAAAGATGATTAACCGATCTAGATAAATGGTGGAAATGAGTTACATATGAAATGACCGAATTTCTCCTTGGGAATGCAAGCAAATTCAAACACATTATAAGAAGCGCCATATCCTAACAAGTCAAGCAGCAGAACATTTCACTGATAGAAATACATTTAATATGTTGGTTCCCTACTACTTTTTTCAATTGACTCCAAGCATTTCACTTCTAGTTCACCTCAGACAACATTCTTGAAGGTCAACCTCAACTACTATAAGGCTTCTCCCAACTCCCTAAGTGTCAAACAAGCCTTAAGGGCAACTGTTATGGGACGGCTAAAGGTCTAAATGGTTAAGGCTCAAATCAACTCAAATCCACTTCACTTTATCAAGGTATAAAATCAATCCACACTGAAATAAAGGTCCACTTTATGATCTCCACTTTTACTACCTTCATCTTGAATCTAGAGTTGACTTGAGTTTTAGATTGCTAACCTTGTAGGTCCATCCCCGTACCACCACGTCAGAGAATAACACCGTCTGTTTAGGATTCTCAATTCATCACTTTCATCTAACTTTGGTTCTAAAACGGAAGAGCAACCATGAGAATTGTAATAGAGAACAAAAAAAAAGAAGCTTGTGCTCATAAATTAGAGATCTGACGATGGACATATCATCAGTATTGATCGTACATAAAATCTATTGCCCAGGCTAGGAGCGATAAAAAGAGACCGAGATAGGCTTACAAGTTGATAATCGGGCAGCACCTCGGCGAGACCCCAAGATCAAATTCGGGTATTTAGGCCGGACACGCTAGTCGTGTGTTCGCAGCCTAACTTCATTGGTCGGGTAGTGGCATATCGGGTGGTTATAGACCTCTCTCTCTGCTACACGAGAGAGACACTATACCTATTATCTAAGGGCTCCCGATTGCGGGGTAAGCTAGACCTATAACTTGGAGCTCAATACTTGAACCTCTGAATCCCTAAACATACTCATATAGTTTTTCTAGCAAGAACAAGTATGTTCAACTCAAATATTTTAGGTGTCGAATATGCATCATAATATAGAAAAAATAGTAATTATTTATGTCACTCATTTGCAATGTAGTATAAAGTTCAAAAACCGCTTAAGGTAGAACAATCATATTAAACATATACATATAGACTCTATGTAGTAGGGGTGTTCAAAACCAAACCAACCTAATAAAAAATCGCAAACCAAACCAAATAAAACTGAAACCGCAAAAAATCGCATTTGATTCGGATTAGTTTGGACTATCTTTTAACAAAATCGCATGGTTCGGTTCAGTTTGCGGTTTGTATTTTGCAAACCGAACCAAACCGAATCAAACCGCATTATGTTACAACTTAAATCTCATCTAACCCAAACCTAAACCTATTATATACTAGCCTTATGATGACGAACAGTTTTCTCATCCTTACACTCATGGTTTCAGTTTTAGTCTTCTTAAATCTCTCATAGCATTATTGCTCCATCTTCATCACTTACATCTTTACTCTTGTTCTCTAATCTCTACTCTCTTATATTCTTTCTTTTTCACCTTCTCATTTTTATGCAAATGTTCCCTCTTTCAATTTTGTCTTATCACACATATTTATCATTAATCTCTTCACTCTTATGTTCTTTCTTTTTCATCTTCACTAATCTCTCATCTCTTCTATTTTTTTGTTTCATTATAATATTTGACATTATTTTATACTAAATTTTATGTTTACTATTTCACTTTTGTTTAATCTAATTTTTACATATTAATGGAAAGTTATTGTCCAAATATGATTAGTTTTATTGTTATTTGGTAGTGTATGAATTACAAAATACAAAGTTATGTTGTCATCTATACGTGTATATATGAATTAACAAAATATTTCTAAAAAATCGAACCAACCGCATTGGTTCGGTTTGGTCTGATTTGATTTTTTTTTAAAAGCCAACTAAACTAAACCAAATCACACGTCTTTTTTTCTCGCGATTCGGATAATTTTTTGCGTCAAAACCACTCAAACCACACCACAAACACCCTTATTATGTTATATATATGTATACAATCATATAGTATTTCACCAACAAATGTTTAATAAAGTCCATTAACTTATAGTTCATTTTTGTTTAAGGTGGAACGTATACATATAGACTCTATGTTAACACATTTGCTACACAAAAGTTCTTTCATATGATTTGTCATTAAGAATATATATATATATATATATATATATATATATATATATATATATATTATTTTACTATTGATTTATAATTTATGTTATGATTATCTATAAAAATAAAGTCTGTGAGGTTATTATTATAATCATTTATGTAGTATCTGTGCATTAAATTTACAAATTCAGTTTGATTTCATAAATTTTTTAATATTATCCATCAAAAATATGTCGATTCAAAGATTATACTACATAAAATTTCCAAGCCACATATTCATATTGATCTTTGTCATAAATTACATTGGTGTTGTGGTATTCGCGATTCTGGATATTATATGTTGGTTAGAATAGTCTCAGCAGAGCCGATCATGGATCAGGACAAGCAGATTCGTAGTTCAAAACCTCAAAAAAAGAGGGGCCTCAAATAAATATATGTGGGCTTTATGAATTATAATTAAAAGTGACTATATATAATTTAATTTAAAATAAGGTTAATAATCATTTTGCCCCGTGCCATATAGGACGAATCTCAAAAACGTGTAAAAAACAAAGATTCTTCTATTTTGGCCTCTTATTACATTTGGTCAAAAGAATCTATGATGTGACGCTACTACGTGACATTTTCTTATTTTTTATTGTGAAGTAGCGCCCAATAACTTTTTATTATTATTAATTTAATGTTTGATTAAAAATCTAAAATTTTGTGATTAAAGGGTGTTGAACCTCTAGCCATTGAGACATTTGATTTCGTTAAATATATATTTTTACATAAACAATATATAATCCATTATCATTTCAAATGAATATTTAAATGTTCATATTTATTTTAATTATGTCTTTTTAAACTAACAAAATAAATATTTATATTCACTAACATTAAAATTTTATGTTATATTGTTTGATATATTAATTTTAGTTTATTATTAAATATTAATTTCAATTTTTTTAAATAAATATCAGTTTATTATTATATGTTAAAAATTAATTTCAATTTATTTTTAAATATATAATATAGTTTATTTATTCAAATACATACTCTGGAAATTAATTAGAATGAATTAAACTGGAAATTAATATAAAAATTATTAATAAACTGGAAATTAATATATTAAATTGAAAATAAATATATTTTAATATTTATTTATATATTTCAGTTTAATGATATTATGAGTTTTTTTTTGCGATAACCAATTATTAAAAAAAATACACAAATAACCAATTTTTGAAATTTTTTACGCAAATAACTAACTTTCAGGACTAAATAACACATAGGCGCCATCTGAGATGACTCCTGTATTGAAAAAAATGCACATAGGTGCCACCTCATTTGACGCCTCCTCATGAATAAGCCATCCCAGATGGCGCCTCCTTTATGTTTGTTACATGTAGAAGCCATTCCAAATGGCTCCTATAAGTATTTGTGTTTTTTATAAATAAACACCCATGTCTCCTTCATTTTTCCACATTTTTTCAACTTCTCATCTCATATTCTCTCTTATTTTTCTGTCATGACATCACCATACATCCCTACTAGAGATGGATACGTTGTTTTCTCGGTCTCCAAACCTCCGATGAAAATGAAATTTTGGTACATATTTACCATGGTCAAACTGAAAAAAGAGTTGATGCGTTGGTTAGAGGGAGAAATAGAAGTTGGTGAAGAAATTAGAAGGATCCAGAGGAAGAGAACAACCATGAACTTCACAATTGGACAACCTCAAATTTGGTTGGAGGAAGTCAAAACAGACGTCGGTGTTATTGGGATGATGTATGGTTCAGATGAAATTGTTTTAACGGTTGTAATATCTTAAATAATTTGTAGTGTTGTTGATGCTACATTTTCATGTTATTGTTTAAATCGTGTAGTTTTCCGCATATTAGTTTTTGTAAGAAATGTTATTAATGGAAAGAAGAAGATTTGTTACAATATTAAAAAGTGCAGATAAATTAAATACAAATTTCAGGATGTTGAGCTTGCAGCACGTTGGGGACAATTTTTTCGATTGTGTCCGGGTTGACGATATAGACCACACTTTCTTTCTAGTTTTTCAATGTCGTCCATTTCAGTTGTTATACGTTTGCTCTTGGGATGACCCTTTTTATTTCTCCGCATTTGATTGTTATGCCAAACTACTTCTCCTTCGTACACAGGCCAATAATCTGGTTTTGCTATTGGTTCGAAGGCATTGTTGTATACGTTGAGCAAGGTCTCAGACTTGTAAAGGGGAGAAAGAAGTACTAGTGCATCTTGATGAATATGTGCACACTCCGCAATGACATAAGAGCAGGGCATTCGAAAGGCCTGAAACTTTCCACAGTCGCACCAACGAGATGGTAGTTTAACCTTGTACTCTTGTCTAGGCAAACCCTTATTGTGGTCGATTTTCTCTTTGACAATGAAGTTATGGTTATGTCGGTCGAATCTTGTAACAAGATGAGTGATAGCTTTGGAACTTTCGTCCTTAATAAATTTCAGGCAACTTTCACTCCACACTTGTCTGGATTGTACCACCGCATTCCACTTTTCAGCTCTCTCTGCAAACAACGAGGCCATCCTAAAATATGTTGTACTCACCAAAGCAGTTATTGGGAGTGCTCTTATGCCTTTGAAGACGACATTCATTGATTCAACTAGATTTGTCGTCATGTTGCCCCAACGCACTCCATTGTCGTATGACCGTGTCCACTTTTCCACTTGCAGATTGTTAACCCACGCACCTGCATCTGGGTTTTCCATTCTGATTTGGTTGCGATAATATGTAAAACGGGGTTGTGTTAGTGCGTACGCTGCGTTCATAACTGATTTATCAAAGACTCTTATCTTTGATCTCGCGCATGAAATTTTGAACGATATGTCTTGCACAATAAACATGTGTAGACGTTGGGCCATGCCAACCGTTAATGGGATTGTTGTATGCACTATCAATTGAGGCATGTCTGTTAGAAATCAGACAAAGATCACGTTGTAGAGCTACTTATGTTCGAAGATTCTTTAGGAAGAAACTCCAAGCTGCTCCAGTCTCTTCCTCGACAAGAGCATAGGCGATTGGGAACCCGTTATTGTTGTCATCCTGTGCGACGATCATCAGTAGGGTACCCTTGTATTTCCTGTAACACCCCTTCTAAAATACCCCGAATATATTAATTAAGGTAATATTAAAACCAGATTTAATCAGAGTCAACACGGAAATCAAGGGATGCCACAATTATGAAATAAATAAAACTCCACTTAACTCAGTAGCCATGCTACACTGAGGATCACTATAAAAAATAATCAATTAAGTTAAGACCATGTCTTACACAGCAGAAATAATACCATCAAATCAAAACGGAATAAACCAAGTCTTAATTATTCCTAAAGTAATTCCAATAACAATTGAATAATGAATAAATCTTCAACTAACGTTCCCCAGTGTTACAACCTATCAGAGCATGACACTGACACGCGGACTTAAATATCCTAGCTCTAGAGTCATCCTCACCAACTCCTGAGCTGCTAACTTTAATTTGAAATCATTAAAGTAAGGGTGAGATTTCTCATAATTACAATGCATTATAAGCTCCTCAATCAACACAAATCACAAGCATATTATTTCACCCATTTTAGCATAATTCAGATTCCAATACACAGTTACAACCATACAAATCATTATGCACAACAAATAACAACAAGAGAATTGTAACACTGGAAGACATCCTAACATGTTACAATTCCATGCAATACAATGCAGACTCAATGCATGTGGTACCAACACGTGACCAAGTCACCCAACACTGATCCATCATCAACCGGATACAGTAATCATTGATTCGTCCATAAACACTCGGACACGAATCCAGCCTAACCACCCATCATCACCTGGGCACGGTTAACGGCAATACAAGTCAAATTCCACACAATAGGAATTAACTTCACCAAAAATGCATATGCACGCACAACACCAGCATGCAACATTTTATCAGTCTATAAAATACACCAACTATCATAACTGAATCAAATCTAAAACATGATATTCTCAAAAATCATGCACACAATTCAACAACATGAACATGGCTTTCATCCACACCATTCAGATACCTCAATGTTACAGGTACACTACCTCTTATACACCAAGTACACATCGAATAAATAACCACTTATTTCGAAATCCGACACATTTTCAAAATAATTTTAAGTTATGGAAAATCTTTTCATTTTATAAGATAGAACATTAAATTTAAGAAACAACGTCCAAAATGGCGCTCAAAACGGACTTACGGTTTGAAAGTTATGAATTTTCAAAGTTTTGAAATTTTTCAAAAAGTTTCAGTGGAACCCGGTTCCTCCATGGGAGTAACCGGTTCCCACAGTTCATAAATAACACGCCGCTGGAAAAATGTATGGGGAACCCGGTTCCTCCAGGTAGGGAACCGGTTCCCAGAAAATTTTCAGTTTTCTTTGGAAAAATATAACGTGGAACCCGGTTCCTCCCTGGGAGTAACCGGTTCCTCAGTTCAAAAATGCCCCGTTTCAAAGTTTTACATGCTGGAACCTGGGTTCTCCCACTGGGGAACTGGTTCCCACGACTCACAGAGCCAAAAATGCAGTTTGACAGCAACTGTTTTCCCAAAATCATTTTCTTAGTCTTTCCAAAACGTACCCACACGTTCTGACACCGTAAAATCACTCAATTACATCCATTAACATACAATATAACTTGTTCTATTCATCATTATAGACCCTATATCACACGAATCAAGGGAATCTCTACAATCCGACACAATCCGACAGAAATAGGTATACATCTATGGAAACCTATAATTTCTACACCGGGATTTCCTAACATGCTATGGTCCATACGGTCGAATTCAAAACCGATAATACAAAATAATTAATCGAAATCACCCCTTACCTTGTGGGTTCTTCGACTTTCGACACGAAATGACTTTTCTCCTTCCTTTTCCTCTTCTCAATTGCACGTACTGAGAGTTTCTCCAAAAGTGGTTCTTTTTCCTCTTTTTCCTTCTTTTCTTCTTTTTATTATTCTAACATAATAAGAATAAATTAAATAATGTGAGTAGAGTATTTTACTCCTCGCACCCTCACTAATTCCATTCCATTTAATTCAATCAATCCCAATAATCCAAAATACTAATAATTATATTCCTAATTAAATTAATAATTAAAAATTATAATTATTTAATAATCGAATTAATTGGGGTGTCACAACTCTCCCCTACTAAAAAGAGTTTTCGTCCTCGAAAACATACCATAGGCGAAAAGTTCGGGATATGAGTCCTTCATCTGACTCTCCAATTCCCATGTGACATTTCCATCTACTGGTCCTCCCCAAGCCACTCTCACCAATGCGATCTCTTTACCTCGCAACTATTTCAACTTCCGATCCTCAATTCTCGCAGGTACTGCTTCCACAGTCAAATTCTCCCGTACCTGTATATCATCTACCCGAATCTCATGAGACGGATCATCAATGTACTTCCTCAGCTGAGATACATGGAAAACATCATGCAAATTTGCAAGTGACGGCGGTAAAGCAATCTGATATGCAACCTTCCCAATTCTCTTGGTAATCTGAAACGGACCAATAAAACGCGGAGTCAACTTCTTTGACTTCAAAGCTCGACCAATACCAGTCATCGGAGTAACTCGTATAAAAACATGTTCTCCTTCACTAAACTCAAGATCTTGCCTCCTCTTATCGTGATAACTTTTCTGACGACTCTGAGAAGTCCTCATCTTCTCCTGAATCATCTTAATCTTCTCTGAAGTCTGTTGGACAATTTCTGGTCCAATCACAACACTCTCTCCAGATTCATACCAACACAACGGTATCCGACACCTCCTACCATACAATGCCTCAAACAGAGCCATACCAATACTCGAATGAAAGCTATTGTTGTAGGTAAACTCAATCAATGGTAGATAACTATCCCAAGCTCCACCTTTTTCCAACACACAAGCTCTCAGCAAATCTTCTAACGAATGAATCGTCCTTTCCGTCTGACCATATGTCTGTGGATGATAAGCAGAACTCAATCGTAACTTAGTACCCAAAGCTTCCTGCAATCCCGTCCAGAACTTAGATGTAAACCTTGGATCTCGATCCGACACAATACTAGAAGGAATATCGTGCAAACTCACAATCTTTTCGACATACAATTCTGCCAACCTCTCCATCGAATAATCCATTCTTATCGGAATAAAGTGAGCAGACTTTGTCAACCGATCAACAATAACCCAAATAGAATCACAGTTCTTCGCTGTCCTCGGCAAACCAGACACGGAATCCATAGAAATGCCATCCCATTTCCATTCTGGAACAAATAACGGTTCCATCAATCCTGACGGTTTCTGATGTTCAATTTTCGATTTCTGACAAACCAAACATGCATACACAAACTCAGCAATTTCCTTTTTCATTCCGGGCCACCAAAACAACTTCTTCAAATCATGGTACATTTTAGTAGCACCGGGATGAATACTCAACCCGCTACGATGTCCTTCTTCCAAAATACTCTTCCTAATTTCGGCAACATCCGGAACACATACCCTATTACCAAATCTCATAACACCATTCTCGTCAATCCAGAACTCACCTCCTTGACCTTGGTTGATCAATGTCAATTTATCGACTAAACCAACATCAGATTTCTGTCCATTTCGAATTTCTTCAAAAATACCACTAGTCAGCTTCAACATACCCAACTTCACACTATTCGGAGTAGTTTCACATACCAAACTTAAATCTCTGAACTGCTCAACCAAATCTAACTCACGGACCATTAACATCGACATATGCAAGGACTTTCTAATCAAAGCATCTGCAACAACGTTTGCCTTACCAGGAAGGTAATTCAAACCGAAATCATAATCCTTTAGGAATTCTAACCATCTCCTCTGCCTCATGTTCAACTCTTTCTGATCAAAGAGATACTTCAGACTTTTGTGATCACTAAATATCTCAAATCGGGAACCATACAAGTAATCCCTCCATAACTTCAAAACAAATACAACAGCTTCCAACTCCAAATCATGAGTCGGATAATTCCTCTCATGAACCTTCAATTGTCTCGAAGCATAAGCCACAACATACTTATCTTGCATCAACACACCACCTAATCCCATCAGTGATGCATCACAATACACAACAAAAGACTTAGCCGGATTCGGCAAAATCAAGATCGGAGCACTAGTCAGCCTCCTCTTCAGCTCTTGAAATCCTTCCTCACATTCAGCATCCCAAACAAACACCTGACCCTTTCTGGTCAACTTAGTCAATGGCAACGCTAGTTTGGAAAATCCTTCCATAAACTTCCTGTAATAACCTGCAAGACCCAGAAAACTACGGATCTCAGAAGCATTCTTCGGCGCTTCCCACCGAGATATCGCTTCTACCTTTGTAGGATCAACAACAATTCCATTCTTGGAAATTACATGGCCAAGAAAACTCACTTCCTCTAACCAGAATTCACATTTGGACAACTTCGCATAAAGTTTCTTCTCCTTTTATAATTCCAATACAACTCTGAGATGTTCTGCATGCTCTTCATCACCCTTGGAATAAATTAAAATATCATCAACGAACACCACTACGAACTTGTCGAGATACGGATGAAATATACTGTTCATATACTCCATAAAAACACCAGGTGCATTAGTAACTCCAAACGGCATAACAGAATATTCATAATGCCCATACCTCGTTCTAAAAGTAGTTTTCTTAATATCCTCCGTCTTCACACAAATCTGATGATATCCAGACCTCAGATCAATCTTACTGAATACACAAGCTCCAACTAGTTGATCCATCAAATCATCAATTCTCGGCAAAGGATACTGATTCTTGACTGTAACTTTATTCAACTGTGGGTAGTCAACACATAATCTCATTGAGCCTTCTTTCTTCTTAACCAACAACACCGGATCACCCCACGACGAAACACTCGGACGAATAAACTTCTTCTCAAGCAACTCCTCTAACTGCTTCTTCAGCTCAGCTAATTCAGATGCCGACATGCGATAAGGCGCTATCGACACCGGACTAGTTCTAGGAATCAAATCTATAGTAAATTCCACTTCTCTCTCAGGTGGCAATTCACTAATGTCCTCCGGGAACACTTCTGGAAATTCATTCACAACAGGTAATTCACCACTCTTAGCTTTTCCTTTCACTTCCGTCGAAGAATATAACATAAACACTACAACACCATCTCTAACAGCTGAATTCATCTGCTTAACTGACATAGTCCCACCTTCAACTTTAACTTCTTCAGGGAATATGACCGTCTTCTCAAAACAATTGATATGAACCTGGTTGAATTCCAACCAGTTCATTCTAAGGATGATATCAAGTTGTTCTAACGGTAGGCACACTAAATCCATACCGAAACCCCTACCAAAAATCACAATAGGACAATTCCTACAAACATATGAAGTAGTCACTGAACCCGACGCAGGAGTGTCAATAACCATACTTCCATCCATATTAGAAATTTCCAAATTCAATCTTTTAGCACAATCCAAAGCAATAAAAGAGTGTGTGGCTCCAGTATCAATAATCGCAATCAAAGGAATGTCATTAATAAAACATGTACCTTTAATCAACCGATCATCTGGCTTAGTCTCTGATCCAGACAATGCGAACACTTTACCACCAGCTTGCTCCTTCTTGGGTTTTGTGCACTGAGGACGAGTATGACCCCTCTTCACCACAGTTGTAACAGGTCACCACTCTCACTCTGCAATCATTGGCCACATGGCCGAGTTTCCCGCACTTGAAACACTTCTTATCATTACTCTTGCAGTCCACCATACGATGTCCTGTCTCACCACACTTGTAACACTTAATGGAAGAACCAAAATCTCCTCCACTAGATTTCTTCCAACCACCGGATCTCTGATTACTCCTATCATAAGGCTTACCACGATCCATCTGTTGCTTACCCTTCCTATCAACATACCCTCGAGCATTCGATTTAGTGCTAGTAAGATCCTCCTCTAAAATCCTACTACAATCTACCAAATCAGAAAACCTTCGGATGCGCTGATACCTGATACCCTGCTTAATCTCATCACGCAGACCATTCTCAAACTTGATACATTTGGAAAATTCCCCATCTGCATCATTAGTGTAATGAGCATAATACTTCGCCAACTCAGTAAACTTCGAAGCATACTCACTTACAGTCTTGTTGCCTTGCTTGAGCTCCAGAAACTCAATCTCTTTCTTACCTCGAATGTCTTTAGGAAAGTACCTCCTCAGGAAAGCCCTCCTGAACACAGCCCAAGTCAACACAATACCATCTTCTTCCATTTCGATTCTGGTAGCAACCCACCAGTCGTCAACTTCCTCTGCTAACATGTGAGTACCATACCTCACTTCCAGCTCTTCAGCACAGTCAATCACTCTGAAGATCCTCTCGATCTCCTTCAGCCACTTCTGAGCACCTTCGGGATCATGTGCACCCTTGAACAATGGAGGATTATTCCTCTGAAAATTCCCCAATTGTCGGACCAATAAACTGGTTCCTCCGAGCACTCCAGCTAACATTCCCAATGCTTCAGCAATAGCATCATCATTTCTTCCGTTACCTCTTCCAGCCATTGTTCTGTAACATTACAAAACAACCTCATCCACACACAAGTATCGACGGTGTCATCTTACACTAGTCGCATACAGAAGGGATAACGACACTAAGACAAGACCGACTATGCTCTGGTACCACTATTGTAACACCTCTTCTAAAATACCCTGAATATATTAATTAAGGTAATATTAAAACCAGATTTAATCAGAGTCAACACGGAAATCAAGGGATGCCACAATTATGAAATAAATAAAACTCTAATTAACTCAGTAGCCATGCTACACTGAGGATCACTACCAAAAATAATCAATTAAGTTAAGACCATGTCTTACACAGCGGAAATAATACCATCAAATCAAAACGGAATAAACCAAGTCTTAATTATTCCTAAAGTAATTCCAATAACAATTGAATAATGAATAAATCTTCAACTAACATTCCCCAGTGTTACAACCTATCAGAGCATGACACTGACACGCAGACTTAAATATCCTACCTCTAGAGCCATCCTCACCAACTCCTGAGCTGCTAACTTTAATCTGAAATCATTAAAGTAAGGGTGAGATTTCTCATAATTACAATGCATTATAAGCTCCTCAATTAACACATATCATAAGCATATTATTTCACCCATTTTAGCATAATTCAGATTCCAATACACAGTTACAACCATACAAATCATTATGCACAACAAATAACAACAAGAGAATTGTAACACTGGAAGACATCCTAACATGTTACAATTCCATGCAATACAATGCAGACTCAATGCATGTGGTACCAACACGTGACCAAGTCACCCAACACTGATCCATCATCAACCGGATACAGTAATCATTGATTCGTCCATAAACACTCGGACACGAATCCAGCCTAACCACCCATCATCACCTGGGCACGGTTAACGGCAATACAAGTCAAATTCCACACAATAGGAATTAACTTCACCAAAAATGCATATGCACGCACAACACCAGCATGCAACATTTTATCAGTCTATAAAATACACCAACTATCATAACTGAATCAAATCTAAAACATGATATTCTCAACAATCATGCACACAATTCAACAGCGTGAACATGCCTTTCATCCACACCATTCAGATACCTCAATGTTACAGGTACACTACCTCTTATACACCAAGTACACATCGAATAAATAACCACTTATTTCGAAATCCGACACATTTTCAAAATAATTTTAAGTTATGGAAAATCTTTTCATTTTATAAGATAAAGCATTAAATTTAAGAAACAACGTCCAAAACGGTGCTCAAAACGGACTTATGGTTTGAAAGTTATGAATTTTCAAAGTTTTGAAATTTTTCAAAAAGTTTCAGTGGAACCCGGTTCCTCCCTGGGAGTAACCGGTTCCCACAATTCAGAAATAACACGCCGCTGGAAAAATGTATGGGGAACCCGGTTCCTCCAGGTAGGGAACCGGTTCCCAGAAAATTTTCAGTTTTCTTTGGAAAAATATAACGTGGAACCCGGTTCCTCCCTGGGAGTAACCGGTTCCTCAGTTCAAAAATGCCCCGTTTCAAAGTTTTACATGCTGGAACCTGGGTTCTCCCACTGGGGAACTGGTTCCCACGACTCACAGAGCCAAAAATGCAGTTTGACAGCAACTGTTTTCTCAAAATCATTTTCTTAATCTTTCCAAAACGTACCCACACGTTCCGACACCGTAAAATCACTCAATTACATCCATTAACATACAATATAACTTGTTCTATTCATCATTATAGACCCTATATCATACGAATCAAGGGATTCTCTACAATCCGACACAATCCGACACAAATAGGTATACATCTATGAAAACCTATAATTTCTACACCAGGATTTCCTAATATGCTATGGTCCATACGGTCGAATTCAAAACCGATAATATAAAATAATTAATCGAAATCACCCCTTACCTTGTGGGTTCTTCGACTTCCGACACGAAATGGCTTTTCTCCTTCCTTTTCCTCTTCTCAATTGCACGTACTGAGAGTTTCTCCAAAAGTGGTTCTTTTTCCTCTTTTTCCTTCTTTTCTTCTTTTTATTATTCTAACATAATAAGAATAAATTAAATAATGTGAGTAGAGTCTTTTACTCCTCACACCCTCACTAATTCCATTCCATTTAATTCAATCAATCCCAATAATAAAAAATACTAATAATTATATTCCTAATTAAATTAATAATTAAAAATTATAATTATTTAATAATCGAATTAATTGGGGTGTCACATTTCCCGTACAACCATGTTCCGTCTATCTGTATGATAGGTTTGCAGTGTGAAAACCCAGTGATGCAAGGTCGAAAAGCCCATAAAAGTCTACTGAATATTCTATGTCTTCTGACACAAGTACCGTCTAGGGCATATACTTACATCGTCTCCATAACATAAACTGTTCTAGGAGAATACATTCGCAGTGCATTCATGTAGCGAGGTAACTCTTTGTATGAACCCTCCCAGTTTCCGTAGAATTGCTTAATAGCCTTGTTTTTTGCTAACCAGACCTTTCTATACGAGGGGGTATAGTTGTATGTTATAGTGATGTGCGAGATTATTGTTTTCACCTTCAATGAAGGATCGCAGCTGACAAGAGGTAAGATTTCTTGACAAATGAGATCATAACTCAATTTGCGGTGATCCTGTGATTGTGTGGAATTAACACATGTGTGTTCCGTCATAGAACCTATCACCCAGGAATCACTCCTCAACCTATACGATGCAGTTAGATGGAAGTTACACTCAGGGTGGGTACAGATGATTCTGTATCTCTCTGCATTTGTTCGATCTACATGAAAGTCATAGTTGTTTATCATGTGGAACTTTTATATTGCTCGCACACAATCTTCTTTTGAACGAAATTTGTCTTTGACTTTTAAATTTGCGTCTGACTGCACTTTAGGGTTGTAGAATATATCAGATGATGGGTCATCTGTGCACATGTTGAGGGTGGTCATGTACGGGGGTGGTGTGTAGATCTCATGTGGAGGAAGTTGTTGTTCTCCATCAACCCCTGATTCTTCGTTTACCATGATGTTGAAATGCATCTCGTCAGCTTCCTCTTCTTCGTCGGTAACATCCACCTCAGCTCGTTCCTCCTCCGTAGGATTAACACTCTTTGTATCCTGGAACACAACGTACAACTCAATCGATTCGTACCCAGAATATTCATGATTACAAAACATATTTTGCAGATCTTCATCGTCTTCAACAACTACCTGGTAAAATGTTACTTGGTTCTTACCAGTAAAAACAGGACGTTAGTAGAAAATGTGTGACGTCGGACCTTGCCGAAGTTTGGTCTCGAGTCTTTTTCTAAAATACGAAAAACTCGCATTGCTATTTAGATAAAATTGAATATTTTCTGTGTTTCTAAATAAAAAACCTGCTACCTCACTGTTGTACGTCTCACCATTGAAATGTACAGTGATAATATATTGTGGTACATATGACATTTTTTCTGGGTTTGAGTGTTTGAAATTTGAGTGTTTAAAATTTGAATGTTTAAAATTTGAGTGTTTGAGATGTTAGTGTGTATGAAAATGTTTGATTGCGTGAGATATTTATAGATGGTGCAGATGATTATATGAGAATATATGGGACAAAATTCAAATTTCGAAATGACATGTACAAGCCATGTTGAATGGCTCCTAGGTGTATTTTTAAAAGGGAGGCGCCATCCCATTTGGCTTTTTACAGGCCTAGTTATAATTAGGCCTACCACCTAGCTGCCACCCTAGTCTGCATGTATGCAACCTGCCACCTAGCTGCCCCTAGCTGCCACCTAGCCTGTCACAAGCCATCTTGAATGGCGCCTTAGTGTTAAATTAGAGAGGAGGCGCCATCTCTCTTGGCTCCTCTCTGACACGTGGCCTGCATGCATGCAAGGCCCTAACCACCTCATTTATTCCTCTGTTCCCTAAATCTCCTATAAATATGGCTTCTCATATGTGTTTTTTCCATCACCACTCTTCACTCTACCTCTACCTCTAATACAATTCTCATATCATCAGAAAAAAATTCAAGCATGAGTCTTTTGAGGTTAGGAGAATCTCACCGAGGAACAAGGACAAACATTGCTACCTATGTAAGTTTTATCTGTTATATTCTTATTTTTTCTTACATTCTTTTTTTATTATGTTTTTAATATTGTTTACACTTTCTTACACAAATTATTTTCACATTATATTTAGGACACGAAAAAATTTAGATGCCGCTCATACCATTATGTTGCTCCCGATCCATTAATCGTTCCATACCTTGTACGTGCCGATTTTGGGGATGTTATTAAAATCTCCAACTGTACAATCGATTCAAAGTTTATTCTTGCATTGTGCAAAAGGTGGAGACCTGAGACACACACCTTTCATATGCCTGTAGGTGAATGTACCATCACACTTGAGGACGTTTACATGTTGTTGGGTCTTCCGATTAATGGCAAGGAGGTTAATGGTCTGGTCCAACATGCAAACGCTCTATGCAAGGAGATGTTGGATAGAGATATGGTGGAAGGTCCTAGTGCAAGAGGTCAAGGTATATTTTTATCCACACTTAGAGCGCGTTATTATTCCCTTGGATTGGACGAAAATTCTACCGAGGAAGAAAAAATAATAAAAACAAGAAATTATATTATGTTAATGTTTGGGAGTTTATTATTCCCTGAGAGTACAAGAAATAGTGTAAATTTTATGTACTTGAGTTTACTTGGGGACGTTGATAAGATAGGAAAATATAGTTGGGGTTCCGCTATTCTAGCCTAACCATATAGTTCCTTGTGTAAGAACTGTAAGAAAGACACGTCAACTTTTAATGGATACGCTTTCTTACTTCAAACATGGGGTTGGTGGAGAATGCAATTACTTAATCCTGTCACCGACCTACCGTTCAGTTTTCCATACGCAACAAAGTAAGTACATTGCTTAATTATTAAAATATTTATGTCTTTCATATATATATAAAATCATAATATATTAAATGTTAATTCATTTAGGTATATTGTAACGGGCATGGATTACGGAAAGAATCCTAGACACAATATTATCCTCTATCGTAATCTAATAGACCACCTTGGTGTAATTGATGTACGTAATTTCGATTAACTCCAACTAATTTTAACGTATATTATTTTAAAATTTATCATTAATCTGCATTTTTTATCAACAGTTTACATGGAGACCATACCTGGGTTTGGATCATATACCTAATGAAGATGATGCAGAGGTTTGGACTGCGAAGACTGCTATCATACGGTTTAACATTGTGGAAATGCACCACAACGACCATGTGAAGATGCAGTTAGGTATGTTCCAAGACATACCACACGATCCAATATGTTTGGATCCTTGGCATCTTAGAAGGGTCGATGCCCAATGGGGATATAATAATTGGAATTTTTTTGCTAGGGAGTATTATAGGATGTGGAAAAACTGAGCAGACCATATCTTACAATTTTCTATTTACGAAGATGACGAGATTATGCAACACTCTCGTCAATACATTGCTTGGTACCGATCAATGACGAATCCATAAATGCATGTTTCTCAACCCCTGCTATTTGGTCGACCCTCACACCCAGTGGGCCCAACCTTCAGCTCCACAACAACAACCGCGACAACACTACCGGCAACAACAACAACACCACCAACAACAACAAACACACCAACAATACCAACAACCACCCCAATAACACTACCAACAACAGACCCAACATTCATCAACCTCCCGCCAACCAAACCGACGATACAAGACCACCAACACTCAATCCCAACCCCAACCTCAACCTGATTACCAACCTAACCAAATGCCCGACCCACAATTTTAATTCTCCCATATGCCACACACCCAAGTACAATACTCTGAACAAAGAGCATATATCCAACCCCCCTTATATGGGCCCATCAACATCTCACCTCAGCCCAGACAATGGCTTCCCCGAGGAATATTCCCCAACCAACCCAACATACCACCAACCATCACCGTACCAAACCCCCTACCATTCATATGGGTACGAGTCTCCAAACATCCAATTTCCTTTTTACTCCACTTATTCACAATCCACCTATACAAATGACGACTGCTATCATCCTCACATGGAACCTAACCCCCACCACAACGACCAAGCTATGAGAACATGGGAACACGTCTATACGAAAGCGGTACGACAAGCAATGCAGATCTTGAGACATTCATGAATCCTGATCGCATACACTACAAGCAACCATCAGCCCATGCATAGGGCCATTAACCCAACAACAGCCGTGATCGTCTACACGTCCCAGATCGTCGGGAATAAATCTATGTAATTGTTATTCGTTGTAATAATAATTTATAATTCAAGTTTTATTTCACAACATTGTCCTACACTTTAATTTAAATTGAAAAAAAATAATATTTTTTACTTAATACACATAGGCGTCATCTCATATGACTTTTCGCATGTGATTAACACATAGGCGCCATCTGAGATGACTTTTAGGAAAAAAATTACATGTAGGCGTCAAATGGTGTGGCTCCTGCTTGTTAAAAATCAATGCAGGAGCCATCTCAGATGACTCCTGCTTGTACGTTAAACCCAAAACATGGTTATTTGCGTTTTTTTTAAAACATGGTTATTGCAAAAAAAAAAAATTCTGATATTACAGTATTATTGAAATTAAGTTTTATATTTATATTTGTTTTATATAATAAACTGAGAGTAAATAAAATATATTTAATAAAATAAATAAACTGAAAGTAAATATTAAATATTTTAACAAATTTAATAAATAATAAATTGAATAATTTAATATGTTTAATAATTTTTATTAATAATAAACTAAAAAAATAATTTAAATAAATTGAAAAATATATTTATTTAAATAACGTTAATAATTTTTTAATAATAAATTGAAAATAGCGTTAATTTTTTAAATAAATTTATGTAAATATTTATCTTATTAATTTAAGTTGTTAAGTCATTGAAGGAATTTTTGGAGACAAAACTGATGTCGTTTTAGTCATTTTCTATATTCATTTTCTATTATTTATTATTCATAAACTGCTCCTATATTTTAGCCATTTTGTAATTTCATTCATTTATTAATTATTTATTTATTGTTTATTTAATTTACTTATTTTAAAATTTTCCAATTTACCTATATAACTTTGTTATTTTTTTTGATTAAGTTTATAATTTTTTTAATTATTTATCTTATATATAAAAATTGTTTTAATTATTTATC
Source organism: Vicia sativa (assembly GCA_021764765.1). Lineage (NCBI taxonomy): Eukaryota > Viridiplantae > Streptophyta > Magnoliopsida > Fabales > Fabaceae > Vicia > Vicia sativa. Next base: position 136,300,641 of record CM038796.1, read on the forward strand.
TTATAATATTTATTTAGAAATTTATTATAATTGTTAAGAGAATCATCGGTTCGTATTAAAGACTTGATTATAGAATTTAGTCATTTTAGTTTGTGATTATAGAATTGATTATTTTTATACTTCTATATCAACTTTTTCTCTCTATTTCTATTTTTTATTATTGTATTTTTTTTGTACTCATTAATTAGGTTATGTAAATTACATACATATTACTTTTATAACTCTTGGAAGCCTAAAATTCATTCGAGAATGTTTTATATTTTTCTCTCTCAAGCGTTATATAGTTAGTATATGACTTTGATGAATGGTGTTGTTGTATACGTGTTTGTGGTATTTGGGATGTTTTTTTTGTGTTTGTGCCTTTTTTTAAATCTTTTATCTGGCTAACTAACTATTTTTTCCTTTAGTTAATAATTTATTATTTAAAAAACCAACAAAAAAAATACTTCCACAATCTAACCATATTTATTTATTCTCTTTTTTGTTGGCTTTTCATTTATTTTAATTTTTACTAAATTATAATATTTATTTAATTTTGGATAAATTCCCATATTTTTTTTAACTAAACATTTTAAGAAGACACTCCACTATTATTTTATGGAACAAGATAGAACCATTGATATAACATAATTAACATATATTTTGTATTTATTTTATTTATATAATTCATAATTCATTACTCCGCCATTAACCTATAAATAAGCTCCATTATCTTGAAATAAAATATTTTTATTTTATTTTATAATTATACCATATTTATTATTTTATTGTTTCCAAATCATATAACCTCCATTATTTTGGAAAGAAAAAAAACCACTTTTCATTCTCTCTATCTCTCCACAATATTTTTATTTACATTATAACTTTTTAAAATATTTAAAAAAAAATTATTTTTCATTATATATATATATATATATATATATATATATATATATATATATATATATATATATATATATATATATATATATATATATTTTTTTTTCCTTTATATATTTTGAATCCTAATAATAATTAATTTTAATTAAATTTAAAATCTATCATCTATACATAAATGTATGAAACTTTGATTTCTCATAATTTTATCCAGTCACAATACTACTATATTTAAAGTCCCATTAGCTTCGATCTCCTTTTATATATTAGCAAGCAAACCAATTTCATTTTCATAGTTAGAATTGAGGGAAACAACATCACTTTGTATAAAATATTGTTTATGATACTTTTAAGAAATATTAATATTAAAATATAACTTATTATCCGTACATGGATTCAAATACTAATTTGATAAATAAAATATTTAATAACTTTAACTAAATTCTAATTTATTAAAATATGTTAATTTTCAATTAATTAATATATTTAAAATATATTTATTTTTAATTTATTAATTAACAAACAAGTAAACTGAAAAGGAATTATAAATATATTATTAAATATATTAAACTGAAATATATTATCTAATCAAATATATAATTGAATAATACTCATGTAAATCTAATATATATATTTTGATGCAATATATTAAAATAGGAAGTAAAATAATCAGATGATAAGTGCCACAATTATTATTTAAATGATCATAGATTCAACACCCATCAAACATATTCTACATTGAGAAATATATATATTATCAATATATTAATTATCAATTAAAAAACCTCATTGCCCACAACTAATTTTATTATATATATATATATATATATATATATATATATATATATATATATATATATATATATATATATATATATATATATATATATATATATATATATATATATATATATATATTAATTTTATTAACCTTTATTTAATTTATTTCTTTAATATAAATTTTAAATAATATTTATTTTTATAGTTAAATATTTAAAATTTTATTATATGATTAAATTACTTATAATTAAATTTTTAGACTAAGAAATATCATATAGTTGTTAGTTGTTTTGATTTTGTTTTAGAAAAAATATGATGTTAAATTGTATTTTACAATAATATATTTAAAAAATTGGATATTAATGTTATTTTAAACTAATCAATTCTTATGAATATACCAATAATAAATTACATAAATAAACTTAAAATGTTTTTAAACAACTTGATTTAAGTTAGTCTAACCTAACACAATATTTTTATAATTTTTTAATTAATTCAACTTTTTCCATACTATTACATAATGAATTTTGAGGGTTTTTCAAGGTGTCATAAAATAACTAAAAAATCATCGATATGTTATTGCTACTAACAACTTTCACTCTTCTAATACCGACAAAAGAAGAAAGTGGCAGACAAACTTAATTCAAGTTATTGAGGTTTTTTTTATAAAAAGATATATTATAAATTTATTTTATAATAATATATTTATAAATTAGCAATATTAATATTATTATAATTAAATTTTTTTATTTCACTTTTTTAAGAGTTCATTTTTATTTTTTGTTATGGACCTCTAAAAAGTCAGGATCAATTGTGAGTCTCAGTAATCTCATTATTGAATGATGTATGAGGTGAACTTGATTGTAAAGTTGAAATTTAAAAATAAAAAATATTTGAAAACTATGATATAATTAGAGTTAAATATATTTTTAGTTTCTACAAAATTATTAAATTTGACTTTTAATCCTTATAAAAAAATATCGAGTTTTAGTCATACAAAATTATTTATGCACGTAGTTTTAGTTCTTGCAGAAAGACTAAAATGTCATGCATAAATAATTTTATACGGATTAAAATGTGATATTTTTTATAAAGACTAAAAATCAAATTTGAGATGTTTATGGGGGCAAAAACATATTTAATTTATATAATTATTATTAAGATATATTACACAAGTGAGTGATTGTTAAAAAATTAATAAAATTTTTAAGTGTTAAATACAATTTAAAAAATTAATTAAATTTTTATTTTAAAATTAATTAATTAATTACATATAACTTCAAATATAACAGAATATTATGTCGACAAATCTCAAAATAAAACCGTAATTATTATCACCATATATATTAGTTATGGTTTTCAATATCCAATACAAAAACATAATATTTCTTCTATCTAAATGAAAAATGCTTAAGAAATTAGGAGTATAGAAAATCCACGAGTCAACAAAGTTCTATAACTTGGTTTTAGGGATGAGAATAAGTTGGGTCGAGCTAGAATTTGTCAAGTCTGAATTTGGTCTGCTAAATATTTTAAAGCTTAAGTTTAGCTTGTGGCCTATCATAAACTTAATTTTAGGCTTAAGTCTAGCCTTTTCGAAGTCCCGTTTGACCTATTAGCCTACATAAAAGTTTGTCTTATTTTAACATTTGTGAATAAAATTTTTAACTAATATTTAAATAAACTAACAAATTAAAAGATGAACGAGAATAACTAAACTTTATTTTTAAATTTTAATTCAAAGTACAAATAAAATATAATAATAATATTATATTTATTCATATTTATTTAAATAGGCCGGCCTGATAGGTTTAAATGGTTTTTTTTATAGCCTATGGCCGAACCTTTTTAACTATATACTTATAAAAAAGTTTAGGCCTTTTCTATTTAGAAAAAACCTGATCTGACTTGAACCTGTGTAGACTGGACCGTGTATGTGAAAACACCGGCGGAACCTTCGACAATGATAACTAGTATCAAATAGAGTCGCCATCGAACGTCTTTTATCTCATGAGGGAGAAAGGAAAACATCGAGTAAACCTGGGGGAGAAATCGCGGTCCTATAACCGTGAAATCGAGAGAATCTAGGTAAGGGAGTTAGTTACGCGAGGGGAAGGGATTAGCATCCCACGCGCCCGTAGTACTCTACGGTATCCACTTTCTATTTCTAGCTAAAGGGTGTGTTATATCTATGCTTAATCGCTAATCATGCATGCAAAAGAAAAGAGAAAATAAGAAACCATGGGGAAAAGAAGGAAGTATTTACAAAGTTTGCTCGATCGAGCCCCGTGACAAGATGCCTACGTATTCCCGCGTGCAATGGGAAAGTCAGAGCGTCGTAGTTCGGCTCACTTGTTTTGGTGTGTTTTTGTGTTTTTACTTGTGAAAAGGTTTTAGACACAAAAAAGAAAGCGAAAAGAGTTGGTGTTGGTTGGTTGTTTTTACCTTGAGAAAGGAGTTTAAACCATTATTAAGTGTTTTGAATTTGAAAGGAAAAGCAAGTTTTAGTTTTAATCACATGCGACATGCAAAAAAGAAACTAGCAAAGCAAAAGGTTAGACCTACGGTTTAGGATGCAAGGGAATCTCTACCTATGTTGACATGCAAAGGATGAGAATCCTAATGTCTAGGCTAAAGAACCAAACCTAACCAAGGGAACCTGCAAGAGACAAACAAGCAAATATACACAGATCACAAGTAGAATTGCCCTAAACGGGTCTTTAAATAAACCAGAGGGGTTCCTGAACATGCTCCAGCTACGGAAGCCCCATCATGCATCTCTATTCCTACTTCTCATGGCAAAAGAAAGCTGTAAAGCCCTACTTCTCATGATATCTAGGAAAGTTGTAAGAGAATGCAATAAACAGTGTAGCAAGTACCGAACGGATATAGAATCCGAAGAGCAACGCAAGCTAATGAACTACTCCGGAAAACTTCAAGTGCTGCAGTCATGCAACAAAAACAAACCGGTGAGAATCGCTCAAAGCATCGAAACAAGCGGAATACGTGTCGATACGCATCCGAAGCGACAATGCCTGCAAGAACGGGGTAAGACAAGCAAAACAAGATAGGAATGGTACACACGTAGGTGTACAAACTTAACCAAAACCTGCAAGAAGGGAGTTAGACCCAAAGAGCAAATAACGGAAAAGTATGCGAAAGTCGGAGAAACGAGCCACATATGCATGCGTCGTGTGTCCCTGCAAGAAATGGAGTGCAAACAGCAGCCAAGCATAGCTAGGATGACTACTGTTCATTATCAAAATCGTAAAAATCAGAAAAAATAAACCAGAAGACCGCGCTTAGCACGGTATACTGCGCTTAGCACGGTATACCGCGCTAAGCGTGTCAGGCAACCCAAAAAGTCAGAACATTTGGCGCTTAGCGCATTCGACCGCGCGACCGCAACCCGAAAAATCGCTTTTGAACCGCACTCGCTTATGATGTTTTCATGCTACAATTCGACTCACGATGTTAGGACATGATCCGGTAATGAATGAGAGCTAAATGAACGTGCATGGAATGCGAATCGAGCGATAAAACCAATGTTCATAGCAAGAAATGAATGAACATGTGAGGAATGCAAATCGAAGTCGATAAAACTAATGCTCATATACATGTGAAAATGCACGAACATGTGAGGAATGCAAATCGAAATCGATAAAACCAATGCTCATATACATGTGAAAATGCACGAACATGTGAGGAATACAAATCGAAATCGATAAAACCAATGCTCATACACATGTGAAAATGCATGAACATGTGAGGAATGCAAATCGAAATCGATAAAACCAATGCTCATACACATGTGAAAATGCATGAACATGTGAGGAATGCAAATCGAAATCGATTCCAACGTTCATTTATGAAATTGAATGCATGAACATGCAAGGAATGCAAATCAAAGTGATAATTCCAATGTTCATTTATGAAATTGAATGCATGAACATGCAAGGAATGCAAATCAAAGTGATAATTCCAATGTTCATTTATGAAATTGAATGCATGAACATGCAAGGAATGCAAATCAAAGTGATAATTCCAATGTTCATTTATGAAATTGAATGCATGAACATGCAAGGAATGCAAATCAAAGTGATAATTCCAATGTTCAGGTGTGTAATGATGCGAGCTAGCCATGACATTTGAAGTTCTCTTTCAAAGAATCTAAGTTAAGCATTAACACAAACACTTAGAGTGCACATGCAACAAGTTTATGCACAATGCACTAAATGCTTGAATATCTACATGTTAAATGCCAATTATGTTTCAAATCACTATGAATCAATGAAATTGATCAAGCTAAGTACTCACCAATGCATGAACATGCAATAGATGGTGCAACATGTATGAGTTTATGTCTTATGAACAAAGAGAAAACAAATGCACAAGTGTATATGCATGCTATGAACCAAAATCCAAACTCCGTCACAAATAAGGCGTCAAAAATTAATTCAAATCAAGGAATTCAAGAACACAAATCCTAGAATCAGAATCTACATTGAATTTGCATGTGATTTTAGTATTCAACTTCAAGAAAAGCTGAAAATCCGAAACAGCTTAAAATAAGTGCTTATTTGAACCTAACACTTACTTGCACTTGAAGTTTGAGTCAAATTGAAGAGGAATTCCTTGTGCTCTTCAAAGAAAATACCAAATCAATAAGGAATAATAGGTGATCTTCAGAATTAAGCTTGAATCCTTGAAGAAAAGCTTGGAATCCAATGGAAAATTGAAGAAAGATGAAGAGAAACTCTTGAATCTTGAACTTGAGGAGAAAGTCGAGATTAAACCATTTCTTCCATGTCAAATGTGTGTAGAAGGAGGAGAGAATGCTATGGATTGAAATAGAAGAAGTTGCGATGGAGAAAACCAAAATTCGCAGGTCGCGCTTAGCGCGGAGGTCGCGCTAGCCTCGTGAAGCGTGGTGCGGTGGTCGGTAGCGGCCTGTGGTGGTTGCTTGGAGGGAAAATTGAAGTTTGAACTTTTTTGAGTTTTTGTGCTTTTGGATTTGAGAGAATTGGAGTGTGTATGGTAGTGGAAAATTAAGCAAATGATTATGTTGTTATGATTTGTGAAGAGGGAAATCTATTTATAGCTTTGGATCCTTAATCAACAAGCTAATCACGATTATCCGAATAATTTTCGTAATTAATCCAAAACAGCCAAATCCGCGTGGAATTCGGAATCGGAATGTGAACGAAAAGTGTCCGGAATGCGATTTTGCTTGCGTGAATCAAAATCCCGACTTGATCCGATGAATGGTCAAGGAAATAGAAATTTTTGAAGTTTCAGCATCAATTTCGGACCACTGACACGTGCAGAATTCCATTTGCGCTCCGTGGGGAAAATGCCTTAGACGAGGATCTTCTGATCGAAATTTGCACATGCGTATCTCTGGGACATTTGAAGCTAACAAGATTTGTGAACTTTTGGCACCGGTCCTGTCCCGTTTCAATGAAAATCGAGTGAGATATGATTTTTCGAACTTCGCGTATCAGATGAAAATTGCTCAGTTCAACTCAAAAATCAAACTCAGAGATTAAAATTCTGGTACCGATCGGTGGGGAATTTGCTCTCAAGTTGCAAATGGAAGTCGTAGAGGACCTTGATACGGAATTTTAGAAATTGATCCCGCTCAATTCCGAGCTTCCAGCTAGAAAATAAAGCCTTTTCGGTGAGCCAAAACATGCGGTTCAGCACTAAAATCAGCTTGATATGCCGGGGAAAACGACTCCTTTGAGAGCCTTCCTCACAAAATCCGTTCTTGACCTTCAAATGAAAGTTGTAAATAATCATGAGAGGAAAGTGCCAATCGAAAATCCACAGAAAATACCCAAGGAGATGAGAGATACGCCTTCTGGAGTGTCCAAAATGCGCCGAAACCCGAAATCCACTTTATTAAGAAATGAGCTCATTTTGGGTACCATTCGGAATACCTGGAATCTGATACTCCTTATGATGAATGCTATGCATGATATGACATGTATTTTTATGCAAATGGGATTATAAGCCAAAAATAACGCGGGAAAGAGGAGGGTAAATTTTGGGGTACAACAGTATGGACACCCTTACTTGTTTCTCTACTTTTCCTTCTATTCATTATTGATAAAATAACATACTTATAGTATATGTACACCAGTTATTAGACTGTTGAAGCATTAACAATGAAAGTAAAAGAAGACAAATGTAGACGTAGATAAATGAATGACTCAATGAGTGAAGAACATTATATTAATATCCTTGGCCAGGCGCCGGACCCGAATCCTTAATTCTACCAAGAGTCTCCTTATTGAAAAATTTGTGTTTCACCCCTCCGGAGCTCGAACCTGAATCCTCATTCCCTCTGAGTACGCCTACATTGGTGAATTTATGTCCCACTCCAGCCGAATTTGGACTCGAATCCTTAATCCCTCCTATTGTCTTCATTGGCACACCTTGCTTGATTTCTCCAATAAAATGCGATTGAAATTTCTGGCAACAGATACTTGATATCACAGAGAATGTTATGACACCGTATCTGACAAACTGTTTAACAATTCACACAGTAATTTAAAATAGTAAAGAACACAATCAATTGTTTACCCAGTTCAGTGTGTAACTACACCTACATCTGGGGGCTACCAAGCCAGGGAGGAAATCCATAGCGTGATTAATTCAGGAATAGACTAACCAGTTTATCTCCTTCACTTAAGACCAACCCAATGCAACTTCAATCTAAGTCCTACTTAGACCTGAGTTCCCACTCACTCCCCCTCAATCACAGTAGTGATATCAACCTATTGTTTAATAGAATTGTGAAGACACCCTTCAATAAACATACTTGATTTTGCTTCAAAGCTTTAATTAAGAGACACAACACTCGTGCTTCAAAGCTTTGAGTGATAAACAACCCTTACAACCAAATCCTAGTCCAAGACACTTATCAAATGATAATTGCTTGGATCACAAGAATAACTAGAACACAATAATAACAGTCTGCTTAGTCTTCAACACAGTAAAGGCGAAACCGTATTATAAGGGTTTCTTTGATAATATAGAAGCAGTAAAGTCTTCAACTTGGGCTTCCATAATTATAGCTAGGGTTAACCAAAGTTAACCTAAAGACTTGGTCTTTACAACATCACAATTTGGGTTAAACAAGGTTAACCTCAAAACCACGTGAGCATATGATCCAACATAATAGTCCATAATAAAACAGCTCAGCAGAATCTTGAAAACTCTCAGGAAAAGTAAATCTACATAACAGTAAATGTTGCACAGAATGTCATAACATTGGTCATGACATCAGTCATTCTTCTTGCAGATTTCCAGCAAAACAGTTCATAACCAATATGAGTTGTACCTGTATAATTCTCCTTCTGCAGAATTTATCTTCTACTCAGAATGTCATGACATCAGTCAAGACATTTAGTTTTACCAAAAATTAAAGCCAACATAAAAACACTTATAAACTCCCCTTTTGGCAAATTTTTGGCTAAAACAAACTAGGCTATCAGAGACTAATGCAGCAGAAATTAAAATTAGACAACTAAGCCAACTAAGCTAAATAACCAGAACCTACCAAAGATAAATTCAACCCATAATTTCTTCTCCCCCTTTTTAGCCATAAAGGGGCCAAAGGATCCATTACAATATCCCAGAAATCATGATATATAAGTAGCAGAAGTATTAATTATACAACCAAGTTAACACAATACAATCAGCCAAAACAAAATCAACAAAACAACAAGCAACAATAGCAGCAGCAACAAGTAATCAGCATGAGCACCAGCTGGCTGTGCAAACTATCAACCATAGAACTTCAGGCACTTCTCTCTCCTGAAGAAGCACTATGGTAAGCAGCTTCCTCTGATGAACTGCTTTCAACACCAGCCTGTTGTTCTTCTTCAACATCCTCATGCAAGTCCTCTTAACCATCCTCATCTAGCCTTTCATCCTCAACCTCAGTGTCTTCTTTCTCCTGCTCCAAGGTAGTGATCAACTCTTCAAGAGTTTTCTTTCTTGCTTCAAGCTCCCTGCAGGTCTCTCTCAGCACAACAATGACATCAGTCTTTTGAGATTTAGCTTTTACATTTGATGTCTCAGCAGATGTCATGACAATGTCAGAGACATGTTTCCCCTGAAATAGCTTATAGTGGAAACCAAGAGCAGGAGCTATTTTACAGATAGAATCCTTTTCTACCAGAATATCAAGATATTGGTCAATGATAATACCACACAGGAGGGAGGGAAAGGCTATAGGACCCTTAATTGTATAGCTGTCTGCATGCTTCAAGGTCAGCTCAAAAATATAACTGCCATAGTCAAATTCTGTCTTGGTTCCAACAGCATAAATGAATCTTCCCAAACCAGTGGAGATGGTGGATTTTTGTTTTGTGGGAATCCAGTTAGCTGCACCAATCTTGTGTAGTATGGAAAACTTGACACTTAGCTTGTTAACAGTCAGCTTCTCTTTCAAGGGCCATTGCTTGACTTGCTTGGCAGTGATGGTTTGGCACATCTGGTTGTCTGTAACTTCAACCTCAGGCTGAGCATCATCAGGCCTCCCCAGGTACTTGTTGATCACAGTAGGAGAGAATTTCACCTTTCTTCCGCTCACATAAACACTCTTAAAGTCAGCTGACTTTCCATCAGCACATCCACCAGACAAATTTACTATGAATTCTTTGACAAGAATATCATAGCAGTTGGAAAACTTTACCACTGTCTTCATCAGGCCAGCAACCTTGATGAGATCCATGACTTCCTTGCACTCAATAGCACTTATGTTCAGCTCCCTCTCTAAGGCTATCCTTTTCAAAAACACATACTTCCACCTGCTTGCATTTTCTGGATGGTGAAAGGAGATATTGTCAATTGCAACCTCAGGAACCTTGGACAGTTTGCTAGAAGAGGGTTTCTTCCTGAGAGGAATGTTTGGAACATTGCTCTCAACATCAAAATCAAAATCTGATTCCTCATCAGATTCTGAAGGTTCAGGAGCCTTTCTCTTCTTGGACATAGGAGTCCTCTTGGGTTTAGAGAGACTGCCAACAGATTTCACCCTACCCTTCCCTTTGGAAGATGCAACCTTATTGTCCTTTCCAGCTTCTTCTCCAGCCTTGCTCTCAGGCCTAGAATTCTCATGCACATCTTCAGTAGCCTTCTCTTTGGAGGGGCTTTGAGCAGCACTCTGCTTTTCTTTTCTAGACCTCATCCTTCTTGCTATGCTAGGGTTGACACTAGCAATTAAGTCACTGTCAGAAAATTCTTCATCAACATCAATAACAGGGGGTTCAACATCCTTGTCAGTAGGGGTCTGGTGATCATCAGGTTTCTCTAGAGATTTCTCAATGTTGTCTTTAGGTGTCTCAGGAGATTTCCTAATATTGTCATCAGATGTCTCAACATTCTGAGTGGCATTTGGATCACTTTCTAAATTAGGGCTAGAAGTTTCTTGGTTCAATGGAATAAATACTCCAGGTACAGAGTGATTTTCATGAAGAATCCTAGTGACTAGTCTAGCAATAGCCTGATGCACATAAGCAGAACCTTCCCTATTTGCTATCTCTGGAGGAACAGAAGATGATGGTTCATCAGTCTTACCAGATGGAGAAGCTTGAGATCTTCTTGCATGTCTGGTACGCAACTTCTTGACCTTGGTATGATCAGTTGCCATGGCATGAAGAGGAGTGACCTCAAGAACATCAGCATCCATGGGGTTTGTGTTTGCCCTAGGTCTTGAGTCAGTGGATGAAGAGGACACAATTCCCTTTGATGAAGATGATGATGACACACATTGTTGAGACATCTTGAGAGATTGAGAATACAAGTGACAATAAGTTTGAGATTTTCGTTTGAGGGAATGGAGAGTGATACAACAAACTGAAGAAAGTGAGATATAAATATGACTATTCCTCTTCTTAAACTTTTGAGAAGAGAGAGGGAAACAATTAAATAGCCCAATCAGAATTAGCTTGAATAAAATATCTCTTTCACCCCTTGTATTAAGCAAAATTAATTGCTACATCTCTTCATATTGGCAAATACCCAGTTTGCCCCTTAAATTTTTAAACTGATTAGCATCAAGTGCCTTGGTAAAAATGTCAGCCAATTGTACTTCAGTGATTACATGTTCCAACTTAATCACCTTCTCCTCCACAAGATCTCTGATGAAATAATGTCTAATGTCAATATACTTAATCCTGCTGTGTTGTATAGGATTCTTGGAAATGTTAATAGCACTCAGATTGTCACAGTACAATGTCATGACATCTTGTGTGACATTGTACTCAGTAAGCATTTGTTTCATCCAGATCATTTGAGAGCAACTGCTACCAGCTGCTATGTATTCAGCTTCAGCAGTAGATAAAGACACATAATTTTTCTTTTTGCTGAACCAAGAAACAAGGTTGCTTCCCAAAAAGAAGCATCCTCCAGATGTACTCTTTCTGTCATCAGGACTACCAGCCCAATCAGCATCACAGTAACCAAACAAAATTGGTTCACATCCATGAGAATACAACATACCATAATTGTAAGTTCCACTCACATACTTCAAAATTCTTTTCACCTAGTTGATGTGACTTACTTTGGGTTCAACCTGGTATCTAGCACATACTCCTACTGCAAAGGCAATGTTAGGTCTGCTGGCTGTCAAGTATAGCAGACTTCCTATCATGCTTCTGTACAAGCTTTGATCTACATTTGTCCCACTTGTGTCTTTGGACAACTTTAGATGAGTAGGTGCATGAGTCCTTTTATGACTGGCATTCTCCATCCCAAACTTCTTGACAATATTCTTTGCATACTTGCTTTGAGAAAGAAAAATTGAGTCTTCCATCTGTGTGACTTGTAGTCCAAGAAAGTAGGTCAATTCTCCCATGAGGCTCATTTCAAATTCATCTTGCATCTGGTTAGCAAAATGTTTAACCATTTTATCTGACATTCCTCCAAACACTATGTCATCAACATAGATTTGAGCCACCATTATGTTTCCTCCTTCATCCTTGACAAAAAGAGTTTTGTCCAATCCTCCTTTCCTGTACCCTTTGTCTGTGAGGAACTTTGTCAGTCTTTCATACCAAGCTCTAGGAGCTTGTTTAAGACCATACAATGCTTTTCTTAATTTGTATAGATGGTCAAGACAGTTTGGATCCACAAATCCTTTAGGCTGTTCCACATACACTTCCTCATTTAAGTACCCATTTAGGAAGGCACTTTTCACATCCATCTGAAACAGCTTGAACTTCAGAAGGCAAGCAACTCCTAGTAGTAATCTGATTGATTCCAGCCTGGCCACAGGAGCAAAAGTCTCATCAAAATCAACCCCTTCAACTTGAGTGTATCCTTGAGCAACAAGTCTTGCCTTATTCCTGGTGACAACTCCTTCAACATCTGACTTGTTCTTGTACATCCACTTTGTGCCAATGATGTTTGTTCCTTCTGGTCTAGGAACTAACTCCCACACTTCATGTTGTTTGAACTGGTTTAATTCATCTTGCATTGCTCCAATCAAGTATTCATCAGTCAATGCCTCTTTAACATTCTTTGGTTCAATCTTAGACACAAAGCAAGAGTTTGAGATGATTTCTCTAGATCTTGTAGTGACTCCACTGTTAGGATCTCCTATGATGAGTTCCTTAGGATGATCTTTCTGAATTCTGATGGAAGGATCTTTGTTAGCTTCCTTTGATTCAGATTCTGATGGAGTAGGATTAGGCACATCATCCTTTTTAGACACTTGTGTTGATGTCTCAAAGAATGTCTCAACATCATATGGGACATTTGTTTCCTCATGGTGATCATTAACTATGATATTTATAGATTCCATCATAGCTTTGGTCCTGGAATTGAACACCCTATATGCTCTGCTGTTGGTAGAGTATCCCAGGAATATTCCTTTATCACTTTTAGAGTTCATCTTTCTCCTTTGTTCACGATCTGTCAAAATATAGCATTTGCTCCCAAAGAAATGGCAATACTTCACAGTAGGCTTTCTTCCTTTCCATATTTCATAGAGGGTGAAAGATGTTCCCTTTCTCAAAGTGACCCTGTTGTGGACATAACAGGCTGTATTCATAGCTTTAGCCCAAAAATGAATAGGAAGCTTCTTGGCATGTATCATTGCTCTGGCAGATTCCTGTATAGTTCTGTTTTTCCTTTCCACAACTCCATTTTGTTGAGGAGTTATAGGTGAAGAGAACTCATGATTGATTCCTTCTGAGAACATAACTCATTAAACTTACTATTTTCAAATTCCTTTCCATGGTCACTTCTGATTCTAACAATGCATCCTTCTTTTTCTCTTTGAAGTCTTTTGCATAATTCCTTAAAGACATCAAATACATCATATTTTTCCCTAATGAAGTTTATCCAGGTGAATCTGGAAAAATCATCCACAACAACATATGCATATCTCTTTCCACCAAGGTTTTCCACCTGCATGGGACCCATCAGATCCATATGTAAAAGTTCTAGCACTTTAGAGGTGGTTAGATGTCTTGACTTTGGATGTGACATTCTAGTTTGCTTTCCAACCTGACATTCACCACAGACTCTCCCTTCATCAATTTGAAGTCTTGGAATCCCTCTGACAGCTTCCATGGATGTGATCTTTTTCATCCCTCTAAAATGTAAATGACCAAGTTTTTGGTGCCACAGTTTCACTTCCTTTTCTTCTTTGGCTATAGAGCACACAGAAGAGTAGTTAGTGTTCTCAGACTCCCATAAATAACAGTTGTCTTTTGATCTGACTCCTCTCATTACAACTTCTTGTTTTTCATTGGTTACAAGACATTCCGACTTGGTGAAGTTGACCTTGAATCCTAGATCACATAATTGACTTATACTTATGAGATTAGCAGTCAACCCATTTACCAGCAACACTTCATTTAGGTTTGGCACTCTAGGGCAGTCCAAGTTTCCAACACCTTTGATTTCTCCTTTAGCTCCATCTCCAAAAGTGACAAAACTAGTAGAATGAGGTTTGACATCATTCAGCAGATTCTTGATTCCAGTCATGTGTTTAGAGCATCCACTGTCAAAGTACCAGTCTTCCTTGGCAGAAAATCTAAGGGAGGTGTGAGCTATCAGGGCTGCAGTCCTTTTCTTCCACTGTTGAGTATATGGTGCCTTGTTGGTCTTAGGCTTGACATGTGGAGTCTGATTAGAATATCCATATAATCTGAAGCAAAAAGGCTTTATGTGGCCAAACCTTCCACAATAATGACATCTCCATCTTTGAAACTTTTTCTTCATGTTTCTCTGTGCTTGATGTTGAGCCCTATGTTGTGACATCTGCTTTGACATTGGTTTATCAGGCCTGGTCTTCTTCTTGTCACCAGCAGATTTCTTTGCAGCCACGAATCCTAGACCAGACATGTTTCCTACATTTTGTCCAGTCTGAAGGATTTCTTCCAACTTGTCAGTTCCAGTTGTTAACATCTTGACAGACTTAGTCATCTGATCAAGTTTGGAGTTCAACATTAGAACTTCACCTTTGAGATGACTTATAGTAGCGTGTCCGCTTCTTCTCGACCTCCAACTTCACAATGAGTTTTTCTTTCTCATTTTGTGACAGACTTGACCCGATACACAACTTCTTGTAGGTGTCAGCAAGTTCTTCAAATGTCACTTCCTCATCACTAGAATCATTATCAGAGTTACAAACACCAGATAGTGCAGTAACTAGTTTGGCAGATTCTTCTTCAGAGTCACTTCCTGAGTCACCATCAGACCAAGTAACAGACATTCCTTTCTTTTGTTTCTTTAGAAAGGTAGGACATTCAGCTCGAATGTGACCATATCCTTCACATCCATGGCATTGGATTCCTCTACTTTGATTTCCCTTTTCTTCAGACTTAGTTCTTCTGCTAGAGTCATAGGGTCTGCTAATGTCAGAGGAAATGTTCTTGACATTTGGCCTTGACTTTGGGTCAATTCTCTTGATGAGTTTGTTGACCTGCCTTCCAAGCATAGCTATAGCTTCTGATATATTCTCTTCATCACTCTCCTTGCTTTCCTCTTCAGTATTGGATACAAGGGCTATGCTCTTGTTTTTCTTGTCAACATTGTCACTGATCCCCATCTCAAATGTCTGAAGTGATCCAATGAGCTCATCAACCTTCAAGTTGCAGATATCCTGAGCTTCATCTATAGCAGTCACTTTCATTGCAAACCTTTTAGGCAATGATCTGAGAATCTTTTTCACCAGCTTTTCTTCTGACATCTTTTCTCCCAATGCTCCTGAGGTGTTGGCAATCTCCAAGATGTTCATGTGAAACTCATGAATGGTCTCATCTTCCTTCATCTTCAGATTCTCAAATTTGGTAGTGAGCATCTGAAGTCTTGACATTTTCACCTTGGATGTACCCTCATGAGTGGTTTTGAGAGTGTCCCAAACATCCTTGGCCAGTTCACAATGATGTACTAGTCTAAAAATATTTCTGTCAATTCCATTGAGTAAGGCATTCAATGCTTTAGAGTTGCCCAGTGCTAGTTCTTCTTCTTCTTTGGTCCATTCTTCCTCAAGTTTCAGGCTAGTAGTCCCATCTTTCTCAAGTTTGATGGGATGTTTCCATCCTCTGTCAGCAGCTCTCCAAGCTTTATTTTCCAGTGACTTCAAAAAGGCAACCATACGAGGTTTCCAGTAATCATAGTTTGATCCATCCAGAATGGGTGGTCTGCTTCCAAATCCTCCTTCCTTGTCCATAGCGCCAAAAAAAAAATGCCTAGATCTCACCTAGAAATAACAGGCAAGGTGCCTGCTCTGATGCCAATTGAAATTTTTGGCAATAGATACTTGATGTCACAAAGAATGTTATGACACCGTATCTGACAAACTGTTTAACAATTCACACAGTAATTTAAAACAGTAAAGAACATAATCAATTGTTTACCCAGTTTAGTGTGTAACTACACCTACATCTAGGGGCTACCAAGCCAGGGAGGAAATCCACTATAAGCAGTATTAATTCAGGAATAAACCAACCAGTTTATCTCCTTCACTTAAGACCTACCAAATGCAACTTCAATATAAGTCCTACTTAGACCTGAGTTCCTACTCACTTTCCCTCAATCACAACAGTGATATCAACCTATTGTTTAATAGAATTGTGAAGACACCCTTCAATAAACATACTTGATTTTGCTTCAAAGCTTTAATCAATAGACACAACACTCGTGCTTCAAAGCTTTGAGTGATAAACAACCCTTACAACCAAATCCTAGTCCAAGACATTTATCAAATGATAATTGCTTGGCTCACAAGAATAACTAGAACACAATAATAATAATCTGCTTAGTCTTCAACACAGTAAAGGCGCAACATTATTATAAGGGTTTCTTTGATAATATAGAAGCAGTAAAGTCTTCAACTTGGGCTTCCATAATTATAGCTAGGGTCAACCAAAGTTAACCTAAAGACTTGGTCTTTATAACATCACAATTAGGGTTAAACAAGGTTAACCTTAAAACCACGTGAGCATATGATCCAACATAATAGTCCATAATAAAATAGCTCAGCAGAATCCTGAAAACTCTTAGGAAAAGTAAATATGTATAACAGTAAATGTTGCACAGAATGTCATAACATTGGTCATGACATCAATCATTCTTCTTGCATATTTCCAGCAAAACAGTTCATAACCAATCTGAACTGTACCTGTATAATTCTCCTTCTGCAGAATTTATCTTCTACTCAGAATGTCATGACATCAGTCAAGACATTTAGTTTTACCAAAAATTAAAGCCAACATAAAAACACTTACAGCGATAACCAACCAAAAATATCTATGGCTTCATCTCTAGTATTTGAGTTTTTTATGTCAATGATACTCAATGAACGAGCTTCTAAGATCAAGAAAACATAGTTCATTTGTTGAATGTAGCATATAAGCTAAGTGCAATTGGAAGGCTTCAGAAGTTATTTTGGAAAAATAGCTTATTCAGAAAAATTGTTATGCACTGTAGCATAAATTCTGGTTTTCAAAGAGAAAACCGGTTTCCTCATTTGGAGAAATCGGTTTCTGCTTTGTGTTTTTGTTTTTCTGCACTTCACCAGTGGCAATTTTGTATTTTGTTTAGTTTGTTTGTTGTGTTGTTTTTGTTGTATGTGGACACTGTAAAATCTCTCCCTCTAATGTAATTTTGTAATGCCATATTGTATAATACAAACATTTTTCTCCTCTCTCTCTCTCTCTCTCTCTCAATTTCCCCATTTTCTCTCTAAACTTCATCTTCTCAAATTCTACCTTCACCATTGATTCACCTCAATTGTGTATGTTCCAACATCTGGCATCAGAGCCTGGTTCTGATCCATTAATTCACTGCAAACATGACAGCAACCGATCAAAGCCCTACCAACCTCCCAATTCTTGATTCCAAGAATTATGACAAATGGTGCAAACAAATGAAAGTTTTGTTTGGGTATCAAGAAGTCCTTGAAGTGGTGAATGATGGAGTCACACCACTTGTTGTAGAGGCTACAGCTGCACAACAAGCCACATTCAAGGAAGAAAAGAAGAAAGACTACAAAGCCCTCTTCTTGATACACTCTTGTGGCGACAATGACAACTTTGAAAAACTTGGTGATTGTACATCGGCAAAGCAAGCTTGAGAGATATTAAAGAAAACGTATGAAGGTGTCGACAAAGGGAAGGTGGTGAGGTTACAAACTCACAAGAGGCAGTTCGATTTGGTACAAATGGAAGAGAAGGAATCAATCAACGACTACATTACACGCATAACTCGTTTGGTGAATCAAATGAAGGCTTACGGTGAACTGTTATGGTACCAAATGTTGTAGCTAAAATCTTGCGTTCTTTAACGTCAAGATTTGATAACATTATGGTAGCCATAGAAGAGTCAAAGGATCTTCTCACCATGAGAAAGGAGGAGCTTCAAAGCTCATTGGAGGCACATGAGCAAAGGTTAGATGAAAGAGGAAATGACAAGGCCAAGGCGGAAGTTGCATTGCAAGCAAGGTTCAATGAGAAGAACAAGAAATCGAAAGGCATATGGTCTTCGAAGGGCAAAGCAAATTTCCAAAATTTTGGTGGAAAATATTCATAAAATTCAAGAGGTTCCGTGGCCCAAAAATGATAGAGAAGCTCCAAATGTGGTGGTCAAGGCAACAACTACAAAAGAGGTGACAAAAGAAATGTGAAGTGTTTCAATTGTCAAAAGCTTGGTCATTTCGCAAGAGATTGTAATGCAAAATCGAAAGAAAATCATAGAGAAGAGGCCAAGGTTGCTAGGAAAGAGGTATAGGATGATGATACACTTCTTGTCATGACCACGAAGGAGAATAATGGCTGCAAAAGGGGTTGGACAACAACTCAGTAGCGTGTCGAGGGCTGAACAACAACTCTAACAATGCAGAATTTTCTGCACAAACGCGCTTGGATCGAAACGCAATGGTTACCATTCGAGGAGGAGTCCAAAGTAGTGATGAATGATACTTGGATTCAGGTTGTTCAACTCATATGACGGGTAGAAAGGATTGGTTTGTGAAGATCAATCAAGCCACGAAGAAAGAGTGAGATTCACGGATGACACCACTTTAGCGTCCGACGATGTGGGTGATGTTTTGATCAAGAAGAAAGATGGAAGCCATTATTTGATCAAAGATGTGTTGTACATTCCTGGAATTAGGTTTAATATCTTGAGCATTGGCCAATTACTCGAGAAGAATTACACAATTCGGATGGAAAACAAGATTTTGCACGTTTTTGACCAAAAAGGCGTTTTAATCTTGAAAACACCCATGGTTGCAAATCGTACTTTCAAAATAGAGTTGAAAGTAATGGAACATAAGTGTATTTCTATAGAGGTAAGTCCTGATGAGTGGTTGTGGCACTACCGCCTTGGATACCTCAATTTTAGAGACCTCGACGCGTTGCAAAAGCATAGTATGGTGACAGGGCTGCCCAAGATAAATTTTCCAGCTGAGTTATGTGAAGAGTGTGTGTAAGGGAATCAACACAAAAACAATTCCAGCAAGGATGTTGGTCATAGGACCAAGGAACACCTTGAGGTGGTGTATTCCGATGTGTGCGGCCCAATGCAAGTCGACTCGTATGGTGGAAATAGGTACTTTGTCACTTTCATTGATGATTTTAGTAGGAAGTCGTGGATTTACCTCATAAAGAGGAAGGATGAGGTGTTTGATATGTTCAAGCGTTTTAAGTCCATGGCGGAGCGACAAATTGGTCACAAGGTGAAAACTCTCAAAATAGATGGTGGAGGTGAATATACCTCAAGTGAATTTGGGAATTATTATGATGACAAGGGTATAGTACGTGAGGTTGTTCCACTATATACGCCTCAACAAAATAGAATTGTCGAAAGGAGAAATCACTCAATTATGAACATGGTTCGTAGCATGTTGAAAGGGAAGAACTTGTCGAAGGAACTATGGGGAGACGTGGTCTCTACAATAACCTATTTGTTGAATAGGTGCCCTACTAAGAAACTTGACAAAGTTACATCGGAAGAGGTATGGTATGGCCACAAATCGAATTTAACGCACTTGAGAGTTTTTGGTTCGATTGCATATCGGCATATTCCGGGTCAACTTCGAAAGAAGTTGGATGATAAAAGTGAGGTAATGTTACTTGTCGGATATCACACTACTGGAGGTTACAAGCTATTTGATTCAAATAGCAAGAAAACGTGATAAGTCGAGATGTGGTGGTAGATGAACTGAGGCTGTTTGATAGTAGAATTTTTCAAAAATCAGTAGCAGAAATCGGTTTCTCAACAGAAGGAAACCAAATTCCCTCACGAAAAATGTAGTCTGGAAGTTTTGGAATTGAATTTTTGGAAGCAGAAACTGGTTCCCCTGATCATGGAAACCGGTTTCCACCAGAAAATGCAGAAAATCAGTAGTAGTAGCAGCAGAATGCAGAGGCTACTCCGATTCCTACTGAAGGTGGAAATGATGAGTCGATGAAGACCGACAAGGCGTGGACAATACCAAGATTGTGAAAGTTCCATGAATAAGTCCATGATAATAAGATCAATAATGATGGTGATCTCATTCATTTTGCGCTTATGGCCGGAAGGGCATTGAGCAATGCATTAAATAGGTACAAAAAGATGGAATCGATTGTGAAAAACAATATTTGGGAGCTGGTTAATTTACCTGAAAGAAAAAAGGCAATCAGAGTAAAGTGGGTCTATAAGGTGAAGGAAAATCCTAAAGGCGAGATTGTCAAGCATAAGGCTCGACTAATAGTCAAGGATTTTTGTAGAGAGAAGGCATAAAGTATGATGAGGTGTTTGCTCCGCTAGCTAGATTGGAGAGCACACGGTTGGTTGTTGGTATCTCTAATAGCAAAAATTGGCGGATGTATCTAATGGATATGAAATCCACATTTTTGAATGGTCCACTTGAGGAGGAAGTCTATGTAGAGAAGCCCCCCGGTTTTGTGATACATAACCAAGAGGGAAGAGTCTACAATTTAAGGAAAGAACTATATGGTTTGAAACATGCACCTAGAGCTTGGAACAAACGCATAGATACTTTTCTTATTGAAGTTGGCTTCAAGAAGTGTGTGTCCGAACATGGTGTTTAAGTGAAGTCGGATGCAAGCAAATGTGTGATTATACTTTGCTTATATGTGGATGATCTTTTGATTACGGGCAGCAATGAGGAGTTTATTTTCAAGTTCAAAGGTGAACTCATGGAAGAATTTGAGATGAGCGATCTTGGTATCATCACATACTTCCTTGGCATAGAGTTTCACAAGTCAAAGTTGGGACTTCTCATGCACCAAAGAAAGTATGCTTGTGAGATATTGAAGAGGTGTGGTATGAAGCATTGCAATGCTGCCAATTCACCTATGGAACCAAGGTTGCATCTGTCCAAGAATGAGGACGACGATGATGTTAATCCAACTCAATATAGAAGGTTGATTGGATCATTACGTTACTTATGCAATACACAATTAGATTTGGCATTTAGTGTCAGTATTGTGAGTAGATTCATGGAGAGACCAAATGTGTATAATTCGGCAGCGGTCAAGAGGATCCTTCGTTACATCAAAGGTACTCTTGGTTGTGGAGTTCTCTTTCCCGTGACTGATGTGGGCATCATGTATGAATTACTCAGTTATAAGAATTCCAATTGGTGCGGAGATAAAGATGATCGAAAGTCTACGGTCGATTATGTCTTTATGTTTGGAGGAGCTCCAATCTCTTGGTGCTATAAAAAGGAACCCATGGTGACACTCTCTTCTTGTGAGGCTGAGTATATCGCAGCTTCGATGTGTGCATGTCAAGTCGTGTGCCTAATGAATCTACTTAAAGAGGTTGACAACATTGAAGTAAAACTGTCACACTCTTTGTTGACAACCTCTCGACTATTAATCTTGAAGGAATCCTATAGCACATGGGAGGAGCAAGAACATAGAGATGAGGTTCCATTACTTGAGGGAGTTGGTGTGTGAAGGATAATTGAAACTAGCTCATTGTTGAAGCGAATAACAACTTACAGATTTGTTGACGAAGGCGGTAACAAACGAAGTGTTCAAGAGGCTTGTGAAGAAATTGAGCTTGAGGATTATGGAGCACCTGGCATAAGGTGGTGTGTTTAATGTAGAATATAAGCCAAGTGCAATTGGAAGGCTTCAGAAGCTATTTTGGAAAAATAGCTTATTCAGAAAAGTTGTTATGCACTAAAGGTTTTGAGGAAACCAGTTTTCTCATTGGAGCGGTTTACCGTGTTTTGTTTTTGCACAGTGGCAATTTTCTGTTTTGTTTAGTTTGTTTGTTGTGTTGTGTTGTCTTTATTGTATGTGGGCACTATAAAATCTCTCCCTCTAATGTAATTTTGTAATGCCATATTGTATAATACAAGCATTTTTCTCCTCAATTTCTCTCCCTCTCTCTCTCTCTCTCAATTTTTCTATTTTCTCTCTAAACTTCATCTTCTCTAATTCAACATTCACCATTGATTCACCTCAATTGTGTATGTTCCAAGATCATCAATATGAAGAAAACCAAGAATGCCTCAGTTTCGAGGATAGTTCTTTTCATCTTTTCTAAAATATGAAACACAAAGGAAGAATAAAGTTTGTTTATGTTGGTATTTGTGAATCATGAGGAGATAAAGAGTTTTTTTTATAGCATGGATAGTAGAATTTGGTGTCTTGACTAGAATATGGAAAGAGACTTCATGAATTAAAATATATGATATTTTTAATATATAGTGTTCAAAATTCAAATCAAACGTGGGTATATGTTTTTCTAACGAGGAAATAACTTGGGAGGTTCTGATTTCTAAAATCCAATTTCGACTGTAGTTTTGGAGAGAAGCGCGTACTAGAGTGAAGTGCATTATGTAATTCATTACGGGTCCAACTTGTCACTTGTTGAAAAGTTTGTATGATGAGCTCAGCTGCTTGAAAATTGAAGACCAATGATATTTCCCCCTACAATATGGGAATTTCTTTCCCTATCTAGTGGGGTTCTCCTTCACCCCTGATGAAAATACAAAAATATTTCTAAATTTCGTACGTTAACTTATGAAATCATCTCGGAGGTGGATTTCGCAAGTTAACTTATGAAATAATCTAAGAATTTTAAAATATAAGGTGAATTCGCAAGTGAATATGCGAATTCACCTTTTTTTTTAAAAAAAAAACAAGGTGAATTCGCAGATTCACTTGCGAATTCACTTTATTTTTTGAAAATAAGGTGAATTTGTAAGTTAACTTGTGAATTCACCTTATTGGGTGGATTCGTAAGTTAACTTACGAAATTTGGGTTGGACAAATTTATAAAACAGTTAACACAATTCATACCATTCATTCAACTTAATTCATAAAATTACATAGTAGATTTAGAAAATTAGATTACATATTGTTATAAACGGGAAGCTGTGGACGTTGCAACATCTTGCAACATCCTGGTGGTGGCGGTGTTGGTGTCCGAGGTGGTTTTGAAGTCCGCGCTCCTTTTTTGGCACTTGTCTTGGATTGTGGGGTTGGAGAATCCAAGAATAAATCATCGACAACTTAGTGATAAGACGAAGTACGTTTGGTTGTACTGTCGACTTATGAGGTTTTCATCTTTTTTGGGGCACCTTTTGTTTTCACTGGTTGGGTCGGAGGCTTCAAAGCGGTTGTTTCAGGTAATGCCACTTTTCTCAATTGTTCTTTAATATGCAACTTTGTAGCATCATATGCTTTTGAAAATCAATCTACTATGATTTCCAACTCGGTTGTGATGGTAACGTTGGAACTACCTTTCTTTGTCGGCTCGTAATCATCGAAATGAAGCCTTTTCCAATGAGTGCATATCTCATCCATTCAAATCAGGGAATTGAGTTTCATTTTTTGGAAATAATACAAGAAAACGAGATTCCATAAGTTTCCCGCATCGTACACCAACATTTCACACTATCGGGACCCGTTGTTTCCGCTCGTTTTGCTTCGTAAAAAATAAAATTCAATCTCGTCCGGGATATTTGTGAACCAATTGTGCATAAAGAGTTTTGTCTTTGAACCGATGTTCCAAGACAATTTTTCTCTTTCCAAATGTTGTTTGAATTTCATTGTGTTGGTTTGTGAGCATTTGGTTCACAACATCCCAATATCTACATAAGTCTCCCTTACTATCACCCAACCACTTCTTCAAAGCCGGATGTGCGTATTCCACTCTATTAGTGGCTGTGTTCCCCAAATGTCTAACACAGTCCGTCCATGCACACACCACTTTCTCTTTCACTTGATCAAGAATAGTGGATTCAACATATTTCAAAAATTTGGAATATTCAACACACAAGTTTCTAAAGTGTATCACGCTAGTGGTATACATCTCTTCAGTAGAAGAATTAAGAATTAAGAATTAAGAATATTCGTCCATGCACTCATAATCTTCTCCACCACAACACTAAATTTGAAAATTTGGCCGTCTTCTTCTTTCTTCTCTTTGGTGCCAACCGCGGGTTTTAGCCTTGCTCTCACATTTTTTGTGATGTGATACCGACATAGTAAAGCGGTAGATGACGGAAACATGATGGCAACCGCATTCATGAGAGCGTTATCTCCATCGATGATGATAACCAAAGGCATGTTTTTTTCATCTTTCAACAAAGTCTTGCAAACACCCAATGCCCAAGTGACGTTGTCTTCCTTCTCACATTCCATGAAGCAAATCGATACTCGACGAATGCGTCCAAAATATATCACGGACACTTACATTGTCATCACAAACTCTATGTCTCGAAACATATTTGTTATCGTCCAAACATTTCAATTAATGTTGCATTTCGGACCTTATACCCCTTGGAGCAACATGTTGTTTGTATCAATAATTGTAAATCAATTTTATATTTGACACACATCACGCTCAATTCCGTTTCAAACCAGAAAATATGTTTTTAGGCGCAACTTTGATCAGCGATAATTCAGAAACATATTTCTTCTCTTCTTCCTTAAGCCGACAAACAATATGATGCCCGTGTAACTTGGTCTCCAAGTCATGATTATGCATTCCGGACATTATAGTCAACTGCCATAAATTGTCCACCCTACAATAATCGCGCAACTTGAGTGGACACCCACATTTCCTTGAACCCGTGTCTTCGTGTTCTAACTTGCGGATTTTTGGAATGTACGCTCCACTTCTTTCGCATGTCAAAATAACAAATGGTTGTCGGTTGCTACTCCCATTGTCGGACCTCGTAATCACAACGCCAAAACCAAGTTTGCTTGCTTCCATTCTAACATAATCAACCATTTGTTGATGAGTATCAAAAGTTTTGTCATTTCGAAATTTATTTTCATTATCGATCACAACATCAATCTTACTATCTACTTCTTTGACCACAATCGACTTATTGTCTATGTTCACTTTATCCATAATCGGAACCTTCACAATAGCCTTGATAATGCTGTCGGGGTGCACCAGACCTATAACATATAAACCTATGTTAAAACTAGTCAAATTACCATAAAATAGAATTCTGCTTTGAGGCATCAGGGAACCTTTCGCAGGTTAACTTGCGAAATGCTTTTCTGCTCAAATTCGCAGGTTAACTTGCGAAGCGACACTGTTTCATGCAAAACTTTAACAACAACAATGTAGTAAATGTGGGTTGAGGGGATGAAGGTTTACCTCAAATTGTAGCTTACAATGCTCACTTTGCTAGGATCACTAACTTGAAACTTGATTTGGATGAAAAAATTATATTGCTTTTGGGTGTGGGTTGAGTGAGTTTGGTGTTATATTGTTAAAATGAATGGAATAGGGAAAGAGGTGATCATGCAGCTATACAAAGAGACACTTCGTAAGTTAACTTGCGAACTGAGTTGATTTGTATCAAATGTCAACGTTTAAAATAAGAAAACGTACAAAATAAGGTGAATTTGCAAGTTAACTTGCAAATTAACCCATAAAGGTCACTTCTTAAGTTAACTTGCGAAGGATATTTTTGTTTTTCAGGAATGTGGGAGAAACCCACTAGGTGGGTGAAGAAATTCCCATTGTTATATTACCGGACCTAAGTATCAACAGGTTGTTGTTGACAATATTATTTTTATTAGATCCTCTCTCAACCTATGTTTCTTTCATCTAACTTATTTATAAAATCTTAAATGTTGTAATATTAAATATAAATAAATATTAATAAATTATTTTTCTCCCTATTTAAATAATATTATTTTAATATTGTAATTATAATTTTGAATATATTAAAATTTTATTTTATAACATGGTATTACATATCTCATTGATTTTTGGGAGTCTTTTCCACATAAACCTTAGCTGTTGTAGTAGGTAACTTTTTTTCAAATTATCTTTCCCAAATTGTCACTATATAGCATTTTTTACAAGAGTGTTATTAATTCGGACAAATCCAAACTAAATTAGAATATAAATCACATCAAAGTGTTTGAGTTGAATATTTTTTTGGGTTAAATACCTTTTACCCCTGCCAAATGAGCGTGTTTTGGTTTTGGCCCCCTAAAAATATTTTTTTATTGTGCAGACCTTACCAAATAAAGATTCCAGCACTTTACACCCTGATCCATGTTTTAACCTAAGACCACAAGTTACCATCCTACGTGTTTGTTACATTTTCCACGTTGGAATGACATCACCTCTTCTTCCTCGTTCCCAACTCCATTTTCCCAATTCAAAACTCAGGAACCTAGGTTAAGTTTTCATCTTCTACATCCTCACCAGTTCACCACCCCCTTCATTGTCAAGTAGCAT
This sequence comes from Vicia sativa, assembly GCA_021764765.1. Lineage (NCBI taxonomy): Eukaryota > Viridiplantae > Streptophyta > Magnoliopsida > Fabales > Fabaceae > Vicia > Vicia sativa. Next base: position 136,327,506 of record CM038796.1, read on the forward strand.
AGGGTTACACTTTTGTCTTCTACTTCGTCAACTACAAGATATGGATCCAAGTAACAGCCGTGGAAGCAACAATTCCTATGAGATTTCAAGCGTTCCCAAGTGTGGTCACCGTCGGCCTATGAAGATGTGGGTCGCGAATACAGTGCAAAACAGAAATAGGAAGTTTTGGAAATGTCGTAATGTCGGGGTAAGGATTTTCCTGATTTACGTATATAATTTGAATACAACTTTTATGCCATTAAATTATATGTATATAATCTGAATTGTTGTGACTTGTTTATATGGGATGATGAACTTGCTCTAGCCATGAATGAATGCACAAAGAGTGATATTGGTGAATGAAAAAAATGTGATGTGGCATTGGTGAAGTTTGAATTGACAACAAAAAAGCTAGAAAAATCCAAGTTGAAGCTTGCCATTATGCAGAAGAAGAATTTTCAAATGAAACTGGCCTTATGGTTGTGTTGGATTTTGTTGGCAGTGGTGTACAAGTTTATGTAACAAAAATGTAGAATTAGGATTTTGTTGTAAAAGTTATCATGGATTTTGTTGTTATAAGTTATGTAAAATTCAGTTAAGTTAATTAATGCAATATATTGTTTTCAAAGTAATATGTTGTTGTATACCAGATAGTTGGGTTTACAAATTATGTAATATGATGTTTTCATTGAGTTGATAAATGTTGAAATGAAGCCATAATAATGACAGAAGGAATAATTCAGTACATTACATTGGGCATAAGCCTTTCACAAAATGTAGTAGACATTACATAAGGTCTAAGCACTACACATAAGCCTTACATTGGCCATAAGAAAAATGTAGTACACAAAAGATTGAACAATACATAAGGTCTGAGCGTTTTTAAAACACTTAAAAGGTTCCAACATACTAATCATAACATATTCATAATAAAGTCATAACATACTATTTTCTAAGTTTCTTCCTTGCTCTTTGTGAACTTCTTCCCTCTTCTTCATCTATCAGAGACATAGGTTGGTCACTGTTTTATCCATGCCTTGTGAATGATTTTGGTTTTTTAAACCAGTTGATCTTAATTCTCTCACTAGACCTCATTTTCAATGGCTTCACCTCTTCCCTTTTTTTTGCTGTTTTGGTAGCTTTTCATACTTCAGTAGGTGCCTGAGATGTGTTGATGTCTTATAGGCTTGCAATTATGTCATCAGTTATGCCATCAAAGTAATCAATTACTTGAGAAGCATCAGTTTGAGTTGCAGTAGTTTAAGTTGCATCATTTGGAATGACATCAGTTTGAGTTGCAACAGTGAGAGTGGCATCATGTGGATTTGCAGAAGTTTGAGTGGCATTAGTTGGAAAGACATTAATTTAGGTTGCATCAGTTGGAGTGGCATCATTTTTATTTGCAACAGTTGAAATGACATCAGTTTGACTTGCAGTAGTTTGAGTGGCATCGGTTGGATTTCCATCAGTTTGAGTTGTAACATCTCCATCAGTTTGACTTGTAGCAGTTTGAGTTGGTTATGTCTTGACCTTTTCATAGCAAAAAACAACACAAATACATTTATATGGCATAACATACATATGTATCATACACCCATAACAAGTAGGCAATTATATGACATATATATATATTATACCTTTCTTTTGAGACCATTTGGATCCTGTGTAGTGCTTTTACATGACTGTACATTGTGACCAAACTTGTCCATATTCATCACATCTATCCATCTCAACTGTTTTATTCACACATCTAGGACTTCTTACTAACACTGAAATATCTACTACATCATGCTCCACAAAGATTTCACACTCAACTTCATTGGCACAAGAATATTCAGCAAAATCGTAACAATCATCATCTCTCCTAATCTGGAAAAGTTCGGATCAATTTCAATAACCTTAGTCCATACCCTATATGTCCCTTGATTGTAACCCCACCCATTCAACATCTTCTTAACGCTATCCATTGTAAACTTATCAATGTAAATCCTCAAATTCTCACATTCTCCAATCCATGATGAATAATTTCTTATTCTAAAAGTTTTAAAGAAAAAAAGGATTAAGACCAAACCTTCGAAGACTATTTGTGACCTGGAAACACACGGATAAAAAAACATACCTTTCGAACTTCAGATACTTCTTCTTCTTCATGTATGTCCGGTCTAACTGCTTCTGTAGCTTTGTTCGCTTGCTTTTCTACGTTCGATTTCTTCGTTTGGCTTGACTGCGTCGTCTTCCTTGCCATATTCAAGTTTCTTTTTTGTCTACAAACAAACCCTAGCTTTTCCATGGGGTGAATTGAGAAATTTGAATTCCTACTTTAGGACCATGCCTTTTTTAATCAGAGCAACGTGACAAATTTTAAACATTCATTAACAATGTAGCAGACACGTAGGATGGTAACTTGTGATCTTAGGTTAAAACATGGATCAGAGTGTAAAGTGCTGGAATCTTTATTTGGTAAGGTCTGTGCAATAATTTTTTTTGAGGGACAAAACCAAAACACGCTCATTTGGCAGGGAGGTTAAAGGTATTTAACCTTTTTTTTAGTTCGAACAAAATCAAACCAAACACGATTAACACGATTAACCTTTTAATTCATTCATATAATTTATATCATCATTATTATAGAAATTAGTATAAAATATTCAACTTCAAGAAAAGAACATAAATATGAAACACGATTTGTGACAATCACAACCTATATAAAAAATGTAAAATATTAAAATTTTATATTATTATAGAAAATTATTTAATATAAATTATATAGTTTTTAAAAATATTTTTGCACATTTATTTCTAACATTTTCTTTGTTTCATTTCTAGTCGCTAGATTGTCACTATTAAATTTATCCGTGATCAAAATTGTCAAAACATTTTTTTTACTTATTATGTTTTTCAGGGCCTTACCATAAGGAGATGATTGAAATTGTTAAAGAAAATGAACGATTATACTATTTATTTAAATTGTTAGATGGTCAAAAGGTATTGTTCTCTTGTCTCCGTTCCCAATAACGTTAGCACAAGCATCTTTGATATCCTCCATTTTTATTTACTTAAGTCTATATTTTCGTCCTTGTTATTAGAATATTTTGTTGAGTCTTTTAAGTGTGATGTCTGTTTATTAACAAAACACAATCATTTATTTTTTCCTTCTAATTTTAATTTTTTTTAACCATTTAATATTATTCATTCTCATGTTTGGTGTGACACCCCGATTTAATTCGAATATTAAATAAATGAGAATTTAATTATTTAATTAATTAAAAGTCTTAAGTATTTATATTTTTGGATTTAATTGGATTAAATTTAATAAAAAAAGGATTGGAGGTGTGCATACTTCACTAATTATTATTATTTTATCTTATGGGAATAAATAAAGGAACATTAAAAGGAATATAAAAAGGAAAAGAAAGGAAAAATAGGTTTTTTTTGGAGAAATGTCATTTCACGTAGAATTGGAGAAGAGAAGAAAAGAGAGGAAAAGCCGACGCCGAAGAAATCGAGAATCATCGCGAGGTAAGGGGTGATTTCGTTCGGTTAATATGTTTTATGGGTTTTGGGAATCAAATGGATAATTGGGTATGTTAGAAAGTTTGAATTTTGATGATTATAAGTTATAGGAATAAACCCTATTTTGTGTCGGTGTTGGAATTAGGATCATTAGTATGTCAAATAATTGATAGGGATGAATAAACCATGTTGTTTGATGTTATAATGGTGTGAAATGATGATGAAATGGTGTTCCTAATGTACCAAATCGTATTTGAAAGTTTGGAAACGATAATGGATGCTTAATCTTTGTCAAAAGTAGCGAAATCTTTGTTATAGGTCGTGGGAACCGGTTCCCTGTGGGGAGGAACCGAGTTCCCAGTGTTAAATTGGCAAAACTGAGATTTTTACACTCAGGAACCGGTTCCTGTATAGGTAGGAACCGGGTTCCCATTCAAAAAACAGGGAGCGAGAATTTTAACCTCACAGGAACCGGTTCCTACTACAGGAACCGGGTTCCATGTGTATTTTTCCAAAACTTCTAAAACTTCAAAAATTCATATTTTCTAAACCGTAACTCCGATTCGAGTGCCGTTTTCGGCATTATTTCTTAAATTTCAAATACTACCTTTTGAAAAGAGAAAAATATTATTTTGCTAAAATTATTTTAAAAATAGTTGAGCTCCCGATTTTTGAAAAGAGTGAGTAGTTAAGGATAACGGGGAACTATTACGAATGGTCTGAGTCACCGGATGAGATATTAATGATTACAATGCTGTATTTTGATATTCATTTTGATTAAATGAGATGCATTGGTGAATTGACATGATGTGATTTATATTGATATCATGATCTATGAATTGGTTTAGATTGTTTGACAAGTTGAATGGAGATTGACGTTCATGTGATGATTTCTTTTCCTTGTGGTTTATTCATGATTGGATTGGTATCATGCGTTATTGTTATTATATACTGGTGATAGTCTTACTGATTGAAGAGTAAGCAATTGGCATGTTTATGCTTTGTGATAATTACATTCATGATTATGTTGTCATCATGTGATAGATTGGTATTGGCATTTATGTGGAATTATGTCGTTATCATATTCCGTTGAATTGATGTTGCATGATTTTATGATGCATGCATGAGCATTTGTTAAATTGGTTCATTCCCATTGTGCGGAAGTGGTGGCGAGCCAATAGACTTACAGTTCGGAGGTAGTGAGGCTAGATTCTTGACCCGGTGGTTATGGGCGAATCATGGATTGGATTCTTGATTGATGTTCGGCGAATCATGGATTTACTGTCTTTCCACATGTAAGCGGAGCGGTGTGTGTGACTTGGTTCACGTTTGGTACCACATGCATAGAGTCGCATTGCATATGGGATTGTAACATGCTAGGATGGATTCGGTGTTGCAATTTCCATTGTTAGATTATATACATGTTCATTGTGTGAGCGCCTTGTGAATTGATTATGATTTGTGTTTGGTTAATGGATTAACGTATCCGACTATTCATTGCATTTTAAAACGTATAATGCATGTTATATTGAATTGAAATCTCACCCTTACTTTAACAATTTCGGATCCAGTGATTAGGTGAAGTTGGTGAAGATAGCTCTAGAGTCGAGTTTAGTTAATCTAGTCCGCGTGTCGATTGTCGTGCTCGTAGATGTAACAGGGAAATGGTTGTGAATCCTTTAATGGATATTTTGAATAACTTTGAATTATGTTGACTTATTATCCTGGAATAATTGTTGAGTGATGTATTCAGGATTTTGGTTATGTTTTCATTTCCGCTGATAAACATGACGTTGAGTATGATTTATTAATGATTTATTCCTCAGTGAAGGCATGACACATGTTTGGAAAATTTTTATGATTTAAATTGTGACGCCTCTTAATTGTGATTGAAACTCTGATATTAATTCTATAAAACGCGGGTAAATAGAAGGGGGTGTTACATTTGGTGACCGGATCCTACCTCTAATATATTGGATGCAAAATAGTTTGTCTCCTTTATCGATGATTGTACTCAAGTAACTTGAATCTTCTTGATGAATACTAAATAAAAGTACCACAACTATTCATCCAATTTTATAATATGGTACACACCAATTTTGAAATATATATAAAAAGAATTTTATCTTACAATGGTAAATAATAGGTCAATCATAAAGTTTACAATTGCACTTGTAAACACGACATTATCTATGAATTCACATGTGTCGACACTCGTCAATAAAATGACATTGTAGAAAGAAAAGTTGTCAGTTATTTGAAATTGATCACTCTATTGGGGATACCCAATTCTTAATAATCCTATTTAAGTCTTAGGTCATGTTAGCCCGATTCAATTTAACCTTTCATGTTTTCCCAATATTCTCATATTACAGAACTTTGAATCTTGCGTGTTTGGCCTTGCCGTGTTAGTTCATGTTTATAAACAATATCACAACAAGTTGGATCCACGTACTACCTATTGAATCTTTTTAGGTTATTCACCTAACAAAAAAGGGTCAAATGCTATCACCCCTTAGTCATAAATTTTTGTCTCCAAAGATGTCACCTTTTATGAAATCTGTCATACTTTACTCATTTCCAGTCTCAGGGGAGAACATAAATTCCTTAGAGTTTGAGCATGATTTCCTTATCTTCTGTCTCCAAAGATGTCACCTTTTATAAAATGTGTCATACTTCACTCGTCCTCAGTCTCAGAGGGAGAACATAAGCTCTTAGAGTTTGAGCCTAAGTTTAAGATTTCATGTTTTCCCACTATTCCCATATTACAAAACCTTGAGTCTCACATGTTTGGCCTTGATGCGTTTGTTTATGTTTATAAACTGTATCGCAATATGTTTGATCTATGTGCTACACGGTTGTTGTACCCCAATTCCCCCCTAAGATTCTCTAATACTTCATACCATTGCATGACACAAAGATCACAATTTGAATCTACCTCTCTCTCTCTCACTCCTATCTTTGGCTTTGCCCTTAGGAGATCACCAAGCACCTTGTGTATGAGGTCATTTATTATGTGTGATGATTTATACTTGGCTAACAATTGTCATACCCCAAATTTTGACCTAATATACCACCTTACATTTGCATCATTGCATAACTAACAGTTCAGACAACATTAATCAGGTATAACACTCACAGGTCAAAATTAGGGTTTCATCAGATTTTCATCTGATTCAAGAGCTAACCAATTAGGGTTTGAGATTTTCTCATCTTATTTGATCTATCTTGATCAAATCATCAACCTTCAATCCTCAGATATCAAATTTTCTCACAGATCAATCGAGGATCGACCAATTAGGGTTTTGATCGGGCATGAGAATTCTTTGACTTTTTGAACAAGAAATAACTTTTTTGGATAGAGATTGGTCATTATATCTTAGATACAACATCTTGACCTAATTTACGGATTCAAAACATCACGAGGTTCACGAATTCATCGATCGTTTTCGAAACATCGATGAAATTTCATCTGCACAAAAGTCAAACTTTGACGGTCAAATTTTTCAAAACAAAACTTTTTCCATCATCAAAATACTTCAAATGATCCATCATGATCATAAAAAATCAAAGAATTTGGAAAAGTCAACAAAAAGTCAAAAGTTTTTATACTTAGAAATTTTTCTAAGTGTTGAAATTTCTTACTTTTTCCAAACTTCAAGCCATTTTTTCACCAAGTTCCAATTGGAATTTGAAAAAACTCAAAACATGAAAGTTGTAGCTTGTGGAAAGATCTTTCCAAAATGTCCAAGAACTCTCAAATCCATGGAGTCTAGCTATACTTTTGAAATTGAAACATAAGGCTCCATGACACTTGATTTTCAAAGTTCAAAACATCAAATTATAGGTCATTTTGTGTTTTTCTCATTTAGACCACTTGCCACCTTGCCAAATGAGTTATCAAACTGATAAATATCAGCCTAGAGTGATAATTGAAAGGATTGGATCAAAATGTAAAAATATAGCACATGGTAAAAAAGGAAGGTTCCTTTTGCTTTTGAAATACCATTCTTGCCCCTTAAGCAATCCATGAATCACCAAATGGCTTGTCCTTCTTGCCTAACAATTCAGAACCTCTTGCCTATAATAGGATCCCAAATTCAAGTTCAATCCACACCAAAGCATTGCAAGAATCATGCTTTCTCTTTTCTTTCTTCAAAATCAAGAAACATGATGAACTTTTGAAAAACTTGCAATTTATAAAATCAGTGAAAATCATGAAGTTCTTTGGTGTCTAACATGTTCTAATACTAACATGTAGTTGAGTTGAAACTTAAAATCAACATAAAATCAAGGCAAAATCAGTTTGCACTTTCCATGTTCATAAACTTGCAAAACTGCCCAAGCAATCGAATTTGGAGTTGAGCTTGATCAAATTGTGACCTAATCATTCAAACAGCATCACTATACATCATATGAGTAATCCAGGCCATTAACATCTAACTGTAACACGATTTACATCGAAATCGAGCTGCCATTTTTGAACTGTGCAGGTGGACTTGGCTGGATTGATTGGGAAGGATTCGAAGCAAGCTAATCACTCACAAAGCTTCCACACATGCCGCTGGTGCTCAAATGATTGAGAAACAACAACTGGAAACACTTAAACCCAGAAATTGATCTCAGCTTCAACAGGTTTGTGACTGAACTTCAAACTCCATGATTTTGTGCATCAATTGAAAAAAGCTCTTGGCCAATTGTTTTCTGCACCTCTAACGATCCTTAACCCTCAAAAAAATCAAAGAATCATCAAACCTTCATCATTTAATTTGAGTTTTTCAGATTAGGGTTCATGAGTGTTCTTCGAAACCAAAACGTTCTGGGCTTAATATAAATGAAATTAACATACATATTCACATTCGTGGTGCAAAACCGAGCAACTTTGATGTTTACATCATTGGATTTCATGGAGAAACAAAGATTTTAGGTTGAATTCGTGAAACTGAAAATCAAAAACACGAACCCAGAACTGCGCGCGTGTTCTTGGTGTTCTTCATTTTTAAAAAAATTCAAATAAGCCAATCTTATGTCAACGCGTGTTATGAATCCACTAACACTTCAGCGCATTTGGCTCAGTGGTTCCTGGCTTGGTCTTAAGTCTTCTTGCCACGCGTCCCACTCAATGGTCATGGGTTCAACACCCATCAGGACCATTTTTTACCATTCTTTTTACAAAACTTCAATTTTTTTCATGTTTTTTTTATCAAACTTTCACAATTTTTTTGACCAATCAAAACTTCTCATTTTGAGATGATTTTTTAAACACTTGTCAATAAATGCATCTATTTTGTGATAGTGCAAAATTTTCGAAAAAAACTTTCATCGATTAAATTTTGATCGACGACGTTCTAAACACTTTTCAAACCTCCTTAAAAGGTGAATTTTTCAAGTTTTCGACTTCGATTTTTCAAAACTTTTCATAAATGAACCTCACATTTCAAAACATTTTCAAAACATTTTCAAATCATTTTTCAAAACATTTCATCAAACTTGCATCTTTTACCATGATCAATCCGATTTAAAACGATAAAACTGATTTCGTCTTCTCTCGAATTTCTCGATCGATCATGGGCCACCCTTATGGTGTAAGTCCCAATCCTTTATGTACATATTTAGTTTTACTTGTACATACTCAAATTATCATTGTCAATATTCAAACGTAAACAAATTTCTTTCGTTTTCATTCGTTTGTTTATACGCTGAATCCATTGGTTCTAAAGGAAGGTTTCTTCTGAGCGAAATTTCTTTTAGACCAATGGGCCTCCATCACGGTGTAAGTCCCATAACATTCTTTTATGTACATAATATTTCTTTGTACATATCAAAACTTTTGTCAAGACACTTTTTACAAAATTTCATCTGTACATAATACAGATACTCCTTTTATACTCAAGTACAAACAAACTTTGATCGTTTGTTTTCACTTCACTTGTGTATACTTAAACAAAATAATTTTTTGTGTACATATTTTCTTTGTACATATCAAATACTTTTCATACAAAACTTTCATCTGTACATAACACAGATACTTTTTACAAATACTCAAACACAGATAAACTTTGATCATCCGTTTCTGTTTCATCTGTATACACACTAAATACCATTGACTTTGAAAGGAGCATTATTCCCTGTGAAACTGCTTTCAAATCAATGGGCCTCCCTTACGGTGTAAGTCCCAACCCTCCTATGTACATCCATCTTTCTTTGTACATAAAAACTCGTTCGTGTACATATTCATTTCCTTGTACACAGTACAAACTTGTGAATAATCAAGTTGCGCTCGTTTTAAACGTTCGTTCACAAACACTTGCTTATATTTCATAAACTACTGTAAATAAACATCATACATTGTTTATATTTCTTTCATAAACTCCTGTGAATACATATCACACACACACACACCTGTTTATACAACTGTCTAGTTATAACATAACAATTAGACTAATCAATAGGTTCCCCACAGTTAGCCTCCGCTTGGGCTTCATACAAGACAATTCATCACCAGCATGAGTTAGCCTCCGCTTGGGCTTCATACAAGACAACTCATCCTCAATTGAGTTTAGCCTCCGATTGGGCTTCATACAAGATAATCCATCACCAGCATGGGTCAGCCTCCGCTTGGGCTTCATACAAGATATTTTTATCTCCAGCGAGTTTAGCCTTCTCTTGGGCTTTGTACAAAGAAACTCTCCCCGTAGAGTTAGCCTCCGCTTAGGCTTCATATAAGACAAACACTCCCCTGTTGAGTCAGCCTCCTCTTGGGCTTCGTTCAAAAGAACTCCTCATTGAGTTTAGCCTTCTCTTGGGCATCATACAATGAAAGAGGCGGAAATCCTTAACAGACCTCCTATTGGACTTCAATACAAAGAATCACCAGCTAAGATAGAACCACGAAATGATGGTTTCCGGTGAAATCACTTTCAAATTCCCAGTAAAATTTCCGGTGAAATTGCTCTTATTCGAAAAGGATGATTTCTCGGTGAAATCCTTTCAAGCCAAAGCCAGCCATACCCTATAGCTTCCTCTTGAGCTTCATACAAGGACCCTCGATGACCCTCGATGACCCTCGGAATGCCTCCTCTTGGGCTTACAATACAAGGACCCATGGGCTTCTTAAAAGCATCCCCTTAATCCAATCAATTTCTCCTCGAGATTTAGACATCTATCATCTCTATGGAAGAAGTATCTCATCTATCATATCACATACAGTCAAAAAACTTTTCAAACTGTTTTCAAACAAAAACATCTCTTAATTGTAAGTGGTACGCTTGTACACTCAAGCAAAACACCCAATACTTACAGTTAAAAGATTCAAACATCTTTTTCAAAACATCTTTCTTAAACATGTAAGTGGTAACGCTTGTACACTCAAGCAAAACACCTATAACTTACGACGAAAGATTTTAATCAGTCAAACTTTTCAAAAATGTATGTGATGAAATAGATTAGATACATTTTTCATTAAGATGACATTTGTCTGTCTCTTACTAACATCCCGTTGCTTTCCACGAGCATAAGTGGGAACTACGATTGCTCTGACTTTCTCAACATCCTTTTGAGAATACGTAGGCACAAGGTCTCATCCTTGCCGAGCATATTTCTATCTCCCTCAGACCAAACAAACCATAGAACCTTTTAGATCCGAGCTACAAATGCTCTGATTCCCACTAGGGATATGTACGGAAGATCCACGGATCTTTGCGAGCACAATAATAACAAAACCTAGAATCCCACATAATCTCTTTCTTAAAATCCAAAGGAGAAACTTTCCCAATCATAGAAATAGCAATTAAAACACACAAACATATCAAACGTATTCATATATAAAGTTGTAGATAACTACATATATTTAGGGTGCTCCATCTATTCCCTTTATATAACAATCCCCCTTACTCAGAATCTCCCCAATGCGTTATGTCTAGTTTGCGCTAGTCGTTACGCATACCAATATCAATTGAGGGTATTTCAGCTTTCCCCTTTTTCATAATCATTAAATCATCTTTCTTGTGTTGAAAATAATAAAGCTTGATGCTCGCGGCATCTTTATAAACAAATCAAAAGATTTAAATCGTTGCGTACCAGAAGATCCGAACTCACGTTCGCATCCTCAGGCGCGTCACCTTTTAACGCGAACAACAATGATATGTATACACTTTGCTTGCTAAATGTTGTAGGTGAATGGTACACAAGTTTCTTATTCAAGGAGTCAATAGGTTCATGAGTTTATTTCCATGCCTTCTCTCCTCAATTTTCAAGATTTTGAAAGTATTGTCACATTGAAGATTGATTTTGTCATCAACCATGGTCTCTTATCTTTAGTGTATGCTTCATGTTTGAAAGAGATCATCAAGTTCAAAGAATTCACCACTTTATGGCCATCTATCCTGAAATTAAGGTTTTGGACTTCTGAGGATCATATTTTGGTCTTTGTAGGAAGTTTATGGATGATTTCAAAGTAATTCGATCCTCAATAATACTTATAATATGAATATTCTTGGACCCAAGAAATTTGATTGATGAAAAGATTGTTTTAGGGGGCTATGATTGCCCACTCTCTAGATTGATGTTTCATTCATCTTGTATGAGTTCAAAGGATCATAATTTGGTCATCCCTTGTCTCCTTGAGCTCATTTTTATTTCACAATGAACCTAAGGATGTCTAATACAACCTAGTTCAATTGGTGAGAATAGAAAATGCTTAGAAGCTTGCTTATGAAGTCAAAAGATTACAAGTCCCTGATGAACTTCTCAATTGTTGGACAATCAACTTTAAAAGATCATATCTTGATCATCATTTATCATCTTGAGGTTATTCTTTTTGAACAAAAATCTTGAAGATGTGAAATTTATCTCCATTTAAGCCTTGATGATTGAAAGTGTTTGAAAGTTGCTTGAAGAATTCAAAAGATTATAGGTCATTTCACAAATTTTCATCAAATTCACAAGATCATAACTTTCTCAATTTTTGGAATTTTTGAGTGATTCTTTTTGCCAAATGTTCCTTGAGAGGTCTACTTCATATCATCTTTGAAAATAAAGAGCAAAATTTGAGTGGAAGGGCAAGTTTGAAAAAGAAACATTATAGGTCATTTTTAGAAAGTGGCATGTTTGACCAAGGCCTGGCCAGAAAAATCAATGATTTTGTAAGAATCCTAAAGGCCCAATCTCTCAACTCAAGCATCCATTTGATTTAGTTATTTTTTCATTGTTTTCTACTCTTTGAATACTTCATTTGGCTAAAAAAATATCAGAAAATGCACGAGGGAATTAGATTTGGCCTTAGTTCAAAGTTTGAGCCAAAACCTGTTTTACACTCACCATCAGTTTGTGAATTTGCGCGTGTAACTTGTTTTTAAGCCAAGATAAGCCTTGTTTTCATGAATAATTGTGATTAGAAATTTCCCAGGATTAATTAGCACATCAAAACGCAAGGGATGATTGAGTTTTGATGCACATGAAGTCACACTTTCTTCATGACCACGGGTGTGCACGATTTCACTCCAAATTGCATCATTCACCCTCCCTTTTGATCTTATTCACTTATCCTATAAATAAGTAAGTCATTCCACTCATTTCCTAAAGCTTTAATATCCAGAAAACCCCTACTGTCATACCCCAAAATTTCCCCTTCGTTTTACCTCATTGTTTCAAGCATAGATGTTCATTTATTGTGGTTTCAGAGGAGTTCCTACTGGGAAATTTTTCATGAAAAAAAAAGTGTTGGGTTTCGAAGGAAAGTTTTTATTTTGTTACCGATTCAATTCAAAATTCAAGAGATTTCGAACGGTTTTGGATTATTGGTGCAAAAGGAATTGCTTGGAATTATTTGTCCGAAAGGGATATTTGTTTTTAGAATTTTGAATTCAAAAAATAATTATTTATTTTAGAATTTAAATTTTAAAAGAAATTATTTTTTACTTGGGTCATTTGAATTTGGTGGAGGAAAACGCCGTTCTTGGTGTTTGAATTCGCTAGCAGGAAATAATTACAAGAAGTTATTCAATTTATATCAGATGTTACTCATTCCAAGCAAAAGTGCTCGAGCTAGGATTAATCCCGTTCTTTTTGTATGAATCTTCATTCGATCGAAATGCTATGCAAATAATTGGTTCATTCATCTCAAAATACGCAAAGTTGGAATTACAAGTTCAATGTTGGAAAGGAAATTCTTATTATTTATTGCATTGGAATTCAGTTACAATTTTGAATTACAAAGTTACAAAAATAAAAAACATCCTAATTCTACATTATTGCTATAAGTTTCTAAGGGTTTCCTCCGAGCTTTTCTTCACATCCGGGCTGCCTTCCTATTGTCTCCATCTTCATCACATGGTTACATGAAAGAACAAAAAAAAAGAAGTATGGTTAGTAACTATAATTAAACATCAAAGAAAAATCAAGGAAAAGCATTTTGTTTTCGAACTCATCACTAGGTGTTTCTGGCGGGAATAAGGTTTTAGAATGCCAATCCTCATAATTTTGTTCAAGATTAATCATCGGTTAAAAAGTGAGCCCATTTGCAAATCATGAATTGATTCGGTTCACAAACAAAGCCTAAACTCAGATCATTCATCACAGTTAATCCATAATCCAACAGTTCATTAATCCTAACAAGTTAATCCACAAGTCAAGGCAACAAGCAGCAATATAGTCAAGGCAACAGGCAGCACTATAAACAAAGTTAACACAGCAGAAGCAAAGACAAAAAGAGATTTTGGTTATCAGCAAAAGCAAGTAGCAGCAGGGATTATACACAAGCCAGCAGTAGCAGAGCCAAAAAGAGAAAACCAAACAATGCAAGCAATGTATAGCAGCAGCAACATAGAAGAGGAAGGTGTTGGTTTCAAAGTTGTGTTTTCACCAAAGGTGAAAAGGGGAAAAACAGAAAAAGCCAGCATTAATGATGAAAATCCCTGAGCAGAATACCAAGACAAGCAAGAGATCTGTTCCAATATCAGAAAAAGAGAAGAGAGTATCTGTTCTGAAAGGGATACCAAGAAGAAAAGAGATACAAGTGCAGCATCAGTAGAGAGAACAAAAGGGGACTAGGGGTAATATCTGTTCAACAGTTTTGAAATCCAGAAAAACAAAATACCATCTGTTTTCTCAGAACCAGAAAAAAGCCCCATCAGAAACCAAAAACAAGCATCTGTTCTATCAGTTTTCAAGCCACAAAGAAGCATAAACCAACATCTGTTCTAACCAGTTCCAAACCCTTACCAGCAAAAACAAAATTTCCAAATCCAAAAACGAAGCATTCATCACATAATGGAAGAGTGAGCTAACAGAAAGCTTTTCCCAAACCCAGAAACATGAACAAACCAACATAGCCAAATACCAGAAACCAACATCAGTTCTAACCACACAAAACTAAAGCAAAAACAAAGCAAGCAATCATCATTTTCCCCAACGCCAGAAACCCTTCAGAGTTTGTGTTTTTTCAGAAATCACGTTCTGAATACAGAGAGAAAGAAGAAGAGGGTTAGAACGGTCTCACCCGAAATACCATCGCAAAAGGGTAAGGTTGCCTCACGGTTGCCATTGGAGCTCTAGGGTAACACAAGCTGAAAATCATTTGTAAAAACAATAGAATCATGCATCAGTAAGTAGAACGACAACGAACCGAAACCCTAAGGCCTCGCCGCCGCCGTCACCGCCGTGAGGCGAGTTCCGGCGCGGCAGCCTTGTGTTCCCTGTAACGTCCGTTTTTTTTATTTAATATTATATTATGTTAATATTTTGAATTACCGTTTGACGATTGTTTTGGCGACGAAACTAATTATATTAATTAATATATCTATTAATTTATCTGGCGACGTTCCGTTCGGTCCGGTAAAATATTATTCGGATCCGATATTTTAATTCCTCGGAATTATTTTAATCGATTGAATTAATTATATTAATGAATTAGGAGTGTGAGGATTAATTGGGAAGGATTGGGTTTTACACCCTTGGTTGCTAGTAAGGAGAACAACCTATGAAACACCTTCCTTGTTTTTCTTTCCAACCTAGCACACCTTAGCCAAACAAGAGCAAGAAGGGAAGTTAGTGGAAATAACCTTATATAAGCCATTTTTCCTCATTTCTTCCCATTTGAAAAACAAAAGCCAAGAATAGAAACTTGGGAGAGAAAAGAGAGGGTTTTGGAAAGAAGAAGAAGAGGAAGAAGTAGAAGAAGAGGAGCAAGAGAGGAGCTTGAGGTTGGGCTTTGTAGCATCACCATGGATCATCCAAGCTAGAGGTAAGGGGTTTGATTTCTCTATCTCATATGATTAGGTTTTGATAGTTGTATTTTGAATTTGGGGAAAATTGATAGATGGTTTATAGGGTTTTGTTGGGTGATTGTTGAAATGTTTAGAGGAGTTGAATTTGGTGTAGAGAATATGGGTGTTGTTGTTAGGATTATGGTATATTATGTAATGGAAATAGGAAAGAAAAAAAATATAAACAGCATATGTGAAAAATAAAAAAGAAAAAAAACAAGAAAAAGAAGAAGATATACAGTAAACTTTCCAAAACGCAGGGAATGAAATTAGTGGAGGAATTCTAATGGGGGAGGCGCCCACCTCCAAGTGTGGGGCGGCCACCCCCTTTCTTGAGGCCCCCGCCTCCAAGCTTATGCCATGGTAAGGGACGATCGTCCCATTTGGAAATAGGAAGAGACGAATGTTCCGTTTTCCATTTTGCTGTATGTTGCATATTGCTGTTTTCTGGTTTTTCTGGTTCCTACATAATTTTGCAAATTGGTTTCTGTTAGTTTCAATTTCCATATTAATTCATACTACTAGTTAGTATTAATAAAATATAATTAGGAGATGAGATAGCCGATTAAATTTAGAACCCGACTATGTTCCGATTTTCCGATTTCGGTAAATTCGGCAACGGAGCAAGTTGCTCCGAATTCAACGAAAATTGACGTGCTAGCTAAATTTGACGTGTAGAACGTAGCGGTGAGGTTAGTTTTTAGAAATTACGAGTTTTTACGAGACGACCCGAAACAAGCTAATTTACGGTAAAATTGCATCGGACGGTGTTTTAGTAGATTTAAGGTACGTATGGACAATCCGATTTCGACGTCGACGATTATGATTAATACCGGTTGTTAAGAATGGCTTTCGTGATGATTATTGACGTTTTGACTATTTTTCTGTTTTCGGAATTTAGCGAATTAATTGATAACGGTGCGGTGTTAATAAACGTAATTTTTGTGACGGTGTATTTATTAAAGAATACTTGTTGATGTGCAATGTGATGATTAAATTGAGGTTGTTAATAAATGCTTCCGATTTGTGAATGCATGACTTTTGATGAATTTATTAGTGATGTTTGCATAATGAAATTATGATGCGATGTTATATTTATCTTGTTTTGGATAAATTATGGCGATGTGGGCTTTATGCCAATTTGGATGTTGTTTTATTGTCGAGTCACATACATTCCAATTTGTGTTGTGTTGTTTTATTGTCGAGTCACATACATTTCATAAGCGAAGAGGGCTTTTATGCCAAGCGATGATGGCTTTTATGCTAAGCGATGATGGCTTTTATGCCGAGCGAAGATCGTCTTTATGCCAAGTGTCCCTAATTACGGACAAAGTGATGGGTACCACATGCATAACATAGTCGTGTCTCATGGAGTCGGTTATGTTTATGTTTGAGTTGTTTGGCGTTGGGTTTTTGTCGATTGATGGATGATATTAAATTGCGATGATATATGATGTGATGATGTTTGTGATGATGGGCTTTATGCCAAAAGCGAAGATGGGCTTTAGCCAATTTATGATGATTTGTGATGTTGCTTATATTACTAGCATTATTTAATGTTGTTGGTTGATGTTGTTGTTTAAGACTACCGTGTTAATTAGTGATGTATTAGCTCGTGACGATTTCGTGGTGACGGAGGGTTATGTGTTGTTGTGACGTTTTATGCCGATGAGGTTACGGTGATATAGTGTAGAATATACACATTAGGATGACGAGTAAAGTAAGTGAGTTTGGATTATGTGTTGGAATTACACTTATTAATCTATACCCTTTATAATTCCGAAACTATATATATATATATATATATATATTTTCTCATGCCTTTAATTATATGTTTTGGAGTATCTCACCCTTTACTTGTTTCGCCGTTACCTATATATTGGTAACATGCAGGTTATGAAGATGGAGATTATAGCTGCTGTTAGTCGTGTCGGTGTCGCTCTGATACGTAGCACTCGGGGGGAATATTTATGTTGTCATTGTTGTTGTTCTGTTGTTGCTTTCCTTTTGTAAAGAAGAATCATACTTTATGAAAATATTATTGGTTAAGGAAGTTTAATAAAGAAGATGTTTTGATTTTGTGAATCACCTTATGTTTTCCGTCGAGGCTATGTATCTGAAATTCACACTTTAAAGTAAACCGTTTTAAGGGAGCTGTTTAGTTGGTGTGACGCCTCAGTAGTTAATTTATGAAATTTTAAATTACTCTGATTTTTACATATTAAACTTTGGGTAGAATTGGGGTGTTACATTAGTGGTATCAGAGCAGGTCGGTCTGTCGACCAAGTTATTAGTGTGTTTAATCCGGTTGTATGCGACATGTGTGTGAAACACTGTCGGTACTTATTTGTTTCAAATTGTTTGTCTGCAGAGATGAGTTCGAAATAAGTGGGGGAGAAGTTTTACTTCTTGGTGGCGCTTGTGGCTTAGGATGGAGCCTCAAGCAGTGTTATGCTTTGGTAACTTGAAGTGTAAGTTTGAGGACGCTGTTGTAGTTTGGTAGAGATGGTTTATGTCACCATCATAATTGTCGACTGTCTATTGACAAATTGAGGGACTGATCATCCTTAATCTCTTGTTGGTAGTAGTCGGGAATTGTGTTGGTTGGGATAGATTTGTCTTTCTAGCTTAATAGTGTATGAAGCAGATGTGTTGGCACAAGGTAGTGCATGGTTACTTGAGTTGTGGGCGAAATTTGGATTTTGGTGTTGAACGAGATTCTAGCAAGCGAGCTTCGTGTTGTGATTCTTCTAAAGCATATTATGAAGATGTAAGTGAATTACCGCTGTAGTGCGAAGTGAAGTTTTGATGGATTTAGTTTCTGGAACTAGTTGTGATTCGAAGTATCCTTAAGGGACGTTTGCTTCAGGATTAGAGTTGGAGAATCAACTTGAGGATTGGTTTGAGCAGAGTTGCTTATTCGAGCGGGTCACCGTGGAGTGCTACCGTTGTGTTGTTCGAGAAGAGCCAAAGTTACCCGAGTTGGCGTGTCGTTTGTAGGCGAGTAATAAAGTGGATATTGAGGACGAGTGTCTACCTCTGAGGATTGATATTTGGATGAATCAGTCACTTGGAATTTTTGCGTTTAGTGAGATCGATGTGAAGTCTGGCTGTGTACGAGTTAGTGTGAGAGATGAAGATGTTTAGACAATGCTTTTGGGATAGTGTTTGATCCTGGCGAGTATTTGTTGATGTCATTAGTGTGACTAATGCGTCAGGTATGATTTTGGGATGTTCGGACAGTACTCTCGTGAGTAGCTGTAAGAGTTATTTCGTGTTTATGGATATTAATTGGTTCACATCAAGTTAAGGAATTGTGGCAAGCATCCGAGCTTTGCGTTATCAGTAGTGGGGTTAGATCAGTGCGTGGCGAGTATTCTAAAGATAAAATTTTGAACTGTTAGACGAGAGTGCTTTAAGTAAGTGACTTAGACGGTGATATTTTGGACGGTTCCGTGAAGATTTATTTTGTATCCTGTAGAAGACTTCAAGGGGTTATTTCAAAGCTTAGAAGTTCCTTTGTTTTGGATGGTTAGTTTTGTGAGTTTGATGGAAGATCTTTTTATAAGTTGGTATTGATCGTGGGTACTTTGACTTGAGATGGTTGAGTCGCTATTTGGACTCCGCAATGGGAAGCGAATTTGTTTGAACCAGTGAAAAGTTTAGCGAATGCTTTGATTTTGGTTTTGTTTGGTACTGGAGAACCTTGTGCGATGTATTGTGATATTTCATTTTTGGACTTGAGATGTATTTCGACGTAGAGTGGAGAAAGTGTATTACTATCTTGGAACAGTTCGATTTTTCATAAGGAAAAATTATCGGACGTGTGAGTTAGAGCTGATACGGTTGTGCTCATTGAAAATTTTAGAGGTGTAGATGTTAACGACGGGGAGATTGGAATTGTTGAATACAATTCAAGTTTGAGTGCAATCTATAAAGAGACTTCGTCTGGTGTTGAGTTTAGTATGTTGATATCGCAGTTAACCCAAGATTATCTGATTTGGGATTTTACTACTGTGAAGAATGTTGCATGTTTGCTTTGGAACAATTGTTGAGATTAAGCCCAGAAGACTATTAAGGATTTGTTCACTACTAACATATGGATTTCGTTGAATACTAATAGCCGTGGTGGATTATTGGTTTGTGACTAAGATAAGTCTTGAGGGTAAGGAATTTTGTGATGGGTTGGTAACCACGGGTACCTTAAGATGATTGATGTTTTATAAAGGAGAATGTTCTATCTGTGACTGAAGTCGGTCGCGACGGTGTTCGTGTTGGATTCCGTAAAGTTTATGTTATGGTTCTAAGTCCAACCTGTGTTGTGATTACAGGGGTAGGAGATGACGTTGATGAGTAGAGTTCTTGAGAGAGTGTTGTGACTGAGTTACCACTTGGGACGATGGAAAGTTGTGAAAGGTGTTTCGAATGAGAAGCCTGTGTATTGACTGTTGCGACGATGCGAGGATGACGATTACTTAATGCAATTTTGGGAATTGAATAGTTATAAGGGGAGACTTCGTTGAAGCCTAGTGTATACGTCGAAGTTTCACAAGTGAAATATTTGGACAGTATTGGAATGGGTCAAACTATGTCGCGTATTTTAGAGGACCAATGGACGTTGATCAATCGAGAATGAAAAAGTGATTCTTCGAGTTGATGAAGCTGATGTTGTGAGGTGTCTTGATGGGTGTACGCTTTGAATGTATCCACTTTGAGTGATTGTAAAGTTGAGGTTTAACCAAGTTGTTTTACGGTTGGCATCTTATGTATAGAAGTGAAGCAACATGGGTTATATATCGAGCATTGAATTGACTAGTGAGTAAGCGAGGTTGTTGGATTTGGACTAGTGAGTTATAGTCGTAAGTCGTCTGTGTACGCCTTGGAATGCGTAGTGTATCGCAGTTCTGTTATGTTTGGGTAACTTGTTTTGTTCAAGGGTTGTACGTTGGTAATCTACAAGGACGATGTGACCTTGTGATTGACTGAGATGAGAGCGATAACTGCAAGTGTGATTCTTGAGTTTGTGCTTATGCGTGTATGAAGGCATCTTTTCATGTTTGTGCACCTATTTTACCCTATTTTGGTTTGTATAACCATTTTGTTGTTTTTTAGCGATGGTGACGGTGTTGTGTTGTAGGACCTTATGTTCCTATCTTTGGTGACTTCGTTTCGAGTGTGTGGCTAATTCTATGGTTGAGACGTTAGGATAGTAGCGATCTTGTTTGTTTGGTTCTCGAGTGAACCGGTGTGCCTGCGATTCGTTTAGTTGTTGGGTGTTAGTTGGTTGTCGAGTGCATTGTATGGGCTTTGCATCTCGGCATGGTTGTTCTTGTCTAAACGTTGTGGTTAGAGAGATGCCCTTGTGTTAGGTGTATTCTATATGTTGTTTAATTAAACGCGAGGATTGAGTAGACGAATGCGTAGGCATGTCTCGTATTGTTCGTTTTGGTCGAAATTTCGAGGACGAAAAGTTTATAAGTGGGGGAGAGTTGTAGCACCCATTTTTTTATTTAATATTATATTATATTAATATTTTGAATTACCGTTTGACGATTGTTTTGGCGACGAAACTAATTATATTAATTAATATATCTATTAATTTATCTGGCGACGTTCCGTTCGGTCCGGTAAAATATTATTCGGATCCGATATTTTAATTCCCCAGAATTATTTTAATTGATTGAATTAATTATATTAATGAATTAGGAGTGTGAGGATTAATTGGGAAGGATTGGGTTTTACACCCTTGGTTGCTAGTAAGGAGAACAACCTATGAAACACCTTCCTTGTTTTTCTTTCCAACCTAGCACACCTTAGCCAAACAAGAGCAAGAAGGGAAGTTAGTGGAAATAACCTTATATAAGCCATTTTTCCTCATTTCTTCCCATTTGAAAAACAAAAGCCAAGAATAGAAACTTGGGAGAGAAAAGAGAGGGTTTTGGAAAGAAGAAGAAGAGGAAGAAGTAGAAGAAGAGGAGCAAGAGAGGAGCTTGATGTGACACCCCAAATAATTCGATAATTAAATAATTATGATTTTTAATTATTAATTTAATTGAGAATATAATTTATTAATATATTGGATTTATTGGGATTAATTATGGAATAAAGGAATGGAATTGTTTGAGGTGTGTTGAGTAAAGTGAGGGTGTGAGGAGTAAAAGACTCTACTCACATTATTTAAATTTATTTTATTTATGTTAGAGGAATAAAAGGAATAAAAGAAGGAAAAAGAGGAAAAAGGAGTTATTTTGGAGAAAACACACATACGTGAAGTTGAGAAGAGGAAAAGGAAGGAAGAAAACCTAAAGTGTCAGAATTTGAAGAACCCACAAGGTAAGGGGTGATTTTGATTAGTTAATTCATATTATCGGTTTAGATATTCAATGGTATGGATCATAATATGTTAGGGAATCCCGGTTTAGAATGTTAGGGTTCCGTAGAATTGTCCCTATTGTGTCGGATTATAGGTTGAAAACAATTAGAGTGTCAGATAATAAAAAGGAATGATGAAATAATGTTGTTTGATGATTTAATGATGCAAATTGGATGTGTTTTGGTGTTTTCCATATAGCAATTCATATGGGTATGTTTGGGTTTGGTTTAGAGTGGATGAATGCTGTCAAAAGTGCAGAAAATGGCTCTGTAGGACGTGGGAACCGGTTCCCAGTGGGGAGGAACCGGGTTCCACAGTGAAAATTTGTAAAAACTAGCAAAAATGCACTCAGGAACCGGTTCCTGTATGGGTAGGAACCGGGTTCCCATACAATTTTCCAGAAAGCTGATTTTTGAACTTCGCAGGAACTGGTTCCTGTATATGTGGGAACCGGGTTCTGCTGTATTTTTTTGAAAAATGTCAAACTTTGAAAATTCATAACTTTTGAACCGTAAGTCCTTTTTGAGTGCCATTTTGGACGTTATTTCTTAAATTTAATGCTCTATTTTATTAAATGAAAAGATTTTCCAAAACTTGAAATTATTTTGAAAATGAGCCGAATTCTGAAATAGGTGATTATTGACTGACGCATATTGATGTGTATGTAGCAGAGAACCTGTGGTGATGAATGTATTGGTATTGTGTGGATGTAAAGCATGTTTATGCTGCTATTAATTGTATGCATGATGGTTGAAATATCATGTTGTTGGCTTTGATTCAGTTATGATAAATAGATGTATTACATAGACTGATTTGATGTTGCATGCTAGTGATGTGCGTGCATATGCATTGTTTTGGTGAAGTTAATTCCCATTGTGCGGAATTTGACTTGGATTGCCGATAACCGATACCCGAGTGAGGATGGGTGGTTAGGCTGGATTCGTGTCCGGGTGTTTATGGACGAATCGATGGTTACTGTATCCGGTTGATGATGGATCAGTGTTGGGTGACTTGGTCACGTGTTGGTACCACATGCATTTAGTATGCATTAGTGTTTGCATGTGATTGTAACATGATAGGATGTCTTCCAGTGTTGCAATTCTTTTGTTGTCTATTGATTATGCATAATGACTTGAATGATTGTGATTGCGTGTTGAATCGGAATTTATGCAAAATGGGTGAAATAATATGCTTGTGATATATTATTGATTGAAAAGCTTATAATGTGTTTTAATTATGAGAGGTCTCACCCTTACTTTAACAATTTCAGATTAAAGTTAGCAGCTGAGGAGTTGGTGAGGATGGCTCTAGAGCTTGTCTTTTAAGTCCGCGTGTCAGTGTCATGCTCTGATTAGATTGTAACACTGGGGAACGTTTAGTTGAGGAATTAGTTATTATTTCATTGTTTCTTTGAATCTCATTGAGAAGAATTATGGTTTATTCAGTTTTGGCTTTTGGTATTTTCTGCTGTGTAAGACATGGTCTTAAATTGATTGAATTAATTGAATAATGATCCTCAGTGTAGCATGGCTACTGTTTAATTGGAGGTTTTATTTCATTTAATTGGAGGTTTTGGCTTTTGGTATTTTCTTGTTAACTCTGATGAATTATGACTTTAATCATTGATATAATTAATATATTCGGGGTATTTTAGAAGGGGTGTTACACTTGAGGTTTGGCTTTGTAGCATCACCATGGATCATCCAAGCTAGAGGTAAGGAGTTTGATTTCTCTATCTCATATGATTAGGTTTTGATAGTTGTATTTTGAATTTGGGGAAAAATTGATAGATGGTTTATAGGGTTTTGTTGGGTGATTGTTGAAATGTTTGAATTTGGTGTAAAGAATATGGGTGTTGTTGTTAGGATTATGGTATATTATGTAATGGAAATAGGAAAGAAAAAAAAAATATAAACAGCATATGTGAAAAAATAAAAAAGAAAATAAACAAGAAAAAGAAGAAGATATACAGTAAACTTTCCAAAACGCAGGGAATGAAATTAATGGAGGAATTCTAATGTGCTTGAGGCCCCCGCCTCCAAGCTTATGCCATGGTAAGGGACGATCGTCCCATTTGGAAATAGGAAGAGACGAATTTTCCGTTTTCCATTTTGCTGTATGTTGCATATTGCTGTTTTCTGGTTTTTCTGGTTCCTGCATAATTTTGCAAATTGGTTTCTGTTAGTTTCAATTTCCATATTAATTCATACTACTAGTTAGTATTAATAAAATATAATTAGGAGATGAGATAGCCGATTAAATTTAGAACCCGATTATGTTTCGATTTTCCGATTTCGGTAAATTCGGCGACGGAGCAAGTTGCTCCGAATTCAACGAAAATTGACGTGCTAGCTAAATTTGATGTGTAGAACATAGCGGTGAGGTTAGTTTTTAGAAATTACGAGTTTTTACGAGACGACCCGAAACAAGCCAATTTACGGTAAAATTGCATCGAACGATGTTTTAGTAGATTTAAGGTACGTATGGACAATCCGATTTCGACGTTGACGATTATGATTAATACCGGTTATTAAGAGTGACTTTCGTGATGATTATTGACGTTTTGACAATTTTTCCGTTTTCGGAATTTAGCGAATTAATTGATAACGGTGCGGTGTTAATAAACATAAGTTTTGCGACGGTGTATTTATTAAAGAATACTTGTTGATGTGCAAGATGATTAAATTGAGGTTGTTAATAAATGCTTCCGATTTGTGAATGCATGACTTTTGATGAATTTATTAGTGATGTTTGCATAATGCAATTATGATGCGATGTTATATTTATCTTGTTTTGGATAAATTATGGCGATGTGGGCTTTATGCCAATTTGGATGAGCGATGATGTTGTTTTTTTTGTGTTGTGTTGTTTTATTGTCGAGTCACATACATTTCATAAGCGAAGAGGGCTTTTATGCCAAGTGATGATGGCTTTTATGCTAAGCGATGATGGATTTTATGCCGAGCGAAGATCGGCTTTATGCCAAGTGTCCCGAATTACGGACAAAGCGATTGGTACCACATGCATAACATAGTTGTGTCTCATGGAGTCGGTTATGTTTATGTTTGAGTTGTTTGGCGTTGGGTTTTTGTCGATTGATGGATGATATTAAATTGCGATGATATATGATGTGATGATGTTTGTGATGATATTGTGATGATGGGCTTTATGCCAAAAGCGAAGATGGGCTTTATGCCAAAAGCGAAGATGAGCTTTATGCCAAAAGCGAAGATGGGCTTTGGCCAATTTGTGATGATTTGTGATGTTGCTTATATTACTAGCATTATTTAATGTTGTTGGTTGATGTTGTTGTTTAAGACTACCGTGTTAATTAGTGATGTATTAGCTCGTGAGGATTTCGTGGTGACGGAGGGTTATGTGTTGTTGCGGCGTTTTATGCCGATGAGGTTACGGTGATATAGTGTAGAATATACACATTAGGATGACGAGTAAAGTAAGTGAGTTCGGATTATGTGTTGGAATTACACTTATTAATCTATACCCTTTATAATTCCGAAACTATATATATATATATATATATATATTTTCTCATGCCTTTAATTATATGTTTTGGAGTATCTCACCCTTTACTTGTTTCGCCGTTACCTATATATTGGTAACATGCAGGTTATGAAGATGGAGATTATAGCTGCTGTTAGTCGTGTCGGTGTCGCTCTGATACGTAGCACTCGGGGGGAATATTTATGTTGTCATTGTTGTTGTTCTGTTGTTGCTTTCCTTTTGTAAAGAAGAATCATACTTTATGAAAATATTATTGGTTAAGGAAGTTTAATAAAGAAGATGTTTTGATTTTGTGAATCACCTTATGTTTTCCGTCGAGGCTATGTATCTGAAATTCACACTTTAAAGTAAACCGTTTTAAGGGAGCTGTTTAGTTGGTGTGACGCCTCAGTAGTTAATTTATGAAATTTTAAATTACTCTGATTTTTACATATTAAACTTTGGGTAGAATTGGGGTGTTACATTCCCTGTTTGGGGTTTCGTCAAGAGAGCGAGGGAGAAAGCGACGAGGGTCCATGGGTTTTTTCTGGGTAGATGGTGAGATGAGGAAGGCGTGAGTGAGAGAGGAAGAATGTGAGATATGCGTGAAACAGAGAGAAGAGAGCGAACGAACGCGTGAGCGAGAAAGAGATACAGTTGTTTTGCCCATTTTGGGTAATTTTCCTTCTTTTATTTTATTAACTCCATTTTAAAAAAAATAAAAACAATTTATTTGTTATGTTTAATCTGGTGGTGACAAGTGTCACCACCTTGTTTCTTAGTTAATTCCTTTTTTATTTTTTTTATTTTTATTTTCATTTATTTTCTTTCTAACAAGATATTCAATTATTTTTCTTTCCTTTTTAAAAAAAAATATAATAAAAATGTATAAATATGCATATATGTGTGTTTTGGTAAGTATTGTACCATCTTGGCCGTTGGAGTTTTTTGGAGAAGAGAGATCCGACGCACCAGATTGCCAGCATATGGCGTATTTTTGCGGAATAATCAAGTTCAGATGGATTTCTTTTCGTACCGGCCAAAATCACTGCAATACAGGCTAACTCTGAACTTTTATCTATTTCAATTAATTTATTTTATGCGAATAATATTGTTGCGATGTACTAAATAATAATTAGCTTTGATAGTTTCTATTTGATGACTTATTGATTAAATTATTAGTCGATTTTTCATCAAACAGAAAATATCAGTTCTGATAATTATTTAAAATTCCGATTGTATTGTGTGATATCTGCTGTTTATTTACTCATTCAGTATTTATTCACCATTGTACACTCTACACACAAATTAAAACTAAAATCAATCCGATTCCGCTTTGATTGGCTTATATGCCAATTTCTTAAAGGGTCTCATAGTTGGGGATGGGCATGGCCATCCTCACGAGGTTGGTTAAGGCCCTTGTTGCTTTAATCAATCATAACCCGAAAATAACATTGGTCTATATACCAATTCTCCATGCACCAGGGTCTCATGGTGAGGGATAAGAGCACCTATTCTCACGAGGTTAATTAAGTCCATATACTTGATTAATCATAACCCGCTTCCATTTCATCTCAGCACGTATCTAAAAACACTTTCACAATTAAAAGTTCTAAACCTCGATCCAACGTCGAGTCTCTTTTCAAAAATACTTTCTTAAATAAATGTTCTATTTCTCCCTCCTCCCAAGCATATGGTAGTCAGTCCAGTATCGACCCTCGACCGTATGTTTGGTGTCTTAATTGAATTTAATTAACGTGAACCATGTTTCACCTCACCTTTTCTTAACAAAACTTTTGGGTAGAAAAAGATGATTCGGATGTTTCTGTCCACTCATCCGAGTAATTGGGGGCGTTAGCCGTTGAACGCTTACGCTTATGGTCCAATACTTGTCTCCCACATAAAAATAAAATAACTCATTCAAACTCTTTTATCGCTCATATGCGATCATCAAACTCTTTTCCGATAAAGAGTGTGCAATAGCCGTTTCAAACAAGAACGAGGACTTAAGCTTTTCAAACAAACAAAACAAGTCCTAGTTCAAAGCATTTGAAATGTCTAAATGCACGATTTTTCTTATAAAATCAATACAACCAATTAAAACCTTTTTGAGAAGAACTACGAAGTTTTGACTTTCCCATTGCACAAGGGAATACGTAGGCACACGGTTCCGAAACCGTGCCAAACTCAAAATAATAATAAACAAATTTCGTTTCTTTTTTTCCGATTATAACTTAGAGATTAGCGAATATACACACACACACTTAGAACTAAACGGGTCCCATCGAGTACGATGGATGTAAGAGGTGCTAATACCTTCCTCTTACATAACCGACTCCCGATTCCATGTTTTTGGGTTGTAGACCGCCTTATCCACATTTGTGGGGTTTTATCTATATTTTCCCGTTTCTTTTAGAACAAATAAAATTAGGTGGCGATTTCACTTCTTTTCGAAATTTAAATGATTTTTGAAAATCGAGTTGCTTCACCTGCCAAACTCACTCTCGAACTAAATTTTCTGCAACTTCATTTTCACTCGCAAAGCCATTCTAGTTTAAAATTAACCATTCATTCTTCTTCCTTGAACCTCACTGAAGCTAACAGAACAAAAATCGTGCCTTGAATCTTCCTAAATCGTGCTATCCAAGTTCAGTTTCAGACCTTTGAAAGTGAACTTCATGCAGGTAGGAATCTCCACCAAACCTTGCAAAATAAAACATCATTGCAATCTCCTCATCTCCCCGATCCTTGTGATCTTCACCATTTGCATTTTTATCAAGTATTGACTGAGAAATCCATCAAAATCCTATTCGCTATTATTTGAGTTTTTTTTCCAAAATTCTCTTCACTTAGTGTAAATAAATTTTCCACGAGCATGTGGTTGAGATCGTCTTGAAGAGACGAGTCCAAGGATACCACCCATTGTTATTGATTTTACAGTTTGAGAAATCATGTGTGGAGGATTGCTGGAGGTTGAAGACGACCTACGTGTCTGTCTTCAACCAATGAAAGCATGGCATGTAATTTTTTTCAAACTGGATCCGGTGACTTTTTAATACCGTGCACGCGTAATAGGAGCCCTTGGATGTGATTACTTTTATTAGTCAGTATCAATCTAACGCGTGACATTGCTTCTGATTTTATTTTTTTAAATTTAATTTAATTTGTAATCCGGTGTGAAAACCAAGGAGGTCCATATCAAGCACAACGTGCCATGTCCATTGGATGTGATTACTAACGTGTTTTGACTATGATCAGATGGTCCACATTCTTTTGGCTTATATTTTTTTCTTCTGATTTTATATTTTAAATGTTCTAAACTTCAAAAAATCATATAAAATTCATTTCTGGTCCAAAATTATGAAAAAAATCACAAAAATATTTTGAAATATTATCTTTCTGAATTTTATTTTTTCATAATGTTATTTTCAGGTTTGATATTTTTTATGATTTTTCTCTTTTATTTGATGTTTTTAATTGTTTTAAAATACTTTTTGACATTTTAAAATTCTGAAAAAATTATGGAAGGATCCAATGGTCATTTGATAAATATTGGTGACCTTATTTTATTTTTATTTTTGAGTTTACTATTTTTTTCTCATTTTTAGTTTATTTCACCTTTTATTTTATCTTCTAAAAATATTTTCTGTCTTTAAAAAATTCTCAAAAAATTTGTCAACACTTGTTGACCTTTGTTTGACTTTGGATAATTTTCTTGGAATTTTATTTTGATGAAAAATACTATTTATGTATTTCGTCAATAAAATCCAATTAAATAACCTTATTTCAAAATTATTTTTTATCTTCTTATTTGATTTGATTTTCATTTTTAGTTTGCTGCCTTTTGAATATATCTTGGAGTCACAAATTTCCTCAACATCAATGGAATTTGGGTGTTGATAGGTCTCTTGACCAAATCCACCAAGAAAGTTGATTGATTTTGACGAAGTTAGATCGAGTAAATTCATCTGATGCAAAATAAAAATTGAATATCATTTCTTCTTCTTCATCTTATTTTTCTTTTGTCCCGACTCAGAGAAAGTGATCAATTGGTGGCATGAACTTCAATGTTCTACCATAAGCCCCAAAAGGTGACTTGAGCTTTGATCTTGGTTCAACACTTGTGGCGCTTGTCGTGTGGTCGCGTTGATTTCTAATCAAGCTTCTGGCAAGTTTTCACTAACGTTGTCCATTTGAAATTCTCAATTCTCTTTGATCAAGTGATATGATAATTCCAAAAACCGGTGATATACTTGACAAAAAACAATTGAAACTTGTCGTGTGGTCGCGATGATTCTATCAAGCTTCTGGCAAGTTTTCATGCGTAAGTTTCAAAATGGTCACCTTGTTGACGACTAAAAATTAACAATTCGATGATATACTTGACAAGTTTCAAGATGATCATCTTGCTAACCTTTATCAATTGCTTTTATTTTCCGCTCTTTACTTTCCGCTTTTATTTTTCGCTCTTTACTTTATGCACTTTATTTTTAGCATTTTACATTTCATGTCATTTTTGCTTTGCTCATTTGAGCATTTTATTTTCTATGTTATTTTTCCTTTGCTCACTTGATCATTTTACTTTCTTGTTATTTTGAATTTGCTCATTTGAGCTTTATTTTTCCTTTTTCAAAATACCTAATAATTCAACTTAAACATAAAAACTATTAATTGGACTTGGTTACTATCCTTGTACTTGGAGCTTGATCTTTGGATTAGGACCTCTACCTCAGCTTTGAGATTTCTGTGCCATTGGTGTTATTTTGTCTTGTCTGGTTATTATCTTTGTATGCAGGTTATTCCATAATACTCGATTAAGAATGAATTTCCTCCAAATACAGCTGTTACTCTGCCCATTTTTCTCAAGATAAGAGTTCACCTAAAAGCATTGATTTATCTGAAGCTTGACTTTTTTTGTCTGGTTATTTGTTGCTTATGTGGTAATCCAAAGGATGGGATATAGTATTGGCTCTTGATGTCAAGTACTAGTCTTCTCACCCATTAGATCTTTCTTTACTTTTACCTTTTACTTTACGCACATAGGTTAGCCTCTTCATCTCCTCCCTATTCTTTAATTTTCAAAATCTTCCCTCTTTTTCAAAGGATTCTTGTTTTCAAAACTCGAACCGCTTTCATGAAAAAAAACTTGGACTTAGGTCCATGCATTTTCAAACTTCTTTTCTTAATAAACTTTCAATTCATCTAATAATACTTTGATTTTCCTTTTTCATAAGAATAAAAAACACCTAACCTCATTCAAACCTTTTTGAGTCCTTTGTGGCTTTTCTAAACTAATATTTTCTTAAAACCAACCAACACACAAATTTGGTCTTTTTTAGCCGAACTACTTGGTTTTGATTTCAACATTGCACATTGTTGGTATGTAGGCCTGGAACTCATTGGAAGTTCTATCAAACCAAAAATTATAAAAAATACTTCTTTTCTCCCTCCACCATCCATTTTGTACATATGCTCTTTTTTAGCATACATATACAAATTTTCAAAAAGGTTCATGCGGAGTACCGTAGATGCTTTGGGTGCCTAACACCTTCCCTTTGCATAACTATCCTCCGGTCCCAGACCTCTGATCTTTTTGTTAGGATTTTATTCACTCTTTTTCCTAGTCCTTTGGTTAAAATAAAAGTGCGGTGGCGACTCTTTTGTTACTTTTTGAGTTAAGTCAATTCAATGGCTTATACTCGCAGTTTTTGCCACTATAAAAAAGTGGCGACTCTGCTGGGGATGTTTGACCTATTGTTGGACCATATCTAAGTGGATTGATCCTATTTTTGTTTATTTGTATATATGTTATATATTGTTTGTATATTTTTTGTATGCTTGTTTGTCTAAATTATTTTTCTAGTTTTCAGGGGTGCTTGGTGATCTTCTTTTTGAGTCCTGTACCCGGACTCGGGAAAACTTAAGATAAGACGAGCGGTATAGTCATGTTAAGTTTTAGGGAGTAATAACAAAGAAGGAGACATGAGATCCCCCACTCAGTGGAGACCTCCTTGACTGTGGTATTTTGTTTACTGAGCGATCGGGAAGACATAACTATTTTCGACCTGAGATTCCATGAAGTTGAGAAGCTGTAGAACCCTTAACCCATGATGGCCTTTTTAGTGGTAGTGTATGGACTATTACAGAGTTATCCGGAAGTAGTTGCTACCCGATACTGCACTCAGACGAGTTTCACCTAAAGGTATTGCTGATTTTCGAGTACATCGAGAAGTTGGTAGTATTGGATGGAGGAATAAAAACTCCAGGGATTCCTTTTAGAACCTTGATCTACATGTGACAAAGATTAGAATACCTTGTGGGTAGTTCCTTTTGAGTCCGTGCTCGTGACGTCGAACCTATGGACCCCCATTGTTTGTGATCTTTGTGTGTGCTTGTTGAATCATGCATTCATGCACCCATACGCATTTTTTTCCAGATAGTTGTTCAAGGAACTTAAAATTGACCTTTGCAAATATCTCAGGTATAATTTGACCATGGATTATGGACAGAGGAGGACTCGAAAATACAGTTTCAAGGAACCTAAGATTGAGAGATTGACAAGATTGAGAGTCCAGAAGATTTTCGAAGAAGTATGGGACTATTATACCTTTGATGAAGACGAAGATGAAGGATGGTTTGCTTTTCACCTTGGTCCAATTCTATGATCCGTTATACCACTGCTTCACTTTTCCTGACTATAAGTTGGTTCCTACCTTGGAGGAGTATTCTTATCTGTTTGGTCGACCTATTACTAGTGTTGTTCCTTTGACTGGTTTAGAGGAGGAGCCTGAGTACCATGAGATTTCTGCTATTACCCATCTAAAGAGGTCTGATATTGAAGACAATATGACTACCAAGGGGTGTATCGGAGGATTACCGACTATATTCCTTTTGAAGAAGGCTCATTATTTTGCTGATATGAAGAGTATGAAGGCTTTTGAAGCCATCTTTGCCTTGCTTGCTTATGGGTTGTTCTTGTTTCCCAATGTTGACAACTTTGTTG
This sequence comes from Vicia sativa, assembly GCA_021764765.1. Taxonomy (NCBI): domain Eukaryota; kingdom Viridiplantae; phylum Streptophyta; class Magnoliopsida; order Fabales; family Fabaceae; genus Vicia; species Vicia sativa. Next base: position 136,360,138 of record CM038796.1, read on the forward strand.
ACGTTAATGCTAACATGATCTTTATGATTGGGAATCTACTTCCCACACTTCTTGCTAATACTTATTGAAATTCCTGGCAGCAGATACGTGATGTCACAGAGAATGTTATGACACACTATCTGACACTCTGTTAACAATTTACACAATAAATATAAATAACAGTAAAGAACACAATAAGTTGTTTACCCAGTTCAGTGTCTAACTACACCTACATCTGGGGGCTACCAAGCCAGGGAGGAAATTCACTATTAGTAGAATTAATTCAGGAATAAACCACCAGTTTATCTCCTTCACTTAAAACCTACCCAATGCAACTTCAACCTAAGTCCTAATTAGATCTGAGTACCTACTCACTCCCCCTCAATCACAGCAGTGATATCAACCTATTGACTAATTGAATTGTGAAGACACACTTCAATAAACTATCTTGATCTCGCTTCAAAGCTTACAATCAAGAGACAAACACTCGTGCTTTAAAGCTTTGAGTGATAAACTACCCTTACAACAAATCCTAGTCCAATGCACTTATCAATTGATAGTTGCTTGGCTCACAAGAGAAACTAGAATTACACAATACCAACTGTTACAAATCCTAACAGTACACAAAAACAAGCTGCTATCTCTTCAATACATTCAAAGGGCGCAACACAGTTGTAAGGGTTGAATTCCTTTTATAGAAGCAGTCCTGAAACTTCAGTTTTGGGCTTCCATAAAGATAGCTAGGGTTCACTTAATTTAATCCTAAAAACATGGTCTTTTCAACAACCAATTTAGGTTTAATTAAGATTAACCTAGCAGCCACGTGAGCATGCTTTCTAATAACAGAGAAACAATATTTAGCAGCTCAACAAACTTCCGAAAATCTCGGGAAAAAGCAGTTCGTAGAGCGAATGTCACTGAATGTCATAACATCTGTTATGACATCGATATTTTCGAGAATATCCGACGACTTTAGCTTCGATTCGAAATGTCTTTTAACATCCTTAGCGGTGGGATTTATCTTCAATCTCGAATGTCATGACATCTATCATGACATTGCTAAAACCTAGTTTACCAAAAATAATGCCAACTTAAAACACTAACAAACTCCCTTTGGCAAATTTTGGCTAAAACTACTTAACCTATCAGAGTACATATGCAGCAGAAGACAAACTAGTTCTAAGCTTAAATAAACTAGAACCTAGAGATAAGATAAATTCTACCCATACAAAAATCCCACAATTCCCACAATTGCCCACATACAAAATTTAAAAACGTCATACAGTTTCCCCAAAGTCCCATACTACTGTCACACAGTAGTTCTTCTCCCCCTTTTTAGCCATAAAGGGCCAAAGGAAACCATACAATTGTCCCAAACTCTTAATCAAGCAGTACCAGAAAAAAATACCAGCATAAATATTCAAGGGTTACACATCTGTCAACACAATGATTACAATCATCCAAATTTTAACAAAATACTGAGCGGAAAAAAAGAGCAGAGACAATTTGAGAATAACATCGAGGCAACAGGCACTTCAAGTGCTTTCTTCTCGGAAAAACGTGAAAGGACACATCTTGAGCCTTCTTTGTCGACAAGCTGGTCGCATCATCATCTTCCTCCATATGAGCGGAAGTATCACCATCAAGCCTTTCTTCCTCAACCTGTGTCTTTTTCTTTTTCAAGAGTAGAGATCAGAGCTTCAAGGGTCTGCTTCCTTGCTTCAAGTTCCCTACTGGTCTCTTTTACAGCTATGACATCGCCTTACGAGAATTGGTGTTGACATTTGATGTCTCAGCTGATGTCATGACAATGTCAGGGACATGCTTCCCTTGAAATAGCTTGTAGTGGAAGCCAAGGGCAGGGGCTCTCTTGCAGACTGAATCTCTGTCACCAAGAATGTCTGGATATTGATCAATGATTATTCCACACAGCAGGGAGGGAAAGGCTATTGGTCCTTTGATAGCATAGCTGTCAGCATGCTTGAGGGTCTGCTCAAATACATATGATCCATAGTCAAACTTAGCCTGAGTGCCTACTGCATATATGAATCTCCCCAGTCCAATAGAGATGGTGGATTTGTGATTGGTTGGGACCCAGTTAGCAGCACCAATCTTATGCAGTATGGCAAATTTGACACTCAACTTGCTTGCTGAGAGTTTTCCCTTCAGAGGCCAATGCCTTACTTGTTTGGCAGTTATGGTTTGACAGATCTTGTTGTCAGTTTCCTCCAGCTCTGGCTGAGTATCATCAGATCTACCCAGGAATCTGTTGATTATACTTGGAGAAAACCTGACTTTCTTCCCTCTCACATACACAGTCTGGTAGTCAGCAGACCTCCCATCCCCACAGCCACTTGACAGATTGACTATAAATTCTTTCACCAGAACTTCATAACAGTTTGAGAAACTCACAACTGTTTTCATCAGACCAGCTTCCTTGATCAAGTCAACAATCTCCTTGCACTCTAAAGCACTCTTGTTCAACTCTCTTTCTAGTGCAACCCTCTTTAAACAAACATACTTCCATCTTCCAGCACTTTCAGGATGATGGAATGAGATGTTATCAATTGCCACTTCAGGCACCTTGGGAAGTTTTCCAAGAGTTGGCTTCTTTCTTGAATGAATGTCAGTGACATTCTCCTCAACATCAAACTCAGAGTCATGATCAGACTCCACAGGTTCAGGTTCCTTCCTCTTTTTCACAATAGGTGTTCTCTTTGGTCTAGAGTCACGGCCAGTTTTACTCTACATTTCTCTGTAGAGGTTCGATTGGGATACTTTTCGGTCTTATGCACATCTTCCACACCTTTTCTTTTGTGGGGCTCTGTGAGGCTATGCTTTTCCTTCCTTTTCATCATTCTTTTTGCAATGTTTGGGTTGACATTGGCAATAAGATCATTGTCTGAGAACATCTCATCTAAATCAATGACTGGAGGTTCAGTTAAATGATTAGATTCTTGAACTGGTGACTCTTCCAAAATCTTTGTCGAAATGTAGTCATCGGGGACTTTACGAGGCACACTTTCTGGTGATTCTTCAAGAATACTATCGAAATATAGTCGTGAGGCTTTATCGAGCAACAATTTCTTTGGGGACTCCTCAAGAATCTTGTCGAGATCTCATCTTCCTTATCGTGAGATTTTATTACACGCATCATCAACACGCTTGGACTCTTTAACAAAAGGTCTTCATTATTCTTGGCGGGGAAGTATCATGATCACCGGATGTCTTGACATTCGGTGACATCGGATCAATTGCTAAACTAGGGCTAGCGGCGGTTTAGGGAATTGAAACCGAGAGCAGTTGGTCTTCATTGAGGATCCGGTTACCAATCTAGCAATGGCTATGTGCACGACCCTAGACTCTGTGTTTACCATTTACGAGGAAGAAGAGGATGATGAAGTCTTACCCATGGGAGATGCTTGAGTTCTTCTTGCATTCCTTGTGCAATTTCTTGGCGTTTTACGGGTCGTAGCTATTTCACGCAATGGTGTAACCCTCGATTGCTTGCATGGCTTCATTATTTGTTCGGCGTCGACCATGGATGGAGATGAAGATCTGTTTCTTGAGATGATGAGGATGATGAAGCCATTTTTCGATGGTTTTGGGAGGATGAAAGTGAAAATAGCGAGAGTATCGAGTTTCTTTTGGGAGAAGAAAAGGTGATACTACTTTCAAAAGGAGAAGCTATTATATGAGAATGTCTCTTCCTATTCTTGGACCTTTTAAAATAAGAATGAAAATACCCAAATAACCCTCTTAAAAATAATTGAAATAAAAGTTCATTTCATCCCTTGTTGTAGGCCACTAATTGCTACAACTCCTCATATTGCCAACTATCAATTTGTCCCTTAAATTCTTAAATTGATCATTCTTAAGAGCTTTAGTAGCAATGTCACGACAATGTCATGACATCTGTATGACATTGTGATCGATCGACATCTGCTTTATCCAAATCATCTTAAAACAGTTTCTCCCAGTTGCTATGTATTCAACTTTAACATTGTATAAAGTTAAACAGTTTTGCTTATTGCTGATCCAAAACATAAGATTGTTTCTCAAGAAGGAACATCCATCAACAGGGATTTTACCCAAGTTTTGATCAATACTTTCTCCTTTGGTTTTCTTGGGGACTTCAAATGTGGAGGGTAAGAGTCCTAGTGTGGCTGCCATTATTCAGTCCAAGCTTCTTGACACAATTCCTTGCATACTTGCTTTGTGAAAGAAGTGTAGTGCCTTCCATCACTGTGTCTGACATTCCTTCAGATACTATGTCATTATCATAGATGGATGCCACCTGTCATACCCCAAAATTTGCCCTCCATCTATTCAAGAGATTTCATACATCCATACTCAAGGATTCCTCAAGAGTTGATCAGACAAACTCTCTCCTAGACAATCAACCCAAACTAGGGTTTGGTATCTCTTAAGTCAAGATGGATTTCCAACACCTCCAATGGCCTTCATGCCTCCTCATATGCTTCAAAGATTCTCCATGTCAAGTTTCAAGCCTCACAAGTCAAGTTTCCTCAGACAACTGCTCAGATGGTTGAAAATCGGGTGTATTGGACAAAAGTCAAGCTGTGGTCAACATACAGTCAAAACTTCTGATTTTTGGTCAACATCCTCACTTTGAAGTTACATTCATCATTTGATCAAGGGTTGATCATGATTCATCAAGAAAACTCAAGATTTGCCCAAAAGTCAAACTTTCTAAATTAGGGTTTCTAGATGAAAAGTCAACTGAACTTTGACTGATCATAACTTTCTCATACTTTCTCAGAAATTTTTCCACCACCTCTTGTTTTGAAGGAAATTCAATTCTCTACAACTTCATGTCTCACAAGAATGTCCAAAAAATGCTTCATTTGAGAGGTATAGCTCAAAACATTCTGGTCATTTTCAAAGTCAACAAAAGTCAACTTTTGTTTTGAAGATATTTTGAGCATGGTAACTCCAATTGAGATGAGACCAAAGACATTGGTTAGAGGACTCTTAGAGCTTTCCAAAAAGTCCAAGAACACTCAAAAATGTGGAAAATTGAGCAAGTTGCACCATTCACAAGTTGGGCAATTTTGGGAGAATGCACAAAGAGAGATACTTCTAAAAATCAAAAAACTTTGCAAATGGGCCTACTTTTCTTCATCCAAACTTGTTCCTCATACAATTTGGAACATCAAAGCCAAAATTTCGAATTTTATTTTATTTTTCTATTTAATTTGGAATTTATTCATTTAAATACAAATTAAATTCAAAAATAAAGTATAAAATCAAAATTAATTGCAAATTGATTTTCTCTCTTCCTTAGCATCCAAGTAACTCAACAAAGCCAGCAAATTTCGAAAATTGGATTGATATGGCAAGATTGGATTGAAAATTAATCAAAATTTGAAAATTTGATTTTGTACAAAATCAAATTTGATTTGCATTGATTGATGATGATTTCTTCCTCAAATCAGCTCCAATTCCATCCAATATAAATACACAATGCATAGCACATGATTAAGAACAGAAGAATTGCTCTACAAACCCTATTCCAAAGCTCAAAAATCCGTGTGTTTGAAGCAACTGGTAACCCTAGTTTTGCTTCCGATTCAGCTCATTCCAAGCCGTCCATTACATTCCTTGAGGTCTTTAGAGTCGATCCAGACTCTTACCACGTTGAAAACCATCCAGAATCAAGCAATCCCAGTTTCGGTTTGTTCTTATTTTTCAAAATTCGATTATCCATATTCATGCATTATTAATCCGATTTGTTGTTGTTTTTGTGTTTAGTGAGAAGCTTACAAACTTTCTGGGCACTTTGATTGGATTTCTATGGCCGGAATCGTGTATTACCATGATTAGGGTTTATGTGATCGTTTTAGGGTTTCCCTATACAGGAAAAATTGGCCAACAAGACCTATACCATCAAACTCGGAATGACCTGAGGAATCGATCCATGGCTTTAGGTTTTATTTATATTATGTGTGCTGCATTTTTGATTTTGCCAGGACCTGTAGCGTCGAGCCAAAGCCGACGCTAACTTTCAAATATTTGAATTGGAGAAGACGATGGTTGGCGCGAGTTCGTGGCGAAGGAGACGGCGACGCGTGTAAAACCCACTCAGTCTGTTTCCAAACAGTTGACACACCCAGCTCAGTTGGTCAGCGCGTTGGATCTTAAGGTTTGAAAGCCAGGACGCGAGTTCGAACCAGGCTGAGACCAATTTTGGTTTTCTTTTTCCAAAACTCATGTTTTTCTTATTATCTTCATATTTTTCAATATTTCCATTCAATTTTAATTTCTTTACTATATTTTATTCTGCATTAAAAAATTACCAAAAACATTTTTTCTTTTTGCATTATTTTCATAAAAACCTTTATTTAATTTAATAAATTAAAAAAATATAATTTTTGCATGCATATTTATTTTATTTTTATTTTAGCATTTAAATCATTATAAATTGCATTTTAATTATTAAATTCTTTCCAAAAAATCCCAAAAAATTATTATAGCTTATTTATCTTATTTCCAGTATGCATAAATTTTCTCATATTAAAAATTGCATTTTTTCTAACATTTTCTCTTATTTCGATTTTATCATATTTCCCGATTTTCTTATTCTTTCACAGGTTGTTCCGATTCGGACGGTTTCTTTTACTGTTTTATTTTTCCAATAATGTAACTGCTCATGGGATGTAATAGTTTAATTTAGGACTTTTACTTTCCGCACTCCTAATTATGTATCTGCCCCAAAGCCATGTAATAGCGTAGGTTTATCTTTCCGCACCTTTACATTCCGCATTTTACTTTCCGCACCCTTATCAATTGCTAGTAACTAGGCGTGTATGGCAAGATAATAATGAACATAGCTCACACTAATTTCAAGATAAAATATCTGAATTTGACACACTTCTTTCACACACGCACCCCTTAGGGTAATTCGCTCTCGTTGCTTTTCGATTCAAAATGGTCATGTCCCTCGAACGTAGAGGTATTCTAGCACCGTTGCCTTCCAAACAAATCATCATAGTCCCTTCGATACAAAGATCATAGACCCACGATGTCGCCTCCGAATACATGATCTTGACCCTCGATTGTCGCCTCGAAAATGATGATAGTCCTTCGAATGTGCTAGGATACTTCCTACAAGTTGCCTTCTATGACCATCCGATGTCCCTTCGAATGTCCCGCTTACATCCAACGAATGGAGCTACCTACTAACTAATGGTATGACTATCACTATTCTAAAGGAATGTAGAAGTACAAAAACGACCAATTCTGAGTGGGTAAATAAGTCTCTTAGTTGCTTGCTCTATCAAATGCTTTTCACACCTCACACACTTTTTCAAAGTTCAAATTCTTTTCAAAACAAAAAAACATTTCCGAACACTTTGTATACATTCCTACATGAATCATTACAAAGTCAAAGCGAAATGCCTTTTTCAAAACATTTTTGTCAAACACACAGAAAGCAATTTAAAAAAGTGATCTAGAGCAACTAAGAGCCCGTAGATAACTACGGATGGAAAGGGGTGCTAATACCTTCCCTTTTCATAACCATTCTCCCGAACTCGAGAATCTAACGAAGGTCTTTTTTACTTTTACCTTCCTTAATTGGATAAAATAAAAGTCGGTGGCGACTCTTGCTATCCGCACATTTGGATACAAAAATCCTACAAAGTCGGTTCACCGTATCACAGGCTGGCGACTCTGGGACTACACCTAAAGAGAATTGCCTTAGGGATTTCTAGATAACCTTTAATGCTTTCTGTTTGAATTGTATGCTTTATCTTTAAGGGTTGCTTGGGTATTATATTGTTGGGGATCCTACACGGATCGGGTTTCCTTTTAGGTAAGTAGCATTAGATCATCGCGACCGTTAGGCGTATAACTGCGGTCAACATGATGGCTACGTTAGCGTGACACTTTGGTTGCCCGATACTCTTCATTCCCAAGTTGAAGAAAGTATTTGGCTTCTGCGTGGTGTCATCGCTAACTAAACTTTTAGAACCTTAATTGACCCATCTTGGCCATTAGAAGGTAGTGAGATGGCGGCTTTGGTGTAGACCGAGGTTGGTTGATACTCGATGCTCGCTCATTGAGATTAGACTTTTGGGACATTTTCGATCGACCACTTGGCGTCGTGTTGAAATAAGCGCCTCGAGAAAGATCGTGATATGAGATTCCTAGAACCGGTTACTATTATAGGACGGATGAACCAACTCAAACTTTTGGTGGGGTAATCACCTATACCTCATGCAAGCCTTAAACCTAGGCTCATTGTGTGAATTGCTTGTGTGCTAAACATGACATCATGACATCATTCGCATTGCATATCATTTCTAACTATTTCAAGGACCTAGGATTTATCTTTGCTCTGTTTTGTAGGGATTATGGCTTCTAGAAAGACTATCCGAATCAACTTCATGGGTATACCTTCTCAACTCAAAGAATTGGTTTGAAATTCCGACCATGCTCGATTCGTCAAAAGACATGGTTATCTACTTGATTTGGTTATCTCGGTTTTGAAGAAGATATGATGCATGTCCTATTCCGGTTCTTGACCGAAACACCATTGCTTTACATTCCCAGTTATCGGTTGGTTCCTACCTTGGAAGAGTTCTCTAAGCTACTTGGGATACCTGTTCTTGACCAAATGCCATTCACCGGTTTAGAAAAGGTTCCTAAGTTCGAAGACATTGCATCCGCCTTACATCTTAAGCGTTCAGATATTGAAGTCAATTGGGAAACCAGAAGTGGAGTTAAGGTTTTACTTGCCAAGTTCCTAATTAAGAAAGCCCGAGAATTCCTCAAAGTTATGAGTTTCCATGCATTTGAAAATATTGTGGCCTTGCTAATTTATGGTTTGGTTCTATTTCCTAACTCGGATCAGTTCATCGATATCAATGCCATCAAGTTGTTTCTTACCCGCAATCTTGTGCCTACTTTACTTGGAGACATCCTACATTCTCTCCATACTCGTACTACTAAGCGACAAGGAACTCTCATGTGTTGTGTACCGTTGCTTTCAAGGTGGTTTATTTCGCACCTTCCTCCATCAGTTTTGAAGAATGAACAAAGGTTGAGATGGTCTCAAAGATTGATGTCACTCTCTCATTCAGACATCCGTTGGAATCTTTTCTCTCAAAAGGACTTCACATTCATTGAGCGTTGTGGAGAATTCCCTAATGTACCACTACTTGGTATAAGGGGAGGTATTAATTACAACCCTTCTCTAGCTCTACGTCAGTTTGGTTTTGCTCGAAGAGATGGTCCGCATGATATGCTTCTCCAAGATGTTGTGTTCGACTACAATCACGATCTCCGAATTAGCGAAGGTTTATACATGCTTGGGGCATGGTAAAGAAGCGATACCAAGACTTTGGGGCACCGAACTCCATTCCTTGGGAATCTTACCTCAAATGGGTGCGAGCTCGAGCTCAAAACCTCATGATGCCATTCACGCTGTTTTACGGTAATTATGGAACTGTTGCTATAGGTGGCGTACCTATCTTGTTCTCCATCCGGCATGCCTCCGATCTTGAAGACTTGAAGAGATCACGGATTCGACTTAAAGAAGAAAGGGATACCTTTGAAGCTCAATGTTATGCAAGTGAGAAGAAAGTTCTAGAGTTGACCAAGCTACTTCACGAGGAGCGAAACATCAAACACATCGGCACCAAGAGGAAGCGCCCATGGGAGACTTAGAGCTTTAGGATTTATTTGTTTTCTTTTATTGCTTTGAACTATCTCTTGTACTTAAAAAGAAAAAGAATAATAATGAGAAGTACTAATAAATGTTTGTTCATTGCTTGTTTAACAAATTTAGATCTCTTAGGTCCTTGAAAACATTGCATTGCATCTGCATAAACATCGCATATCATAGCATAACATTGCATCACAGGTACATTGGAGATTGGTTTTCTCATTTGCTCGCTATTTATTTTAGCAGAAATGGCTCTTGAACAGACCAATTCTGAGTGGGTAAATAAGTCTCTTAGTTGCTTGCTCTATCAAATGCTTTTCACACCTCACACACTTTTTCAAAGTTCAAATTCTTTTCAAAACAAAAAAACATTTCCGAACACTTTGTATACATTCCTACATGAATCATTACAAAGTCAAAGCGAAATGCCTTTTTCAAAACATTTTTGTCAAACACACAGAAAGCAATTTAAAAAAGTGATCTAGAGCAACTAAGAGCCCGTAGATAACTACGGATGGAAAGGGGTGCTAATACCTTCCCTTTTCATAACCATTCTCCCGAACTCAGAATCTAACGAAGGTCTTTTTCTGTTACTTTTACCTTCCCTTAATTGGATAAAAATAAAAGTCGGTGGCGACTCTTGCTATCCGCACATTTGGATACAAAAATCCTACAAAGTCAGTTCACCGTATCACACCACCATGATCTTTTCTCCTCTGACAAAGAGGGTTTCATCCAAGACTCCTCTCCTGTATCCTTTGGCGGTGAATCTTGGGTTATCCTTTCATGCGGATCCTAGTACTTTGCTTTAGTACTTTAAAGTGGTCGATGTCTAGACATTGAGTGTGACCTTCGATTTCTGTCCAACTTTATACTTACCACGATTCTCCCTTTGTCCATGAAAGGTCTTGGTATCCTTGACTCCCTCATGGGCTGATCCTTTTCATTCCTCGAGGTGTGGATGACGATTCTTGCTGCCACAACTTTACTTCCTCTTCATCTTTGTTGTAGAACACGAGGCAGTGGTGTTCTCGATTCCACATGTAGCGGTTGTCCTTTGATCGACTCCTCTCATAAACACTACTTGTTCATCGTTGATTACAAGACATTCAACCTTAGTGAAGTTGTTGTGAATCCCATATCACATAGGCGACTTATGCTAATGAGATTTGCATTCGGACCTTTTACTAGCGATTACTCCATTTAGGTTTGGAACTCCGGCCAGTTTGAGTTTCCAACACCTTTGATTTCTCTTTAGCTCCATCTCCAAAAGTAACAAAGTTGGTAGAATGATGCTTAACATCATTGAGAAGATTCTGTCTCCAGTCATGTGCTTGGAACACCTTTGTCAAAGTACCAATCTTTCTTGGTAGACACACTAAGAGAAGTGTTAGCTACCGAGCATCTTCTTCTTCCTTTGTTGAGAGTATGATACCTGTTGGTTTTAGGCTTCACATAAGACCCTTGATTAGGATATCCATGTAGATGCATGGCGAAAGATTTTATGTGACCAAACCTTCCACAATAATGACATCTCCATCTTTGAAACTTTTTGTTCATGTTTCTATGATATTGATGTTGCACCCAATGTTGTGACATCTGTTTTGACATTGGTCTATTAGGTGCATTCTTCCTTTTGTTATTGACAAACTTCTTAGTTTCCACATACCACGAGGCAGACCCATTCCCTGACTTGTGGTATGACATCTTCTTTATCATTGACTTCCGGGTTTGTTCCATTCACGGTTATTAGCAAATCTCTTTGCGGTCACATACCACAGGACACATTTCTGTTTTGGGTTGTGACACGCTTTGACATTGTTTTCCTATGTCTCTTCTTCTTAATGTCACCCAGGTTTCTTTTCACCACATATCCTAGACCATGCTTATTTCGCATTTTGTCCAAGTGAAGAATTTCTTCCAACTTATCGATTACGGATGTCAACATTTTGTGATTTAGACATCGATCAAGTTTGGAGTTGACATTACAATATCACTATTAAGGTGATTTATAGTGGCTGTGTTCTCCTTTTTCTCAGCCTCCAGTTTCACATTCTCAGCTTCCAACTTCTCAATCAGCTTTTTCTGTTCCTCATTCTGCTGACATGCTTCTCCATTTTTTATACATAGCTTCCTGTAGTTTTCAGCAAGCTCTTCAAATGTCACTTCCTCATCACTAGAATCCATATCAGAGTTGTACACTCCAGAGAGAGCAGTGACAAGTTTGGCACCTTCTTCCTCGATTCACTTCTGAATCACCATCGGACTAAGTGTGACCATTCCTTTCTTTTGTTTCTTTAGAAAGGTGGGACATTCGGCTCTAATATGTCCAAATCCTTCACATTCATGACATTGGATTTTATTGCCTTGACTTCCTTTTTCCTCTGACTTGGATCTTCTGCTGGAGTCATAAGATCTGCTAATGTCAGATGGAATGTCCTTGACATTTGACCTTGACTTTGGATCAATCCTCTGATCGGTTTGTTGAGCTGTCTTCCAAGCATGGCTATAGCTTCAGATATCTTCTCTTCGTCTTCCACCTTGCATCCCTCTTGATATTGGATACAAGTACTATGCTCTTGTTTTCTTGCCAGGTTCTGATTCCCATCTCAAAAGTCATAAGAGATCCAATAAGTTCTTCAACCTTCAAGGTCTTGATGTCTTGAGCCTCCTCTATTGCGGTGACTTTCATTGCAAATCTCTTAGGCAAGGATCGAGAATCTTTCTCACTTCTCTTCGACATCTTTTCACCAAGTGCTCACGAGGCATTGGCAATTTCAAAATATTCATGTGAAATTCATGAACATTCTCATCTTCCTTCATCTTCAAATTCTCAAATTTGGTAGTGAGCATCTGAAGTCTTGACATCTTCACCTTGGATGTCCCCTCATGAGTAGTTCTGAGAGTGTCCCAAACATCCTTGGCCAACTCACATTGATGGACCAGTCTGAAGATGTTCCTGTCAATACCATTGAACAGAGCATTCAATGCTTTAGAGTTCCCTAGAGCTAGCTCTTCTTCCTCTTTGCTCCATTCCTCCTCAGGTTTCAAGACAGTAGTCCTATCTTTCTCAAGCTTGGTGGGATGTTTCCATCCTTTATCGTGCTCTCCAAGCTTTAATGTCCTTGATCTTAAGAAGGCAACCATACGAGGCTTCCAGTAATCATAATTAGACCCATCCAGAATAGGTGGTCTTCCTCCAAATCCTCCTTCCTTATCCATTACGCCGAAACTATTATCCCTAGATCTCACCTGAAATAACAAGCGGTGCACGCTCGATGCCAATTGAAATTCTGGCGGATACGTGATGTCCGAGAGAATGTTATGACACACTATCTCGACACTCTGTTAACAATTTACACAATAAATATAAATAACGATAAAGAACACAATAAGTTGTTTACCGATTCGATGTCTAACTACACCTACATCCGGGGCTACCAAGCCGGGAGGAAATTCACTATTAGTAGAATTAATTCGGGAATAAACCACCGTTTATCTCCTTCACTTAAAACCTACCCAATGCAACTTCAACCTAAGTCCTACTTAGATCAGTACCTACTCCCCTCAATCACGCAGTGATATCAACCTATTGACTAATTGAATTGTGAAGACACACTTCAATAAACTATCTTGATCTCGCTTCAAAGCTTACAATTAAGAGACAAACACCCGTGCTTTAAAGCTTTGAGTGATAAACTACCCTTACAACAAATCCTAGTCCAATGCACATATCAATTGATAGTTGCTTGGCTCACAAGAGAAATTAGAATTACACAATACCAAGCTACAAATCCTAACGGTACAAAACAAGTGCTATCTCTTCAATACATTCAAAGGGCGCAACACAGTTGTAAGGGTTGAATTCCTTTTATAGAAGCAGTCCTGAAACTTCAGTTTTGGGCTTCCATTAAGATAGCTAGGGTTCAATTAATTTAATCCTAAAAACATGGTCTTTTCAACAACCAATTTAGGTTTAATTAAGATTAACCTAGCAGCCACGTGAGCATGCTTTCTAATAACAGAGAAACAATATTTAGCAGCTCAACAAACTTCCTGAAAAATCTCAGGAAAAAGCAGTTATGCGAGCAGAATGTCTGCGAATGTCATAACATCATTATGACATCGTATTTTTCGAATTTCCAGACAACTTTAGCTTCCGTTTTGGTGTCTTTTAACATCCTTAGCAGGTAGGATTTATCTTCAATCTCTGAATGTCATGACATCTATCATGACATTGCTAAAGCCTAGTTTTACCAAAAATAATGCCAACTTAAAAACACTAACACTTATTATTCTATTCACCTTCAAAACTTCCGTTGAGAAGGAGATATTATCTGTTGTACGCCATAGTGATACCGTTGGTTTACTTCTCATTTACTTACAATTAGTGCTTTTTGGGATCTTAAGAGGGGATCTCGTTGGGCACCGAAGATCATGGATCTCACTCATTCTGATATTGTATGGTATCGTCAGGTTTATTATGATGTAGAGATTATCGACAATTGTGGTGGCTTTCCCAATGTGCCTCTTCTTGGTACAAAGGGATGTATTAGCTACAATCCTATTCTTGTGCGTCGTCATCTTGGCTATCTGATGATGGATAAAACAAAGAGTATTCATGTGAGTGGCTTCTTTCTTAAAGAGGGTGAAGACCACATTGCAACTAGGAAAGATATAGAGAAATCTTGGCGTCATATTCATAGGAAAGGGAAAGAGAACCTAGGGCAGAGAGTAGTTGTTTCTTTGGAGCCTTATCTTCTATGGGTTCAAGCAAGAGCTATTGAGTTGAAGATGCCGTATTCTTGAGAGGAGCCTCTTACCGATTTGTTCTTGGCTACTACTCAGGGTTCAGATAACATAGAGGATCTTCAATTTGCTTTGGTTAGGATGCAACAAGAAAAGGGAGCTTGGAAGAACACATATCATACCTTAAAGATGTCTCATGCAATAGAGTTGAAATAAAAGGATGATTTGATTGAGATTATTGAGAGTCGTGTTATAGAGATGATGGAGAAACAAAAGGACTTACTTTCTTCCACTATTCACCCAGTTTCTAGTGCTCCTGTTCATTCTCATACTTCTCTCGAGTTTGGTGCTTGGAAAGGTCATGTCGACAGGTACGTATTGGAGAACAAGCAACTAAAGGAAGATATTAGGAAGCTCAAGAGGAAGAGGTCATCTGAAGATGAGTCTTCTACATATTTGATTCTTTAGGGCTTATAGTTTTATTTTTATTTCTCTCTTGTACTTGGGATCATTGAAACTTGTATTGAAGAGTTGTAATCCTCAAAATATTTTATTAATGATATGAGTTTTATTTCAGTATTTCCAAATGCGTTATGCTTTGATATTTGCAAATTAAATTGTCTTTATTAAGTTCCTTGAATAATGAATAAGAATAAAAAGAAATAATAAACAAATCATATGCATTGCATGTCATGCATCATGACACACACATTCTTGTATTTTCATACTCTCCCAAGTGTCTTATCCATTTCTCTGCTTCATTCAGTCTTTAATCTGTTGTGTTGGTATAACACTCGAGCCAAATCCAAGAAGAAGATGGAAAATCTAGAGCAAGAGAATCATGAGTTGCGCGAAGAGGTTACTTCCTTGAGAGCCAGTATGGCCAACTTGACTTCTATGGTGGAACAATTGGTGGCTTCTCAGAATCAACCACTACCTCCTCCGCCTTCTCCTCGTATCATTCCACCTCAATAGACAACGGTTATCTCTAAAGTTCAAGATGTTAATGTTTCTACTGTGCTAGTGGTTTCTACCGTCCAACGTCGTATGCCTCCTGGTTATCCTTGGGGAATTCCAGAGAATTTCATGCTTGAAGGTTACAATCCTGCTGCTCAAGTGACCTCCTTGTCCCAACCTGTTGTTGTTGCCACACCTCTTGTGGTGCCTGCTACTTCTGTTTTCAACAAAGAGTTTGATAATCCACTTCCTCCTCCGAGTGAAAGCTTAGAATTCTATGATTGAATGGATGGATTTCAGGAACAGTTTGACAAGATGCATAAAGAGTTTAAAGCCCTCAAAGGGAAAGAGTTGTTTGGTGATAATGTCAATGATCTGTGCTTGGTTCCTAACATAAAAGTACCAGCTAAATTCAAAGTTCCAGAGTTTGAGAAGTACAAGGGAAATTCTTGTCCTCGTGACTAGTTGATGATATATTTGAGAAGGATGTCCACTCATACCGAAGATCAATGCCTGCTAGTTCACTTCTTTCAGGATAGTTTGACCGATGCAGCTTTGGGATGGTACATGAATCTAGACAATAGAGACATCCATACTTTCAATGATTTGGGTGAAGCTTTTGTGAAGCATTATAATTTTAATATGTATATGGCGCCTGACCATGATCAACTAAGGGAAATGGTTCAAAAAGATAAGGAATCCTTCAAGGAATATGCTCAGCGGTGGCGTGAGCTTGCTGCACAGGTTATACCTTTGCTAAGTGAGCAAGAGATGACCAAAGTTTTCTTGAAGACCCTGGGTCCTTTATATTATAAGAAGATGGTGGTCAGTGCACCTAATGATTTTGCTGAAATGGTAAGCATAAAAGTCCGTCTAGAAGAGGCTGTCCGAGAGGGATGCTTGTCAAAAGAAGAGGGATCGAGTGGGGCTAAGAATCCATATTTTGGATTCTCCAAAAAGAAAGAAGATATTAATGCCATTGTTCATGAAAGGAGAACCAGACCTCCTAACAGGCGTCCTCAGAACCAATAAGTTGTTGTTGTTACCCCTATTATTGCTACAACTCCAACTACTATCCCTTATAACAAGGCATCTCAGCAAGGGCAAGGACTAAAGAGAGAACCGTTTGATTCGATTCCGATGACTTATGCAGAGTTGTATCCAACGTTGATTTAGAGGCACTTGGTGCAACCAATGACACCTCCAGCTGTTCCAAATCCTTTGCCATGGTATTACAAGGTTGATTAGACTTGTGCGTACCACCAAGGGGCTCTAGGGCACAATATTGAGAATTGTTATTAGTTGAAGTCAGAAGTGCAAAAGATGGCCAGATCAGGTCTTTTGTCTTTCAAGGACATGGGTCATAATGTGCAAGGGAATCCATTTCCCAAACATGGAAATGCTGTGAATATGATTGACGGATAAATCCAGGTTTATGATGTGAATTCGATCATTGGAGATCTTGTGAAGATGCAAGCTGCTCTTTGTAAAATTGGTTATTGCACCCATGATCATGCTGCTTGTAATATGTGTAGCGCGGATACTCGTGGTTGTGATAAGATAAAAAATGATCTTCAAGATATGATGGACAAGAACCTTATTCAGATTATCAAGATGAAGGATAAGCCTGTAGTTGAAACGAATGTTGTTTATGGTCCTCCTGTAGAAGTTCAAATCTGTGATGTAAATGAGACTAATGCTAATTTGGTGAATTTGCACGCCGAATTCAATTTCATTGAAGGGCAAGAGGTGCACCAATATAGTGAATGCTTAGTATGTAGCATGAATCATCATGGTTGTGATGTTGTGAAAAGAGATATTCAGCGTCTTTTAGATGAAGACATTATTTGGATTGTAGTAAGAAGGGTTGGTTTAAACAATGGCGTCAATATGATTGAAGGATTGTTTGATGAATCTGATGATGAATATGTTTCTGCTGATGAGTATTTCTCTGCTGATGAATGTAACACCCCAAATCTACCCATCAAATAATATTTAAATCAGAATATGGAAAAGATAATCATGCAAGGGATGTCACATTTACTTCACAAAAACAACATACATTGGTCACAACTACACAAATAAATAACACTTAGATCAAGGATGAACTTCTAACAACGTATTTCCATTTAATCAATTACTCAAATAAACAGCAGAATTATAATTCCTCAACAGTAACAACTTTGCTTCTTTTATTCAACGTAAAACAACTTCAAATCATTACCATTATTCACTTAACAAATATTCACATTATTCATAAACTTCTACAACTTAAGAAACAATGACAATTAAATAACAATGTTCATCCCCCCGAGTGTTACATATCTGAGCAATGACAACGACTTGGATTAACAGCAACTAATTCTTCATTCTTAAATACTTGCACGTTACCAGTATAAAGGCAACGGCGAAACAAATGAAAGGAGTGAGATATCTACCAATATAATCGAATTCATGATAAATAATATATTAGAATGTAGATCATATAATTCACCTCTGTACATAATCCAAACAACAGTTATAACGACAACACCAACAACAATTACAACAACAAATATACTAATAATTAGCAACGACAACAATTATAACAATTATTATAATAACTATTACACATCTTACCACAGTACCTATCACATTAAACCGTTAACGTAAATTCACTCAAAGTCATCAACAACGTATTAACAACCACATCGTCAACACAACACAACACTTATCACAACAAAATCATCAACAACAAACCCATTTATATTGTGACTCTTAACAATGCATATGCATGTGGTACCAGTGGAGTAAAACTCCCAACGTAATCATTTTCCAATTTACCGAGGCACAATGCACAAGCCTTCAACGTAATCATTCTGCCCCTAACGGCCAATGTGTTTTGCCAATCCAGGCCAACATAATATGCAACTGTATGTATGCAACCACAACTACAACATCAACTCAATCAACGATAGAAACTCAACGACAATACACAACAACAACGTAATCCCAATTCAGCACTTTCCTTAGGCCTTCAACGTAATCAACATATCAATGTAATCAACGAAATTAACAACAACTCATCACTGGCTAAAAAGCCTACAACTTGATATCAACATGTCAACAACAATTCAACACTGTCCATAAGCATATAACTTAGTATTTCAACAACAACACAACACAGGTTATAAGCCTACAACTTATTTATACCAATACTATTATTATAAGTCTTACTAATACCACTTGCTACCAACATATACTACCTTCATCCACTTAATAACCCACTACTAGTTACTACATTAATTTCCTAGTAACTTATTCTACGATTCAACTTATAATCATTCAGATTGTTTTCATCTAATTCTAGTTAACTACTTGTCGGTTAGAATTACTAGTATTTTCGACTCTTCATTCCTACCAACAACCATTCAGCTACTGTCAGCGTTCATATAAGCTACATAATCCAATTGAACCAACGTAATTTAATTGATCACCATACAACCATATTATCACTTTATTAATAAACCTTCTACCAATTTTAATTGCTTATCTTAGTTGATTATAATGGCCTACTAATTCAATTACCGAAACCAATTTCCCAACCATTACCAATCATTATTTTACTCAAAGTATCCTACTAAGAGTCAACTACATTAACTACTCAGTTTGGGAAGAATTCAGAAATAAGAAAATATGTCCAAAATGGCACAGTACGCGCCGCGAACCCATCTGTGTGCTGCGACTTTAGCAGGAACTTAGTTCGCGCCGCGTCCACCTGTTGGCGCCGCAAACTGAACGAAACTCAGTGGAATCTTCGGTGCTGCCAGCATCTTCCTCATGCCTTCATTTCCAATTTTTGGCACCCAATCCACTCACAAACCAGAACAATTCAGTACAATGTAATAACAATATAAGGAGTCAACCCAGAACAATTCATATAACCAATTTCATGGATTATCAAGCATCAATTTGGAATCAAACTAGAACAATCTAAACACCAAAACAAAGGTCAATCTATAATCCCATCCCACATATCATTCATCATGCATCATGTAACACCCCCTTCTAATTACCCGCGTTTTTATAAATAATAATCAGAGTTTTTAATCACAAATCAAGAGGCGTCACAATTTTAATATTTCAAATCAACCAGAACAGTTGTCATGCTTTCACTGAAGAATAAATCATTAAATAAAACAGACTTAAAGTTATGTTTAACAGCGGAAATGAAACATAACAAATCCTGAATACATCATTCATAAGTATTCCAGGGTAATAAATCGAAACATAATTCAAAACCATTAAGTATATCCATTAAAGGATTTCAAAGCAAACGTTCCCCAGTGTTACATCTACCAGAGCACGAAACTGACACGCGGTTTAACTAAAAGACTCAACTCTAAACGCTATCCTCCCCAATTCCAAGCAGCTAATCACTTCGAATCTGAAATCATCAAAGTAAGGGTGAGATCCCTATCCAATATAAAATGCATTATACGTTTTTAAATACAACAGAATAATTCGATGCGTTAGTCCATTATCAAAACACATTCATAGTTCAATTCACAAGAGCATTGCACACAATTCATTATGCAAGTAAACAATCAATGGAAATTGCAACACTGGAAACCATCCTAGCATGTTACAATCCCATATGCAATGCAGACTCTATGCATGTGGTACCAAACGTGAACCGAGTTCACCCTCTGTTCCATCACACTTGAAAAACAGCGGAAATCCATGATTCGCCCAGAACACTGAGTCAAGAATCTAGCCTCACTACCTCAAATCCTGGTAAGTCTATTGGCTCTGCAAGTTCACTTCTGCACAATGGGAATGAACCAATTAACAATGCTTATGCATGCATCATAAAAGCATGCAACATCAATTCATAGATTATGATATCACATAATTCACATAATGCCAATCACCAATGTATTCCATTCCATCACAATGATTATCAAAACACAACATGGTAAGCATTATTACTCATTCATCAAATCAGACAATTCAACCCCATTTCCCATCGTCCTCAACTATCCACCTTTTTCAAAAATCGGAAGCTCGACTATTTTTAAAATAATTTTAGCAAAATAATATTTTTCTCTTTTTAATAGATAATATTTTTGATTTAAGAAATAATGCCGAAAACGGCACTCAAATCGGAGTTACGGTTTAGAAAATATGAATTTTTGAAGTTTTAAGTATTTTGAAAAATTACACAGTGGAACCCGGTTCCTACCCTGGTATAACCCGGTTCCCACTTTTTTGAAAAATCACGCCCCTGGAATTTTGTATGGGAACCCGGTTCCTACCCTACTGGGAACCGGTTCCCACGTACAAAAATGCCCAGTTTTTGAAAAATCACACTGGGAACCCGGTTCCTCCCCACAGGGAACCGGTTCCTACGACCTGCAGAATCATTTTCTGCTATTTTTGACAGCATTATGCATTCCAAATCATTCCCAATCATTCCTATACGAATTTTACTTTCAGGAACACCAAAATACAACCATTATACATCTTTACAATACCATATATCATTGTTTCATCATCCCTATCATTCATTCGACACACTAGTGATCTTAAATTCTATAATCCGACACAAAATAGGGTTTAATCCTACGAACTTATAATCACCTAAATCAAATTTCCTAACACACCCAATCACCCGGTTGATTCCCAAAACCCATAAGGCATTAAAACCGAATGAAATCACCCCTTACCTCGCGATGATCTTCGATTTCCTCGGCGTTGGCTTTTTCCTCTCTTCTCTTCTCTTCTCCAATTCTACGTGAAAATAAATTTTCCCAAAAAGACTCCTTTTCCTTCTTTTCCTTTTTATAATCCTTTTAATACTCCTTTATTATTCCAAATAAAATACATAATTAATAATTAGTAAAAGTAGAGTGATTTACTCCTCACACCCACTATTTACTCTTCACACCACCAACCCTTCTTTCTTCAATTAATCCATTTAAATCCAAAAATATAAATAATCAAGCCTTTAATTAATTAAATAATTAAATTCCTTATTATTTAATATTCGAATTAAATCGGGGTGTCACAACTCTCCCCCACTAAAAGAGTTTTCATCCTCGAAAACATACCTTAGACGAAAAGTTCGGGATACGAGTCCTTCATCTGACTCTCCAGCTCCCAAGTTACATTTCCTCCAGCTGGTCCTCCCCAAGCTACTCTCACCAGTGCTATTTCTTTACCACGCAATTGCTTCACTTTCCGATCTTCAATTCTCGTAGGTACTGCTTCAACAATCAAATTATCCCGTACCTGCACATCATCTACCTGAATCTCATGAGACGGATCCGCAATGTACCTCCTCAACTGAGATACATGAAAAACATCATGCAAATTCGCAAGTGACGGCGGTAAAGCAATCTGATAAGAAACTTTCCCAACTCTCTTGGTAATTTGAAACGGACCAATAAAACGTGGAGTCAACTTCTTTGACTTCAAAGCTCGACCAATACCAGTCATCGGAGTAACTCGCATAAACACATGATCTCCTTCACTAAACTCAAGATCTTTTCTCCTCTTATCATGATAACTTTTCTGACGACTCTGAGAAGCTCTCATCTTCTCCTGAATCATCTTGATCTTTTCTAAAGTTTGTTGAACAATCTTCGGTCCAATCACAGCACTTTCTCCAGATTCGTACCAACACAACAGTGTCCGACACCTCCTACCATACAATGCTTCAAACGGAGCCATACCAATGCTCGAATGAAAACTATTGTTGTAGGTAAACTATATCAACGGTAAGTAGCTATCCCAAGCTCCACCTTTCTCTAACACACAAGCCCTCAACAAATCTTCTAACGACTGAATCGTCCTCTCCGTCTGACCATCTGTCTGCGGATGATATGCGGAACTCAATTGTAACTTAGTACCCAGAGCTTCCTGCAATCCTGTCCAACACTTAGACGTAAACCTCAGATCTCTATCTAACACAATTCTAGACGGAATACCATGCAAACTTACAATCTTCTCAACATACAATTCTGCCAACCTCTCCATCGGGTAATCCATTATTATCGGTATAAAGTGAGCAGACTTTGTCAATCGGTCGACAATAACCCAAATAGAATCACAGTTCTTCGCTGTCCGTGGCAACCCAGACACAAAATCCATAGAGATGCCATCCCACTTCCACTCTGGAACAAACAACGGTTCCATCAATCTTGACGGTTTCTGATGTTCAATCTTTGATTTCTGACAAACCAAACACGCATACACAAACTCAGCAATTTCCTTTTTCATTCCAGGCCACCAAAATAATTTCTTCAAGTCATGATACATCTTAGTAGCACCGGGGTGAATACTCAACCCACTACGATGTCCTTTTTCCAAGATACTTTTTCTAATCTCAGGAACATCCGGAACACACACTCTATCACCAAATCTCATAACGCCATTCCCATCAATTCGGAACTCACCTCCTTGACCTTGGTTAATCAATGTCAGCTTATCCACCAAACCAACATCAGACTTCTGTCCATTTCGAATCTCTTCCAAAATACCACTAGTCAGCTTCAACATACCCAATTTCACACTATTCGAAGTAGTTTCACATACCAAACTCATATCTATGAATTGTTCCACTAAATCCAATTCACGAACCATTAAGGTCGACATATGCAAGGACTTCCTGCTTAATGCGTCCGCCACAACATTTGCCTTACTAGGATGGTAATTCAAACCGAAATCATAATCCTTGAGAAATTATAACCACCTTCTCTGCCTCATATTCAACTCTTTCTGGTCAAAAAGTTACTTCAAGCTCTTGTGGTCACTGAACACTTCAAACCGTGAACCATACAGATAATGCCTCCACAGTTCCAAAACAAACACAACAGCCGCCAACTCTAAATCATGAGTCGGATAATTCCTTTCATGAATCTTCAAATGTCTCGAAGCATAAGCCACAACCTTCCTATCTTGCATTAAAACACCACCTAAACCCATCAAAGACGCATCGCAATACACCACGAAAGATTCTTCCGGATTCGGCAAAATTAAAATCGGAGCACTAGTCAACCTCCTCTTCAACTCTTGGAATCCTTTCTCACAATCCGAATCCTAAACAAACGCTTGACCTTTCCTCGTCAACTTAGTCAACGGTAAAGCTAACCTCGAAAATCCTTCAATGAATTTCCTGTAGTAACCTGCAAGACCAAGAAAACTACGAATCTCTGAAGCATTCTTCGGCGCTTCCCACTGAGATACAACTTCTACTTTCGTAGAGTCAACAGCAATACCATTCTTGGAAATTACGTGGCCAAGGAAACTCACTTTGCTTAACCAAAACTCGCATTTAGACAACTTCGCATAAAGTTTCTTCGCCTTTAATAATTCCAATACAATCCTAAGATGCTTTGCATGCTCCTCATCATTCTCTGAGTAGATCAAAATGTCGTCAATAAATACCACCACAAACTTGTCAAGATACGGATGGAATATCCTATTCATAT
This sequence comes from Vicia sativa, assembly GCA_021764765.1. NCBI lineage: Eukaryota > Viridiplantae > Streptophyta > Magnoliopsida > Fabales > Fabaceae > Vicia > Vicia sativa. Next base: position 136,383,988 of record CM038796.1, read on the forward strand.
ACTCCATAAAAACACCAGGTGCATTAGTAACTCCAAATGGCATAACAGAATATTCATAATGCCCATACCTCGCTCTAAATGCGTCCTGGATATCTCCTTAACACCTAATCTGATGATATCCACCTCGCATCAATTTTACTAAATACACAAGCTCCAACTAATCGATCCATCAAATCATCAATCCTCGGCAATGGATACCGATTCTTGATTGTCACTTTATTCAACCGTCAGAATCAACACACAGTCTCATTGTACCTTCCTTCTTCTTAACCAACAACACCGGCGCACCCCATGGCGAAACACTAGGCCGAATAAACTTCTTCTCTAATAACTCTTCCAACTGTTTCTTCAACTCAGACAACTCAGATGCCGACATGCGATAAGGCGCCATCGACACCGGACTAGTTCCGTGAATCAAATCTATAGTAAACTCCACTTCTCGTGTGGTAGCTCACTAACATCTTCCTAAATACTCGAAATTCATTTACAATAGGTAATTCACCACTCTTAGCCTTTCCTTTCACTTCCGTCGAAGAATATAACATAAACACTACAGCACCATCTTTAACAGCTGAATTCATCTGCTTAACTGACAGAGTCACATCTTCAACTTTAACTCCTTCAGGAAATATGACCGTCTTCTCAAAACAATTGATATGAACCTGGTTGAAGACCAACCAGTTCATTCCAAGGATAATATCAAGTTGTTCTAAAGGTAGGCACACTAAATCCATACCGAACCCTCTACCAAAAATAACAATAGGACAATTCCTACAAACATACGAAGTAGTCACTGAACCCGACGCAGGAGTGTCAATAACCATACTTCCATCCAAATTAGAAATTTCCAAATTCAGTCTTTTAGAACAATCCAAAGCAATAAAAGAATGTGTCGCTCCAGTATCAATAATCGCAATTAAAGGTATGCCATTAATAAACATGTACCTTTAATCAACCGATCATCCGCTTAACGCCCCGATCCGATAAAGCAAACACCTTCCCACCGCTTGTTCTTTCTTTGGCTTAGTACATCGGACGAGTGTGTCCTCTTCGCCACAGCTTGTAACAAGTTATCCTTTTAACCGCAGACTCAGCCTACATGACCAATTCTCCCACAAAGGTTGCACTTCTTCGCATCATTCTTGCATTTAGCGCCTGTGTCCCATGTCACCACATCTCAGTAGCACTTAGTGGAAGAACCAAGAACCGTAGTCTCCCTACTAGGCTTCCTCCAACCACCGATTGATTATTCCTATCATATGGCTTACCACGATCCATCCGCTCTTTCCTCATCGTTAGTGTTTTAAGTTGGCATTATGTTTGGTAAAACTAGGTTTTAGCAATGTCATGATGGATGTCATGACATTCGTGAGATTGAAGATAAATCCCACCGCTAAGGATGTTAAAAGACACCGTAACCGAAGCTAAAGTCAGGCTGGAAATTTGCGAAAAAGATCGATGTTATAATGTATGTTATGACATTCAAGGTGACATCCTGCTCGTAACTGCTTGTTCCTCGGATTTTTCAGAAGTTTGTTGAGCTGCTTAATATTGTTTTTCTCGTTATTAGAAAGCATGCTCACGTGGTTGCTAGGTTAAACTTAATTAAACCTAAATTGGTTGTTGGAAAGACAATGTTTTAGGAGTAAATTATGAACCCTAGCTATCTTTATGGAAGCCCAAACTCAAGTTTCGGATCGCTTCAATAAAAGGAAAAGAACCTTACAACCGTGTGCGCCCTTGGAATGTATTGAAGAGATAGCAGCTTATGTTTGTGTATCGTTAGGATTTGTAACAATGGTATTGTGTAATTCTAGTTTTCTTGTGAGCCAAGCAACTATCAATTGATAAGTGCATTGGACTAGGATTTGTTGTAAGGGTAGTTTATCACTCAAAGCTTTAAAGCACGAGTGTTTGTCTCTTGATTGAAGCTTTGAAGCAAGATCAAGATATTTTATTGAAGTGTGTCTTCACAACCAATTAGTCAATAGGTTGATATCATCCGGTGATTGAGGGGAGTGAGTAGGAACTCATATCTAAGTAGGACTTAGGTGAAAGGGTCATTGGGTAGTGATTAAGTGAGAAGGTCACAACCGTGTGTTGGCGTAGGTCTTCGAATTGATACCGCTAATAGTGAACTTTCTCCTGGCTTGGTAGCCCCATGTAGGTTTGTTGAACCGAACTGGGTGAACAACTTATTGTGTTATTTATCGTCAGATCGCGGTGAATTGCTAACACAAGGTCGACATCGTGTCATAACATTCTCTGACATCAAGTATCCGCCGCCAGAATTTCAATTGGCATCGAGCAGCACCCCGCTTGTTATTTCGGTGAGATCTAGGATAATAGTTTCGCGTAATGGATAAAGAAGGAGGATTTGGAGGAAGACCACCTATTCGGATGAGTCTAATTATGATTACCGGAAGCCTCGTATGGTTGCCTTCTTAAGGTCAGTGGACATTAAAGCTTGAGAGTGCCGATAAAGGATGGAAACATCCCACCAAGCTTGAGAAAGATGGCACTACTATCTTGAAACCCGAGGAGGAATGGAGTAAAGAGGAAGAAGAGCTAGCTCTTGGGAACTCTAAAGCATTGAATGCCTGCTCAATGGTATTGACAGAATATCTTCAGATCGGTTCATCAATGTGAGTGGCCAAGGATGTTTGGGACACTCTCGAACTACTCATGAGGAACATCCAAGGTGAAGATGTCAAGACTTCGATGCTCACTACAAAATTTGAGAATTTGAAGTTGAAGGAAGATGAGAATATTCATGAATTTCACATGAATATTTTGAAATTGCCAATGCCTCGTGAGCACTTGGTGAAAAGATGTCTCAAGAGAAGTGAGAAAGATTCTCGATCCTTGCCTAAGAGATTTGCAATGAAAGTCACCGCAATAGAAGAGGCTCAAGACATCAACCTTGAAGGTTGAAGAACTTATTGGATCCCTTAAGACTTTTGAGATGGGAATCAAGAAACTGCTGACAAGAAAAACAAAGCATAGCACTTGTATCCAACATCAAGAAGGATGCAAGGTGGAAGATGAAGAGAAGATATCCAAGCTATTGCCATGCTTGGAAGACAGTCAACAAACCGATCAGAGGATTGATCCAAAGTCAAGGTCAAATGTCAAGGACATTCCATCCGACATTAGCAGTCTTATGACCCAAGAGAAGATCCAAGTCGAGGAAAAAGGAAGTCAAGGCAAGAAAGTCCAATGTCATGAATGTGAAGGATTTGGACATATTAAAGTCGAATGTCCCACCTTTCTAAAGAAACAAAAGAAAGGAATGGTCGTCACTTGGTCCGATGGTGATTCGTGAAGTGAATCTGAGGAAGAAGGTGCCAAACTTGTCACGCTCTCTGAGTGTACAACTCGATATGGATTCTAGTGATGAGGAAGTGACATTTGAAGAGCTTTCGAAAACTACAGAAGTCGTATAAAAAATGGTGAAGCATGTCAAGAAATGAGGAGCGTAAAAGTCGATTGAGAAGTTGGAAGTCGAGAATGAAGTCAAGGTCGAAAGAGGAAAACACCCACTATAAATCACCTCAATAGTGATATTGTTATGTCAATTCCAAACTTGATCGATGTCTAAGTCTCCACAAAATGTTGACATCCAATCGATAAGTTGGAAGAAATTCTTCACTGGATGTAACGCGTGAAATAAGCATGGTCTAGGATATGTGGTGAAAAGCAACCTGTTGGTGACATTAAGAAGAAGAGACATAGGAAAACAATGTCAAAGCAGTGTCACAACCCAAAACAGAAATGTGTCCGCTCAGCTATGGATCGCAAAGAGATTTGCAACAACCGTGAATGGAACAAACTCGAAGTCAATGACAAAGAAGATGTCATACCACAAGCTGAATGTGTCCGCCACAGGTATATGAAGACTAAGAAGTTTGTCTATAACAAAAGGAAGAATGACCTAATGAACCAATGTCAAAGCAGATGTCACAACATTGGATTCAACATCAAAATCATAGAAACCCGATCCAAAAGTTTCAAAGATGGAGATGTTATTATTGTGGAAGGTTTGGTCACATAAAGTCCACCGCTATAGGCTACATGGGTATCCTAATCAAGTTCCTTATGTGAAACCCAAGTCCAACAAGGCATCACACTCACCGTGGAAGAAGAAGAAGACTACAACCGATAGCAGCCTTCTTAGAGCACCTTCCAAGGAAGATTGGTACTTTGACAAGGTGTTCCAAGCATATGACTGGAGATGTAAATCTTCTCAATGATGTTAAGCCTCATTCTACCAGCCTTGTTACCTTGGGGATGGAGCTAAAGGAGAAATCAAAGGTGTTGAAACTCAAACCGGTCCGAGTTCCAAACCCGAATGGAGTATCTGTAAAAGGTTTGACCGCAAATCTCATTAGCATAAGTCACCTATGTGATATGGGATTCATAGTCAACTTTACTAAGACCGAATGTCTTGTGATTAATGATGAACAAGCAGTGATTATGAGAGGAGTCGATCAAAGGACAACGCACTTGTGGGAATCGAGAACCCCACTGTCATCTATGTGCTCAATGACAAAGATGAAGAGAAAGTGAAGTGGGGCAAAGAAACCGATCACCACACCTCGAGGAATGAGAAGGATCGGCCCATAGAGGAGTCAAGATTACCAAGAGTCCACATGGGAAAGAGAAAATCTGTGGTAATTGTAAGGTCGACAAGAAATCGAATGTTTCACTCAATGTCCGACATTTGATCACCCGGCATCAAGCAAAGTACTAGGTTCGAATGAGAGGTTGACCAAGTGTCTTATCACAATATTACAGGAGAAAAGTCTTGGATGATATCCTCGCTGGCGTAAGAGGAAATATCATGGTGACTTTCATCTATGGTAATAACTTAGTATCAAGAAGTCTCGACACAATGAAGAATGGCACCACACTAGGACTATTACCCTTCCACATTTGAAGGTGTCCAAAAGAACAAGTGGAAAAGGTGTTGATCAAAGCTTGTGGAAAAGGATTTCTGGATGTGTCCCTTGAGAAGTAATGTCATCCTTGGATCAGCAAGAAGCAAAACCATGTGGTCCTATACAATGTTGAAGCGAACTCTCAACAACCGATAGCAATTGTTCTAGGGTGGATGAAGGTATATGATTGAGTATAATGTCGCATGTGATGTCATGAATTTATACGTGACATTGTTACAAAAGTTCTTGAGGTTAGTCACTTAAGACTTTAAGGGACAAATTGGGATTGTGTCAATATGAGGAGTTGTAGCAATTAATCGTGCTTACAACAAGGGATAAAATGGACTTGTTTTTTCAATTACTCATAAGTGGGTTATTTAAGTATTTTCATCCTCATTTTAAAAGTCCAAGAATGGAAGAGACTCCCACATATAAAAGTTTCTCCTTCCGAAAGTAGTATCACTCTTTCTTCATCTAAAAGAAACTCGAATCCTTGCCATTTTCGCCTCGCCTCAACAACCAACAAATAAAAATGTCTTCATCCTCGCATCATCCCAAAAGACAGTCTCCATCTCCCTCCATGGTCAAGTCGTGGAAAATGTTGAATCCATGCAAGTCAAATCAAGGTTACTCCATTGCGCGCAATAGCTACCGATCCGTAAAAGTTAAGAAATTGCGCACAAGAAATGCAAGAAGATCACAAGCATCCCCTCCTCGTAAGACCTCTGCTCCATCATCTTCCGCTCCCCGGAAAGAGTGAACCCGTAAGAGTCTAGGTCTCCGATGTAGCAATAGCTAGGATAGTGATGAGTATCCTAAATGAGAATCAATATGTACCGGAGTTTCATTCCTCTAATGAAAAGTCTCGCTAGCCCTAGCTTAGCAAAGGATCCAGATGTCACAGAGGATGTCAAGACATCTGGTGATCATAATACTTCTCATATCAAGAATAATGAAGACCATTCTGTTAAAGAGACTGATGTAGGGATTGATTATGCTCATAACAACATCTCACCGATAAGGAAGATGAGACCTCCGACAAAGATTCTTGAGAAGTCCCAAAGAAATGTTGCTCGATAAAGCCATCTGGTTATATTTCGATAGTATTCTTGAAGAATCACCAGAAATGTTCCTCGTAAAGTCCCCGATGACTACATTTCGACAAAGATTTTGGAAGAGTCACCGCTCAAGAATCTAACCACTTAACTGAACCTCCAGTCATTGATTTAGATGAGATGTGCTCAGACAATGATCTTATTGCCAATGTCAATCCAAGCATTGCAAAAAGAATGATGAAAAGAAAAGGAAAACAGCAAAACTGAGCCCCGAAAAGATATCAAGATGTGTGCAAATCTGAGAAGTATCACAAGGCTGGATCCTCAACAAAGAAAAGTAGAGTGAAAACTGTTGGTGGTGACTCTAAACCAAAGAGAACACCAATTATGAAAAAGAGGAAGGAACCTGAACCTGTGGAGTCTGATCATGACACTGAGTTTGATGTTGAGGAGAATGTCACTAACACACATTCAAGAAAGAAGCCAACACTTGTCAAACTTCCCAAAGTGCCTGAAGTGGCAATTGATAACATCTCATTCCATCATCCTGAAAGTGCTGGAAGATGGAAGTATGTTTGTTTAAAGAGGGTTGCACTAGAAAGAGAGTTGAACAAGAGTTCTTTAGGTGCAAGGAGATCATTGACCGATTAAGGAGGCAGGATCGATGAAAAAAAGGAGAAACTCTCAAACTGTTATGAAGCTTTGGTGAGAGAGTTTATTGTCAATCTCTCAAATGACTGTGGGGATAGAAATTCTGATGATTACCAGACTGCTTATGTGAGGGGGAGAAAAGTCAGGTTTTCTCCAAATGTGATCAATAGATTCCTAGGAAGATCTGCTAACACTCAGCTAGAGCTGGAGGAAACTGACAACAAGATTTGTCAAACCATCACTGCCAAACAAGTCAGACAATGGCCTCTAAAGGGAAAACTCTCAGCTAGCAAATTGAGTGTCAAATTTGCCATACTGCATAAGATTGGTGCTGCAAACTGGGTCCCAACCAATCACAAATCCACTATTTCTAATGGATTGAGAAGATTCATTTATGCAGTAGGAACTCAAGCTACCTTTGACTATGGATCCTACATATTTGATCAGACACTCAAGCATGCTAACAACTATGCTATCAAAGGACCAATAGCCTTTCCCTCCCTGCTGTGTGGAATTATAATTGATCAGCATCCAGACATTCTTGGTGACAGAGATTCAGTCTGCAAGAGAGCCCCTGCTCTTGGCTTCCACTACAAACTGTTCCAAGGGAAGCATGTCCCAGACATTGTCATGACATCTCTGAGACATCAACTGTCAAAGAAAATTCTCAGAAGGCCAATGTCATTGCCATTCTAAAAGAAACTTGCAAGGAGCTTGAAGCAAGAAAGCAAAGTCTGGAAGAGCTTATCTTACAACTAGAGCAGGACACAGAGGTTGAGGATGAAGAGAAAGCTGATAGTGATGCTGTTGGTGATGCTGGAGATGATGATATTCAGAGGGCTGGTGCTGAAGAAGGTTCTGAAGATGCTTCCTTTCATAGTGCTTCTTCTGGAGAAGAAAGCACTTGTTGCTGATGCTGTCAATGAAGTTATCTTCCGCCCTCCATTGCTTTTTGTCAACTTTCAGTCAATTGTTTTATGTTCGTTCTTGTATTTTTCCAATTTTGTTTGGATGTTTGTAATCCTTTATTGATAGATGTGTATCCCTTAATACTTGCTGGTACTTAATTATATTCTGCATAATTGGGTACTTGTATGGTTTCCTTGGCCCTTGTGGCTAAAAAGGGGAGAAGAAATATTGTGGGAAGTATTAATGTTTGGGAAACGATGGGATTGGGGATTGTATGGCCTAAATTTTATGGCCTGCTTTAAATTGTGGGATTTTGTATGGGTAGAATTTATCTTCTAAGTTCTAGTTACTTAAAGCTTAGGAAAGCTTAGGAAAACTTAGAACTAGGTTGTTAGTCTTCACGATTTTGTACTGATAGGTCTAGTAGTTTTAGCCAAAATGTGCCAAAGGGGAGTTTGTTAGTGTTTTAAGTTGGCATTATGTTTGGTAAAACTAGGTTTTAGCAATGTCATGATGGATGTCATGACATTCGAGATTGAAGATAAATCCTACCGCTAAGGATGTTAAAAGATGACCGTAATCGAAGCTAAAGTCAGCCGAAATTCGCAGAAAATGATCGATGTTATAATGTATGTTATGACATTCAAGCAGACATCCTGCTCGCAGAACTGCTTGTTCCCGAGATTTTTCGAAGTTTGTTGAGTGCTTAATATTGTTTTTCCGTTATTAGAAAGCATGCTCACGTGGCTGCTAGGTTAAACTAAATTAAACCTAAATTGTTGTTGGAAAGACCATGTTTTTAGGAGTAAATTATGAACCCTAGTTATCTTTATGGAAGCCCAAACCAAGTTTCAGACCGCTTCTATAAAAGGAAAAGAACCCTTACAACCGTCGCCCTTGGAATGTATTGAAGAGATAGTTTTGTTTGTGTAATCGTTAGGATTTATAACAATGGTATTGTGTAATTCTAGTTTCTTCTTGTGAGCCAAGCAACTATCAATTGATAAGTGCATGGACTAGGATTTGTCAGAAGGGTAGTTTATCACCAAAGCTTTAAAGCACGAGTGTTTGTCTCTTGATTGAAGCTTTGAAGCAAGATCAAGATATTTTATTGAAGTGTGTCTTCACAATTCAATTAGTCAATAGGTTGATATCATCGGTGATTGAGGGGAGTGAGTAGGAACTCATATCTAAGTAGGACTTAGGTAAAAGGGTCATTGGGTAGTGATTAAGTGAGAAGGTCACAACCGGGTGTTGGTTGTAGGTCTTCGAATTGATAATCGCTAATAGTGAACTTTCTCCCTGGCTTGGTAGCCCTGTATGTAGGTTTGTTGAACCGAACTGGTGAACAACTTATTGTGTTATTTATCGTCAGATTTATGTGAATTGCTAACACAAGGTCGACATCGTGGTCATAACATTCTCTGTGACATCAAGTATCTGCTGCCAGGAATTTCACTTACGATCAACATAACTCTGAGCATTCGACTTAGTATTAGCAAGATCTTCTTCCAGAATCCTACTACAGTCAACTAAATCAGGAAACCTTCTAATGCGCTGATACCTGATACCCTGCTTGATCTCATCACGAAGGCCATTCTCAAACTTGATACATTTGGAAAATTCTCCATCAACATCGTTAGTGTAATGAGCATAATACTTCGCTAATTCAGTAAACTTCGTTGCATGCTCACTCACAGTCTTGTTGCCCTGCTTGAGCTCCAGAAACTCAATCTCCTTCTTACCCTGAATGTCTTCAGGAAAGTACCTTCTTAGAAAAGCTCTTCTGAACACAGCCCTAGTCAATGCAATACCATCTTCTTCCATTTCAGTTCTGGTAGCAACCCACCAGTCATCAGCTTCTTCTGCTAGCATGTGAGTACCATACCTCACCTTCAGCTCCTCAGCACAATCAATCACCCTGAAGATCCTCTCGATCTCCTTCAACCACTTCTGAGCACCTTCGGGATCATGTGCACCCTTGAACAATGGAGGATTATTCCTCTGAAAATTCCCCAATTGTCTGTCAGCACCAATCACAGCTCCCTGCTGATTCCCTCCGAGCACTCCAGCTAACATTCCCAAAGCCTCAGCAATAGCATCATCATTCCTTCCGTTACCTCTTCCAGCCATTGTTCTGTAACATTACAAAACAATCCACATCAGCACACAAGTATCGACAGTTTTACTTTACACTAATCACATACTAAAGGGATAACGACACTAAGACAAGACCGACTATGCTCTGATACCACTATTGTAACACCCCCTTCTAATTACCCGCGTTTTTATATATAATAATCAGAGTTTTTAATCACAAATCAAGAGGCGTCACAATTTTAATATTTCAAATCAACCAGAACAGTTGTCATGCTTTCACTGAAGAATAAATCATTAAATAAAACAGACTTAAAGTTATGTTTAACAGCGGAAATGAAACATAACAAATCCTGAATACATCATTCATAAGTATTCCAGGGTAATAAATCAAAACATAATTCAAAACCATTAAGTATATCCATTAAAGGATTTCAAAGAAAACGTTCCCCAGCGTTACATTTACCAGAGCACGACACTGACACGCGGTTTAACTAAAAGACTCAACTCTAAACGCTATCCTCCCCAATTCCAAGCAGCTAATCACTTCGAATTTGAAATCATCAAAGTAAGGGTGAGATCCCTATCCAATATAAAATGCATTATACATTTTTAAATACAACAGAATAATTCGATGCGTTAGTCCATTATCAAAACACATTCATAGTTCAATTCACAAGAGCATTGTACACAATTCATTATGCAAGTAAACAATCAATGGAAATTGCAACACTGGAAACCATCCTAGCATGTTACAATCCCATATGCAATGCAGACTCAATGCATGTGGTACCAAACGTGAACCGAGTTCACCCTCTGTTCTATCACACTTGGAAAACAGCGGAAATCCATGATTCGCCCAGAACACTGAATCAAGAATCTAGCCTCACTACCTCAAATCCTGGTAAGTCTATTGGCTCTGCAAGTTCACTTCCGCACAATGGGAATGAACCAATTAACAATGCTTATGCATGCAACATCAATTCACAGATTATGATATCACATAATTCACATAATTCCAATCACCAATGTATTCCATTCCATCACAATGATTATCAAAACACAACATGGTAAGCATTATTACTCATTCATCAAATCAGACAATTCAACCCCATTTCCCATCGTCCTCAACTATCCACCTTTTTCAAAAATCAGAAGCTCGACTATTTTTAAAATAATTTTAGCAAAATAAGATTTTTCTCTTTTTAAAAGATAGTATTTTTAATTTAAGAAATAATGCCGAAAACGGCACTCAAATCGGAGTTACGGTTTAGAAAATATGAATTTTTGAAGTTTTGAATATTTTGAAAAATTACACAGTGGAACCCGGTTCCTACCCTGTTACAACCCGGTTCCCACTTTTTTGAAAAATCACGCCCCTGGAATTTTGTATGGGAACCCGGTTCCTACCCTACTGGGAACAGGTTCCCACGTACAAAAATGCCCAGTTTTTGAAAAATCACACTGGGAACCCGGTTCCTCCCCACAGGGAACCGGTTCCTACGACCTGCAGAATCATTTTCTGCTATTTTTGACAGCATTATGCATTCCAAATCATTCTCAATCATTCCTATACGAATTTTACTTTCAGGAACACCAAAATACAACCATTATACATCTTTACAATACCATATATCATTGTTTCATCATCCCTATCATTCATTCGACACACTAGTGATCTTAAATTCTATAATCCGACACAAAATAGGGTTTAATCCTACGAACTTATAATCACCTAAATCAAATTTCCTAACACACCCAATCACCCGGTTGATTCCCAAAACCCATAAGGCATTAAAACCGAATGAAATCACCCCTTACCTCGCGATGATCTTCGATTTCCTCGGCGTTGGCTTTTTCCTCTCTTCTCTTCTCTTCTCTAATTCTACGTGAAAATAACTTTTCCCAAAAAGACTCTTTTTCCTTATTTTCCTTTTTATAATCCTTTTAATACTCCTTTATTATTCCAAATAAAATACATAATTAATAATTATTAAAAGTAGAGTGATTTACTCCTCACACCCACTATTTACTCTTCACACCACCAACCCTTCTTTCTTCAATTAATCCATTTAAATTCAAAAATATAAATAATCAAGCCTTTAATTAATTAAATAATTAAATTCATTATTATTTAATATTCGAATTAAATCGGGGTGTCACACATCCCATTATAGAGTCAGAACCCCACCCTTACCTGGATTCACGACAGTTCAACTCTCCGATCGCATCCTAATTTCCGGTCAAGTGCAAGCCTTTTCCCCTTTGCCTTTTCCCAGTAATTCACCGATCAATTCCTTTTTCACCAAAACCTTCGTTTCTGCCTCTTTCTCCAAAACCCTTGTTTCCCTGTCCTCCCAATTGATACATAACAATGCTTAGGTTTTTGTTTTCCGATACTTGCATATATCACTACTAACCTTATTTTCCAATTAACCCAAATAATAATAATATAATTACTATTATTCCTTTATGGCCTATTTCTTACACCTACCAATTGCTTCATACCACCACACAACAATCCAACCCATTTAATTAAAATATGCTAACAAATAAATAATATTATTCTTAATATTATTCTTTTGATTAACCAACTAACATCCGACTTTAAATTAATAATCCAAATACGCCTCTTAAAATAATATCGACAAATCCAATTTCGGCTAACTCCAATAATTGAATCTGTAAATAATTTAATTAAATTCGGGGCGTTACAATGAGTCTGGTGAAGAAGAAGATGTAAACGTCATTGTGCCACATTTTGATATTTCCACTCCTGTGGAAGTGACCTATTGTAGTAAGCCTCCAATTACTCCTTTGGTTATTAGCTTACCTGGACCTGTCCCGTATGGTTCTAATAAGGCTATGCCACACAAGTACAATGCCACCATTCTAGAAGGAGATGTTGAGGTTCCAATTCAACGATTACCTCAAGTAGGAAATATTGCTGATGCTAGTCGAATGACCAGAAGTGGTCGTGTATTCGCTCTTGTGTTTCCAAAGATGGCTGATGATGGAAAGAAGATTGTGGAAACTAGTGCTGAACACAAGAAGGTTGAAGGGAAAACTAGTTGGGTAACCCAAGAGAAAGAAATGGACAATTTGTTGAAGATTATCAAGATGAGATATTACAAGATCGTTGAGCAATTGCTACAGACACCGTCAAAGATTTCAATCCTGGCACTATTAATGAATTCTTCAGCTCACAAAGAGTCTCTAATGAAGGTTTTGGATCAAGCATTTGTTGATTATGATGTGCCTTTGGAAACTTTTAATAGTGTGGTTGGAAATATCACGACTTGCAATAATCTGAGTTTCAGTGATGAAGAGTTACCCGTTGAGGGAAGGAATCACAACATGGCTTTGCATATTTCCATGAATTACAAGAATGATGCATTGTCCAATGTGCTTATTGATAATGGTTTTGCACTGAATGTTATTCCCAAGAGTGCTCTTTCAAATCTCAAATATCAAGGTCCGCCGATGCGACCTAGTGGTATCATTGTGAAGGCATTTGATGGTTCTCGTAAATCTGTTATTGGGGAAGTGGATTGACCCATTCATATTGGCCCACATCTATTTCAAATTACCTTACAAGTAATAGATATATTTCCTGCTTATAATTGTTTGATTGGAAGACCTTAGATTCATGAGGCTGGTGCTGTGACTTCAACCCTCCGTCAAAAATTGAAGTTTGTCCGTGAAGGTGCTGTGATTATTATGGAAGGAGAGCAAGCTATGCTAGTTTCTCATCTATTTTCTTTATCCATTGTAGAAGCTGATGAAGCCGCTGTTGGAATGCAGTTCTAAGCTTTGTCTATTGATAGTGTTCAAAATACTGAAGATTCTATTGCTTCGTTGAAGGATGCTCGTAATGTGCTTCAGAAAGGTCCTAGTAATGTTTGGGGACAAGTTATTGAGCCAAAAGTGAATAAGAATGGTTTTGGTTTAGGTTTTCCATAAAGATCAGAAGATAAATGCTAAATTCAGGACCTATTACTTCCAAATATCCAGATATTTTCCGAAGTGTTGGTTATCTTGATCCTACTGTTCCAGGAGTCAATGCCATTGTTGAAGATGGACCAGAGCAGGAAATGATCAACTTTGTGACGAATGGAACCAGATTTTGTAATTGGACTGCTATTGACATCCCTACTTGCATTCACATGTCTAAGTCATTCACTTTTGCTTGTTTAAATTTTCAAATTATGATCCTTTCACTCTGCCCAAGGTGAAAGTGATGTTGTAGGGGAAAATTTTGTTTGTTTTGAAATTTAAGATCATTAATAAAAGTTTGTTTTTCATTCCAAATTCTATCTTTTATTTTCTGCTTTTTCTTGAAAAATGGTAATTAGAAAAAAACTTTCACAAAAAATAATAATTGAATTGAATCTGCATAATCACTTGTCACATGTGTCAGTTTCTAAAATCAATCATAATCACATGTGTAGATTAATTCATAAAACCGTTGAAAATAATGACCCTGCGCCCTTTTCCAACTTTGAACATCCTATATATGTAGCCGAAGAATAGGAATTTGATGAGATCCCTGAAGAGGTTTCTCGGTTGCTTGAGTGTGAGGAAAATACCATTCAACCGTACAAAGAGCCGTTGGAAGTCATTAACTTGGGTTCTAAGAAAGATGTAAAAGTGGTCAAGATTGGAGTATCGCTACATCCTGAGGTGAAGATTCGTTTGATTGAAATGCTGAAAGAATATGTGGATATCTTTGCTTGGTCGTATCAAGATATGCCAGGGTTAGATACTGATATTGTGGAGCATCATTTACCGTTAAAGCCTTAGTGCCCGCCAATCAAGCAGAAGTTAAGAAGAACTCATCCTGATATAGCGATAAAGATTAAAGAGGAGGTGTTAAAGCAGATTGATGCAAGTTTCCTTGTGACATCAGTCTATCCTCAGTGGATTTCCAATATTGTGCCAGTACCAAAGAAAGATGGAAAATTCCGCATGTGTGTTGATTACTGAGATCTGAACAAGGCTAGTCCAAAAGATGATTTTCCCTTGCCACACATTGATATGTTGGTGGACAATACTGCAAAATGCAAAGTGTTCTCGTTCATGGATGGATTTTCCAGATAAAATAAAATTAAGATGGCTCTTGAGGACATGGAAAAAACAACATTTATCACACCCTAGGGAACATTATATTACAGAGTGATGCCCTTCGGGTTGAAGAACGCTGGTGCAACGTACCAGAGGATCATGACGACCCTATTCCATGATCTGATGCATAAATAAATTGAAGTGTATATTGATAATATGATTGCTAAGTCCCAAACCAAGGAAGATCATTTGGAAGACTTGTTGAAATTATTTCAGCGCTTGAGGAAGTATTACCTCCGTTTGAATCCTAATAAATGTACATTCAACGTTCAGTCTGGAAAATTGTTGAGTTTCGTTGTCAGCCAAAAAGGAATTGAAGTTGATCCTAATAAAGTTAGGGAAATTCAAGAGATGCTGGCACCAATAACTGAAAAGTAAGTAAGAGGTTTCCTCGGACGTTTGAATTACATTTCGAGGTTCATTTCCCATATGACTGCGACATGTGAACCAATCTTCAAGTTGTTGAAGAAAGATCAAGGTTGCGTATGGATAGATGATTGTTAAGGGGAGTTTGAAAGTATCAAAGAGTATTTGCTTGAACCGCCTATCCTGCTCCCTCCCGTTGAAGGAAGACCATTGGTTATGTATCTAACTATGTTGGAAAGCTCCATGGGTTGTATTTTGGGACAGTAAGATGAAACAAGAAAGAAAGCATATGCCATTTATTACTTGAGCAAGAAGTTCACCGACTGTGAGTCCCGATATTCTATGTTGGAAAAGACTTTTTGTGCTTTAGCCTGGGCTACGAAGCGTCTGCGACAATATATGTTGAACCATACTACTTGGTTGATCTCTAGAATGGATCCAATCAAGTACATCTTTGAAAAGCCTGCTCTTACGGGAAGGATTTCTCGTTGGCAGATGTTGTTATCTGAATATGATATTGAATATTGCACCCAGAAAGCTATTAAAAGCAGTGTACTGGCAAAATACCTGGCTCATGAGTTGGTTGAGGATGATCAATCTGTTGAGTTTGACTTTCCTGATGAGGATGTAATGTATTTGAAAATGAAAGATTGTGATGAACCTTTACCTGAAGAAGGTCCAGATCCAGAATCTCGATGGGGAATGGTGTTTGATGGAGCTGTGAATGCTTGTGGAAAAGAGATCGGAGTTCTGATAATCTCTCCTCAAGGATCTCATATTCCTTTCACAACAAGATTAATGTTTGATTGTACAAATAACATGGTGGAATATGAAGCTTGTGTCATACCCCAATTTTTGACCTAATATACCACCTTACATTTGCATCATTGCATCACTAACAGTTCAGAACAGAATTAATCGGGTGTAGCCTTCACAGGTCAAAATTAGGGTTTCATCAGATTTTCATCTGATTCAAGAGGTAACCAACTAGGGTTTGAGTTTTACTCACTTCATTTGACCTATCTTGATCAAATCATCAACCTCTGATCATCAGATACCCAACTTTTCTCTTTAATCAATCGAGGATCGACCAATTAGGGTTTTGGTCGAGCATGAGTATTCTCTGATTTTTTGAGCAATGAATGACTTTTTTGGTTAGAGATTGGTCATTATATCTTAGATACAACATGTTGACCTAATTTTTGGATTCAAAACATCACAAAAGTTCACAGACTTCATCAGTCAATTTCTGAAACATTTGATGAAATTTCATCTCCACTGAAAAGTCAAACTTTGACTTTTGGTCAACTTTTTCAAGACAAAACCTTTTCCAACATCAAAATACTTCAAATGATCCATCTTGATCATAAAAAATCAAAGAATTTGGAAAAGTCAACAAAAAGTCAAAATTTCTAAAACTTAGAAAAATTTTCAAGTGTTAAAATTTTGTACTTTTTCCAAACTTCATGGCATTTTTTCACATAGTTCCACTTTGAATTGGAAAAAACTCAAAACATGAAAGTTGTAGCCCTTGAAACAAGCTTTCCAAAATGTCCAAGAACTCACAAATCCATGGAGTCTAGCTATACTTTTGAAATTGAAACATAAGGCTCCATAACCATGGATTTCAAGTTCAAAACTTCAAGATTATAGGTCATTTTTTAATTTCTTCTTCTAGAAGCAATGCCACCTTGACAAGATAAGTTTAGAACTGATAAATATCAGTTGAAGGTAATTATTGTAGGATAGGATCAAGTTGGATTTTCACACATGGTTAAAAAGGAAGTTTCCTTTTCCTTTTGCAAAAAGACTTTCTTGCCCTCTAAGGCAAGTTTGATTTACCAAAAGCCAATCTCTTTGCCTAACATTTCAGAAACCTTGGCCTATAAATAGAGGCATCATTTTCAAATTCAAGCACACCAAAGCCATGCAAGTACATGCTTTCACTCTTCATCTTTGAAAATTCAAGAAACTTATGTCAATTTGTGAAAACTTGCAATTTTGAAAACTAATGAAAAACTCTGATCAAATTGGTGTCTAATATGTTTTAATATCCATTTGAAACTTGTTTGAAACTTACAAACAACATAGGCAAAGCTAAAACTCAGAATTCACATGCCATGTTCACCAAGCTTGCAAAACTGCCATAACTTTCGAATTCATGGTTTGGCTTGAACAACTTGAGTTCTAATCATCCAAACACCATCCATATACATCATAGAGATGATGCAGATCATAAACAACAATCTGTAAGACTCCTAACCACGATTTCCAGTTTTCATTTGAGCTGTATGCAGGTTGACTTGGTTGGATTGATCCAGGGTGATTCGAAGTGAGCAGACCACTCAAATACCTTCCACATAGGCCGTTGGTGCTCAAGCCATCACAAAAACTCAACTGGAAACACTTAAACCCAGAATTCAATTCCAGCTTCAACAGGTAAGAGCTCGAACTTCAACTCCATGATTCTTTGATTCATTTGAAAAAACTCTTGGCCATTTGTTTTCTGCACCACTCACGATCATTAACCCTCAACCAATTGACAAAATCATCCATCATACACGATTTTAATTAAGATTTTCAGTTTTAGGGTTCTTCATGTTTTCTGGGAATTTAATCATGATTAACTGAAAATGAATGAAATTAATGAGCATCATCATGTTCCTTGTTAAAAAACGACCAAGTTTGATGTTTATATCATTCGTTTTCATCAAGAAATAAGAAATCCATGGCTGATTAAAGGATTGGAGGAAGAAGATGAGTTGCGCGCGTTATTTTTCAAATTCAAAAATTCCAATATAATATTAACACGTGGTTTGACTTCAATACACGGATGTATTGCCGCCCCAGCGGTTTCCAGCTCACTCTTAAGTCTTTGTGCCACGTATCTGCCCAACAGGTCCTGGGTTCAAGCCTCCCATGGACCATTTTTTTTAAAACTTTCATATTTTCTTACAAACTTTGGCATTTTTTTAACCAATCAAAACTCCTCATTTTGAGGTGATTTTTGTACACTTGTCAATAAATGTATCTATTTTATGATAGTGCAAAAATTTTCAGAAAAAACTTTCATCCGATTATATTTTAATCGAGCCGAAAACGACAGTTTGAGCACTTTTCAAAACACCTCTAAAGGTGATTTTTTTTCAAACTTTCGAATCCCGATTCTTTTCAAAACTTCTTACAAGTAAACTTTACATTTCAAAAACATTTTCAAAACCATTTCTTCAAAACTTTTTCATCAAACTTGCATCTTTTCCATGATCGATCCGATTAAACGATAAAACCGAATTCGTTTTCTCTCGTTTTTCTTAAACCGATCATGGGCCTCCCTTACGGTGTAAGTCCCAAACAAAACATTCTTTTATGTACATATATTTCTTTGTACATATCCATTTCTTTTATGTACACATCTTTTTACCTATACATAATACAGACAAACTTCTTCCGTTTGTTTTCATTTTACACTGCATACCATTGGTATTAAAAGGACCATTATTCCCTGTGAAACTGCTTTTAAACCAATGGGCCTCCTTTACGGTGTAAGTCCCAAACCAACATTCTTTATGTACATACATATCTTTTCTCGTACATATCAAATTCTTTTCATATACATACAAATTTTTACCTGTACGTAATACAGATACCTCTGTAAATACTTAAACACAGATAAATTCGATCGTTTGTTTCCGTTTCGATTGTGTATACACTGAATACCATTGGTATTGAAAGGAGCATTATTCCTGGTGAAACTGCTTTTAAACCAATGGGCCACCCTTATGGTGTAAGTCCCAACCCTCCTATGTACATCCACATCCTCCTGTACATAAAATACTCGTTCGTGTACATATTTGTTTCCTTGTACACATTCAAACTTGTAAATAATCAAGTTGCGCTCGTTTTAAACGTTCGTTTCACATACACTTGTTTATATTTCACAAATCATAAACTCTTGTAAATAAACATCATGCATTGTTTATATTTCCTTCATAAACTCCTGTGAATACATATCACACACACACTTGTTTATACAACTGTCTAGTTATAACATAACAACTAGTCTAACCAATAGGTTCCCCACAGTTAGCCTCCTCTTGGGCTTTATACAAGATAACTCTCCCCACAGAGTTAGCCTCCTCTTGGGCTTTGTACAAGGTAACTCATTCATCTGAGTTTAGCCTCCGCTTAGGCTTCATATAAGACAACACTGAGTCGCCTCCTCTTGGGCTTCGTTCAAAAGAACTTCTCATTGAGTTTAGACTTCTCTTGGGCATCATACAAAGAAAGAGACCAGGAAATCTCTTAACAGCCTCCTATTGGGCTTCCAATACAAAGAACCACCCGCGTCAGGATAGAACCCTGAGAGTATAATTTCTCGGTGAAATTGCTCTAATTCCAAAAGGATGGTTTCTCGGTGAAATCCCTTTTAAAACAAAAGCCAGCCATACCCTATAGCTTCCTCTTGAGCTTCGTACAAGGACCCTCGATGACCCTCGGAATGCCTCCTCTTGGGCTAACAATACAAGGACCCACGGGCTTCTTAAAAGCATCCCTTTAATCCAATCAATTTCTCCTCGAGATTTAGACATCTATCATCTCTATGGAAGAAGTTATCTAATCTATCACATCACATACAGTCAAACTTTTTCAAACTTTTTTTTCAAACTCTTTTCAAACAGAAACATCTATTAATCTGTAAGTGGTAACGCTTGTACACTCAGTAAAACACCCAATGCTTACAGTTAAAAGATTCAATCATCTTTTTTAAAACATCTTTCTTAAACATGTAAGTGGTAACGCTTGTACACTCAAGCAAAACACCTATAACTTACGATGAAAGATTTTTATCAATCAAACTTTTCAAAAATGTATGTGATGAAATAGGTTAGATACATTTTTCATTAAGATGACATTTGTCTGTCTCTTACTAACATCCCGTTGCTTTCCACTAGCATAAGTGGGAACTACGATTGCTCTGACTTTCTCAACATCCTTTTGAGAATACGTAGGCACAAGGTCTCAGCCTTGGCGAGCAAATTTCTTTCTTCCTCAAACCAAACAAACCATAGATCCCTGTAGATCCGAGCTACAAATGCTCTGATTCCCACTAGGGGATATGTATGCAAAAGATCCAAAGATCTTTGCGAGCACAATAATAACAAACACTAGGATCCCACATAATCTATCCTTCTCAAAATCCCAAAGGAGAAACTTTCCCAATCATAGAAATAGCAATTAAAACACACAAACATATCAAACATATTCAAATATAAAGCTATAGATAACTATATATATTTAGGGTGCTCCATCTATTCCCTTTATATAACAAACCCCTTACCCGAATACTCCCCAATGCGTATGCCTAGTTTGCGCTTTACACATATCAAAATCAATTGAGGGTATTAATGCTTTCCCTTTTTCATAATCATTAAATCATCTTTTCTTGTGTTGAAAATAATAAAGCTTGATGCTCAGATCTTTATAAACAAATCAAAGAGTAAATCGTTTGAGCCGAGAATCAATTCATATTCAAATCCTCTAGCGCCACTTTTAACGCGAACAGAAAATGGCGACTACTGGGAGTACGCAAAATTTTGATTTTCAAAAAATGTGACTGCTCAAGAGCATCAAGCTTTTTTTTGTTTTCAAAAAGAAATGAAAGGGGTTAAGCTTTCATATTTGCATATATATGTTTTCCTTTTATTGTGTGTTTTCGCGATTTCATCTGATGGAAAGAAATCCTAACCCGGATTTAAGAAACATTTTAAGATCTAGGTGGGGGTATAGTCCTATTAACTTGTGAGAAGTCTCAGTACTTATGGAGTTAATTTGAGATCCCTCTCTCAGTGGAGGTTGTCTTGGGGGTATTTGTGTTTAGCAAGTATTTGCGAAGACATTTTGCTTTCAAGGGAACTTTGGGTCGAGTGGTCAGAGAACACATAACCCATCCTGGCCATTTAGGATGTAGTGCAGAGATTATTCGGGCGTAAGCCTAGAATAATTGTCATGCGAGACTACGATCAGGCGAGTTTCTCTTGAAAAATATTATTGGACCATCGAGTATTCAACAAATTCGATAATATTTCAAAGAGGAGTGTTGAGCCATTATCGTAGAACCCGCTTCACGATGAATAAGCCCTTAGAACTTACCCACGTTTGATTCTTATCGTTGGCCTCATGCTCGTGACTTCGAACGCTTGACCGTGTGTATAACTACTAACCATGTTTGTAGCATTCATTCATGCATTCATTCAAAAAAACTTCATTTCTCTTCCCATTTCCAAAGAATTTAGAGATTTTTCTTTGTAAAATATTTTAGGTTAGAGTGATGGACGTCAGAGGAAGATTTACCAAGAGATACAGTTTTAGGATTCCTGACGTAGGA
The DNA here is from genome assembly GCA_021764765.1 of Vicia sativa. Lineage (NCBI taxonomy): Eukaryota > Viridiplantae > Streptophyta > Magnoliopsida > Fabales > Fabaceae > Vicia > Vicia sativa. The sequence continues at coordinate 136,405,515 of CM038796.1, forward strand.
AAGTTAAAAGAGTTAGCATCCTTGGTAGAAGATCCCTCGGATTTCAGAAAGCGCTATGGAACTCTTTTAACTATTCTGAACACTAACGTTGATGAAGGACTTCTCAAAACTTTCGTTCAATTTTACGATCCGGTCTATCGCTGTTTCACTTTCCCTGACTATCAGTTGATGCCTACTTTGGAAGAGTACGCACACATACTAGGTATCTCAAGATTCGGACAAAGCGCCTTTCAATGGTTTGAAGCCATTCCTAAGTCACCAGTCATTGCCACGATGACTCACTTAAAGAAATCTGAGATAGACAAAAACCTAACTACCAGAGGAAAACTCGTAGGACTAACTTCAAAGTTCCTAATGGAGAAGGCTCTTAAATTCTCTGAGGCCGGTAGTATGGTAGCTTTTGAAGCTATTTTAGCTTTACTCCTCTATGGATTGGTGTTGTTTCCCAACGTCCCAAATTTCGTTGATATCAACGCCATAAGGATCTTTCTGATTGGAAATCCCGTTCCCACTCTGCTTGGTGACACGTACTTCTCTATTCATCATAGGAATCGTCAAGGAGACGGAACTATCGTGTGTTGTGTACCTCTATTTTTCAAATGGATTACTTCGCATTTGCCTAAATCTCCTATCTTCCGTGAAAACAAAGATGAATGGCATTGGTCAAGAAGGCTTATGTCTCTTAGAAACGACGATATCCATTGGTATACCTTGGCAGACAATGAGATGGAAATCATTGAGAGCTGTGGAGAATTTGCCAACGTACCTATCATTGGTACAAAAGGAGGAATCAACTACAACCCATTCTTGGCGAGACGTCAACTCGGATACGCAAACTCTAGTAAACCTCTTGGATTTACAATAGAGAGCTACTTCTATCATGAGGGAGAGGATTCCCAAGGATTGAAGGCTAGGATGATCAGAGCTTGGCATCACATTCGAAAGAAAGAAAAAGGTAAGGCAAAGAATTGTGTAGCCATGGAAACCTACACTTCTTGGGTAAAGAAAAGGGCGAAGGAATTTCGAATGCCTTACGCTTATGAAGAACCCATGTTCTCAACCGCTTCCAAATCAACAATTTTTCCCGTCGAAACTATGGGAGAATACCAAGAAGCTTTGGCCAAGATGAGGTTTGAGAAAGAGGCCTTGGAAAACAAGTTTCTTAAGATTGATCTCGAAAACGAAAAGCTCAAGAAGCAGGTCAAAGATCATGAAAAGACGCTTTACTTCCAGGATGAATGGCTCATGGAGAAAGATGAGAAGATTCGCCAGAAAGATAACGCGATCAAGAGATACATCAAAGAAAGGAAAAGAAAGCTTGAGGAAATGACAACCAGTGATCCTGCTCCCGACGAATGGAAGAAAGTCATTAGCAAGCTAAAATCCGAGAAAGCTGAATTGAAAGCTCACTATGGGAAGGAAATCCTTAAGTTGAAGTTACATCAAGCCTTTGGATCTTTATCCGACGAGGACAATTAGTTTAGTTTGTAATATTTTATCATTTATTTTATCATTTGTGTGAGCAATGCTCAAAAAACTGAATTGTTGTAATCTTCTTTCAATGATTAATAAAATATGTGTTTTCCATCAAAATATTTGCCAGAAATTTCTCTTTTAGCGTAAATTCTTTGGAAATTCCTTTTCTTTACATTCATAATCATGCATCATACGTTGCATTCTGAGTCTATTGTCTAGAGTATGATCTTTCAACAGTTTCAACAGATAGGAAAAGATCGCCAAGCTGTCGCGTCTTAGAGTTTCTCGACCGCGTCCACAGCCAACTCGAACGTACGATACAAGATCAAAAAGAAGAAAAGTAATGGAAGGATTTGAGCAAGAGAATGTTGAGCTTCGTAGCACGATAACAACACTGCAAGAAGAAGTGGAGAGACTCACATCTTTGGTCAACTCATTAGCCGCAGCGCAAAGTCAACAAGTAGCATCGAGCAGTCAAAACCAAGCAGCAATTTCAGAGGATACTACTACTCCAGTTTCAACTGTCGCAGCCAGTAGTTCACCTTTCAGCATGCCAGAAGGCTATCCATGGGGCATGCCTTTCAACTTTGGCATCGGATTTCGCCAACCGACTTCTCAAGTGCAAACAACCACGCTTGAAATACCTACTTTGCAGCAAAACTCTACATTTACTCCACAACGTGGAGTGACTTTTCCGCAGGTAACAATGACGGTTTCTCAACCGATCATGACGAACTCAGCTTCCGTAGTACACACTACCATAGACGAAGAAGTTCACCATACTCCAGGCAATAACACGAATTCACGTGGCTCGATGGAGAATCTCCAGGAACAACTCCTCAAGATGCAGCTTGAAATTAAAACGATTCGAGGGAAGGAATTGTTTGGGAAAAACGCCCAGGATCTTTGCTTAGTTCCTCGCGTAAGGATACCTGCAAAATTCAAAGTCCCTGACTTTGAAAAGTACAAAGGAAACTCCTGTCCACAAAGTCATCTCACGATGTATGCCAGGAAAATGTCTACATACAACGACGATCACCAGTTGTTAATCCACTACTTCCAAGATAGTCTCACCGTGCCGCATCAAGTGGTACATGGGATTAGACAGTATAAGTATCCAAACATTCAATGACTTAGGTGAAGCCTTTGTACAACAATATAAGTTCAACTTGGATATGGCTCCGATAGGGATCAACTCCGCTCCATGTCTCAAAAGGAAGAGAGACATTCAAAGAATATGCGAACGATGGAGGGAAATTGCCAAGTCAACCCACCACCGAAGAGAAAGAGATGACTAAGGTATTCTTAAACACTCTTGGCTCATTCTACTACGAACGAATGATCGCTAGCGCTCCCGGAGATTTCACCGAGATGGTAAGCATGGGAATGCGATTAGAGGAAGGAGTTCGAACCGGACGCCTAACCAAGGAAACCGGATCTTCTAGTGGAACTAGGAAGGTTGGGACTAGCTTTCCAAAGAAAAAGGAACATGACATATGAATGGTATCCCGAGGGAAACCACGTAAGAATGTCAGTCAACAACGACAGGTAGCTGCCATAGCGTCCGCCGTTAACACAAATCCAAATACAGGAATTGCTCCGCAGTTCAAGCAAACTCAACAAACTCAACTCGCGTGCTCAAGAAAGAATCAAAACCAGCGCCTCGGGTCTCAATTTGACCCAATTCGATGACGCATACGTAACTATACCGCGCTAATAGAAAAGAATCTGAATAAGGTCACCACCTTGGTTCCCAAAAATTGCCGTGGTGGTACAAAGCACGATCTTGCCCTTTTCACCAAGGGCACCGTGCCATGACCTTGAGCATTGCATAACATTAAAAGCGTAACAGAGATTAGTGAGATCTAAATCTTCCTTCGAAATGCAAATCCGAACTTGCAAGCCAATCCGCTTCCCACAAGGACATTCGGTGAGTTTGATACTAAGAAATGACGGTATCTCGTCAGCACGTAAACGATCGAGGAAACTTGGTGCATCTCCATGATACGTACAATGGGCGCCTTCAATAAGCACGATTACTCAGCTTGCAACATCTGCTTCAAGGATCTTCAAGGATGTCCCACCATAAGAGCAGACATTCAGCGATTGTTAGATATCGGTGACCTACAAATCTACAGAAACAGAGATGACCATGACGTAAACACAGTAGGGCATTTTCCGCATGAGCTTTTAGTCTCAGATATCAACTCGGAAAATCCCGAAGTAAACGTTATCATCCCCTGTTTCAATGTACCCAAGCATGTGGAGATTAAATACAACGGTTCCAACGTTCCAGGGTCTCCTTTGGTGATTTGCCTACCCGGTCCTGTTTCATACAGTTCTACCAAAGCAATTCCCTACCAATACAATGCAACTCTGATAGAGGATGGGAAGGAGAAACCCATGCCAACTCTTCCAGCTAATGTCAATATAACAGAGATCGGACGAGTAACACGAAGTGGACAAGTGCACACTCCGTTGCCACCAAGACCGCCTGCAGTTCCTGTTGTTAGACAAAATCCAGTTAACATATCTCCCGAGAATCCTGCAACGATTCCCGCTGTTGATCCAAGCACAAATGTTGGTCCTCCTGATAGAACCAACGTCAACACAGATTTTGATGAGATACTGAAGTTAATCAAGAAAAGTGAGTACAGAGTCGTAGATCAGTTGATGCAGACTCCCTCCAAGATTTCAATACTGTCTCTACTCCTCAACTCCGAAGCTCACCGAGAAGCTTTAATGAGAGTACTAGACTAAGCGTATGTAGATCACGATGTGACTACAGACCAATTTGGAGGTATTGTCGCCAACATAACAGCTTGTAATAATCTATGTTTTAGTGATGAGGATCTCCCAGAAGAAGGGAAAGATCACAACTTGGCCTTGCACATCTCGATGATTTATCAATCAAATTCCCTGTCCAATGTATTGGTAGATATTGGTTCATCTTTGAACGTGATGCCAAAAACGACACTCGCTCCTTTAGCTTACAAAGGGACACCAATGAAGTTCAATGACATAGTAGTAAGAGCTTTTGACGGGTCGAGGAAGTCAGTTATTGGGGAAGTTGACCTCCCAATGACAATCGGTCTGCATACTTTCCAAATCACTTTCCAGGTCATGGACGTGCCAGCTTGCTTACAGTTGTCTACTAGGAAGACCGTGGATCCACGAAGCAGGAGCAGTGACTTCCACTCTCCATCAGAAGCTGAAATTCACAGTAAATGGAAAACTAATAACCATCCTCGGTGAACAAGCTTTACTCATAAGCCATTTGTCCAGTTTCTCTTTCATCACAGCCAACGATGTCGAAGGGACACATCTCCCAGAACATCTGTGTGTTAGAAGATGAATCTACCAGCAAAAACAGATCATCTATCTCTTCGTATAAAGAAGCGGCACAGATAGTAAAAGATGGCAATGCTGACGGATGGGGACAAGTAATTAAACCTGTCAAGAATAAGATAAAAGCCGGACTCGGGTTCACACCCGCATTTCCCAAAAACAAACAAAAGGATGAAGCGCTTTGTCCGATCAAAGAAATATTCCACAATGGGGGTTTCTTAAACCCTGTTCTTCAAGAAGTTAACGTTGTTACCATTGAAGATGATGAAGATGATCCCTCTAGTTCTGAAGAGTGGAGCACTTATCTGAACAGCCCTGAATATGTGTCTCAGGAAGAATTCCACGCACCGTATTATCCTCCGACTGATCAATTCAAAGACATGTCCCTGCAAAAGCATGAAAATTCACCTGTCCCTTCTGAAGTTTGGGATACCTTGGGAGAACCAAGTGGTAAATTTGATTATATGGTGAAGTATACTGCGCCAGAAAGCTCGAGAATCAGAATTGAAGATATCCAGCCCACTGGATGGGGTGATTCTTTTGAGTATCCTAGTCAACCAGAGGAAGCGTACCCATATAATCAGCCAATCGAGGTTCCCAACGAAGACTTCTGCTTTAATGCGCCAATAGAGTCTGTTAAATCAGATCCTGATTACCACTACATCAACGTGATCACTGAAGATCAGGGGTACGATTCAGGATACGAAGTGGAAAGTGTCGCCAATAATGAGTCTCTTCACTCAGAAGATTGGAGGGTACATCCCCAGAATTTTACACAGAGGCCGACGGAAAACACATATGCTGCATCCCATACATCCCGATCTGTTAATCAAGCCGAAGAAGACTGCTTTAAAAGTACAAAAAGCAAGGTCCGTCGTCCAGAATCTTCAAAACCTGCTCGACCAACAACCAAAGTTTACTCAAGGGTTAAACCAAGTGGAAAATTACCCGAGTACCTCGACTTCCAAGGAGTTCGCCACTCGGAAACTCTAGTTCGGACTAACGCTCCTAGTTCTAAGTAGTTTATCTTTGCTTTTGTTTTGAACTCTCATCCCAAAGTGAAGAGATGTTTTATAGGGTTTAGCTTTTAAATAATTTCTCTTTGTCTTGCCCAAGACAAATGAGTTTGTATTTTAGGGCCCTGTTTCATATTGTGAATCATAAATAAAACGCGTTGTTTTGTTTCTACACTTTGTGTTTATTTTCATTTTACCCTTTCTTGGAAATGATAATCCTAAAAAACACAATAAAAAAAATCTTCAAAAAAAAGAATAATAAAAAAAATTAATCTGCATACACTTTCACATTGACTTTTTAAAAAAAAAACGAAAAAAAGAGGTTAATTAATCAAACATAAATCAAATATGCAGATTAAACAAATGGACAAATCCATTGAAAGCAATAACTCTATGCTCTCTCCCAACTTTGAAATCCCCTGTAAGGTCGCCGAGGAAGAAGTTGAAGAAGAGATCCCAGATGAGATTTCTCGACTGCTTAGGCACGAGGAAAGAATCATTCAACCTCACAAAGAACCTCTGGAAGCAATCAATTTGGGTTCTGAAAGAAGTAAACATCGGAGCTTCGCTCGACAGCAACGTCAAGAGCAAACTGATAGATCTTCTCAAAGAATATGTTGATGTGTTCGCTTGGTCCTACCAAGATATGCCAGGTTTAGATACCAGCATCGTGGAGCATCACCTGCCGTTAAAACCAGAATGTCCACCAGTTAAACAAAGACTGAGGAGAGTTCACCCTGAAATGGCCGACAAAATCAAAAAGGAAGTTCAAAAACAGCTCGACGCAGGTTTCCTCGTCACTTTTGAATATCCTCAATGGCTAGCCAACATAGTGCCTGTCTCCAAAAAGGACAGAAAGGTCAGAATGTGCGTTGACTACCGGGATTTGAACAAAGCAAGTCCAAAAGACGATTTCCCACTCCCGCATATTGACATGCTAGTGGATAGCACTGCAAAATTCAACATCTTTTCCTTCATGGATGGTTTCTCTGGCTACAATCAGATCAGAATGGCTCCCGAAGACATGGAGAAGACATCCTTCATCACGCCATGGGGCACTTTTGCTACAAAGTAATGCCGTTTGATTAAAGAATGCAGCAACTTACCAAGAGCGATGACTACTCTCTTTCATGACATGATGCACAAAGAGATCAAGTCGTGGACGACATGATAGCAAAGTCGACAATCAAGAAGAGCATATAGAATATCTCTTGAAGTTGTTTCAACGACTAAGGAAATTTCATGAATCCTAACAAATGCACCTTTGGGGTAAGATCTGGAAAACTCCTAGGTTTCATCGTCAGTCAAAGAGGTATTGAAGTTGACCCTGACAAAGTCAAGGCTATTCAAGAAATGCCTACGCCACGTACGGAAAAGCAAGTAAGAGGATTTCTCGGACGGTTGAATTACATCTCCAGATTTATCTCTCAAATGACTACTACCTGTGGGCCGATATTCAAGCTTCTCCGCAAAAATCAAGAGGTTGTGTGGACAGAAGATTGCCAAAAAGCATTCGACAGTATCAAGGGATACCTGTCAGAACCACCAATACTGATCCCTCCAGTGGAAGGAAGACCATTAATCATGTACCTCACCGTGCTAGAAGAGTCCATGGGCTGCATGCTTGGACAATAAGATGAAACCGGTAAGAAAGAGCATGCCATTTACTATTTGAGTAAAAAATTCACAGACTGTGAAACTCGTTACTCCATGCTCGAGAAAACCTGTTGTGCTTTGGTATGGACTTCAAAACGTCTCCGCTAGTACATGATCAATCATACGACTTGGTTAATCTCCAAAATGGATCCAATCAAGTATGTCTTCGAAAAGCCGGCCTTAACGGGAAGAATCGCTCGATGGCAGATGCTATTATCTGAGTATGACATCCAGTACCGTGCTCAGAAAGCGATCAAAGGAAGCATTCTCGCCGATCACTTGGCTTATCAGCCGCTCAACGAATACCAATCTCTCAAGTTCGACTTCCCAGATGAGGATGTTATGTACTTAAAGATGAAAGATTGTGACGAAACGCTACCTGAAGAAGGTCCAGATCCAGAGTCTAGATGGGGCCTAATTTTTGATGGAGCAGTTAATGTCTTTGGTAACGGAATTGGGGCAGTCATCATTACTCCCGAGGGTTCTCATATCCCGTTTTCCGCCAGATTGCTATTTGATTGCACTAACAACATCGCAGAATATGAAGCTTGTATCATGGGTATTGAAGAAGCCATCGACTTGAGGATCAAGATCCTTGATATATATGGAGACTCAGCCCTGGTGATCAATCAAATCAAAGACAAGTATGAAACTCATCATCTTGGTCTAATTCCTTACAGAGATTATGCAAGACGTTTGTTGACTTTCTTCAACAAAAGTTGAACTGCATCATATCCCTCGAGATCAGAATCGAATGGCAGACGCCTTGGCTACTCTATCTTCCATGTTTAAAGTCAATGATTGGAATGATATGCCTAAGATCCGTATCAGACGCCTTGAAAGACCTGCATATGTATTTGCAACTGAAGCAGTCTTCGACAATAAACCGTGGTTTCACGATATCAAACGTTTCCTTCAAACACGAGAGTACTCAATGGGGGCATCGTACAAGGATAAGAAAACTCTAAGGAGGCTTTCTAGAAACTTCTTCCTGAATGGAGATGTGCTATACAAAAGAAACTTCGACATGGTTCTGCTTAGATGCATCGACAGGCAAGAGGCAGACACAATCATCCATGAGGTACATGAAGGATCCTTTGGAACCCATTCAAATGGGCATGCAATGTCCAGAAAAATCTTGAGAGAAGGATACTATTGGATAACAATGGAATCTGATTGCTGTAAACACGTCAAAAGATGTCACAAGTGCCAGATCTACGCAGATAAGATCCATGTGCCACCAACTCTACTCAACGTTCTCTCTTCTCCGTGGCCTTTCTCCATGTGGGGCATTGACATGATCGGAATGATCGAACCAAAAGCGTCCAACGGACATCGCTTCATTCTAGTAGCTATTGATTACTTCACCAAATGGGTCAAAGCAGCATCTTACGCCAACGTTACGAGACAAGTGGTTGTGAGGTTCATCAAGAACAACCTCATTTGCCGATATGGAGTTCCAAGCAAGATCATTACAGACAATGGATCGAACTTGAATAACAAAATGATGAAAGAACTGTGCAAGGAATTCAAGATCGAGCATCATAACTCGTCTCCTTACCGGCCAAAGATGAACGGCGTCGTTGAAGCTGCCAACAAGAACATCAAAAAGATCATCCAGAAAATGGTCATCACCTACAAAGACTGGCACGAATGCGCCATTTGCTCGCATGGGTATCGTACTTCAAGACGCACTTCAACAGGGGCAACCCCTTTCTCTGTATACGGCATGGAAGCAGGTTCCCGTAGAAGTTGAGATTCCGTCAATGAGAGTTCTCATGGAAACTAAGTTATCTCGAGACCGAATGGTGTCAAAGCGTATACGACCAATGAACTTAATTGAAGAAAAGCGTCGACCGCCTCGTGTCATGGACAACTATATCAAAGAAGGATGAAGAAAGCATTCGACAAAAGGTCCGACCTCGTGAATTTCGGAAGGCGACCTCGTAAAAAGAGACTCTTTTCAACAGATTCTAGGGCAAATGGACTCCTAATTACGAAGGCCCATACATCAAAAGAAGTTTTTCAGGTGCTATGACTCTCACAACCATGGACGGTGATGAACTCCCGCATCCTGTGAATGCTGATGCAGTCAAGAAATACTTTGTCTAAAAAAAACAAAAGAACAGCTCGGTAAGTCGAAAACCCGAAAAGGGCGGCTTAGCCAAGAAAGAGCGTCTCGGTGGACTGAAAACCTGAAAGGGCGGTCCAGGCAAAAATTAGAGACAATAAACAGAAATTATCCTGATAGATTGAAAACCTGAAAAGGCGATCTAGGCAAAAATAAGGATACAAAAATGACAAAGTAATCGCGATCGATCCCATTCGTCAATCTGAAGAATCTTCCATCAACGGATCTTCAATCAACTCTTTTGAAGCAACAAGCACAGTGGAAATTCAAAGTTGTTAGGGATAATAGCGGTTATTTGCTTTCAATGTAGCCTTTTCCCAATAAATTGTCATTTCTAACTCTTGTTAATAGCTCATGGAATCACGCCTTTGGCTGATTACCATTCTATCAATAAAATTTGAGCCTTGTGCCTTTTGTTTGCAATTCTTGCTTTATTATGTTTTGCAAAATAACGCTTTTTATTGTGAAAATCACTTTTTGAAACTAAAACGGTTTTAAATGAATTTTTACTTCATAATTTTTGAAATAAAATAAAATTTTTCCTTTGAACTCTGAATATAGAAAGAACTTCAACAGTTCCTCCACGAGTGTTTCAATCTCCGAAGGATAGAATGACTGCTACAAGAAGTCTTCTCCTCAGCAGAAATCATCAAAGGACGGTTTTCTTATCCAAAAAAGAATTCCCAACAAAGTTGCCAATAAAACGCCTTTCTCCGAAAGTCTAAAAACATGCAACTCAAATTCTTCCATTAGTGAACGTCTACGGCAGATTTCACTGAGTATTTGTTCAGACTGTGACGTGGTCCTTTTCCCAAATACCTATTTACTGTCTTTGTCAAAGTATTGTTAGCATGCATATAACATTCATGACATTCATACATAATAGCATCATTCGTGCATTTTTGCATTCCTCGAAATGTTTGCTTCCATATCACTGGTTTAAATCACACTTACTCATGTAGGTACGATTATATCCCCAGTAGATTATCCCCAAGCAGAGAAATACATCTTTTCTCTATCATGTTCCCCAACTGAGAGCATTCTTCATTGGGAACAATCTCTTGATTGACTGTTTCTTTTCAGTTCATTCCTGGATAGAACCTCGTCTCTAATCAACAAAGCAATAAGCAATAGCCTCATAATTTGAGCCGCTTATTTTTCTTTTCATTCCTAAACTTGTCATGAAAGTTTGTTCTTCTCAACAAAGTCAAATCACGACTGTACGAGAAATTTCCCAGCAGTTGTCTTTCTGTCTAAAGAAAACCTGTGTCCTTTAAAATCAAATACCCGCATCTTCTTGAGAAAGAGATCCTTGGCAAGATTGCATCCATGAAAATAGAAACTCATTTGAGATCTGTTTCCGCTATTAACTGTTATTCACAAGGCTGAATACCCAGTAATATTTTCTCAAGATTTACCTTGTTATAATTATCACTTCGCTGATAATTGGTAATATCTTCAGAACTCCTTTGAGATCTGTCTCCATCATTGTCTGATATTCACGAGGCTGAATACTCAGAAAACTTTTCAAAGATTTACCTTGTTATAATTATCACTTCGCTGATAATTGGTAATATCTTTATAATTCATTACCATAAACTATCACAAGGCTGATAATTGGTAATATCATCTTCGCTTACCTTAGACATTGTCACAAGGCTGACAGAAGGTAATCTCTTTGTTTCCCAAAGCGAGACAAATATTCACATGTTTTGTGAATCTCCTTTTCCCCAGCGAAACATATTGCTTATTTCCCAACAAACAGGATCCTCTTTTCTTAAACAGATCAAGTCATCCTCACAAATTTTTCCCCACCATGTCATTTCTTTGATATCATCTGGGCGAAACTTTTTACACTTATTTTGCATCACTCGCATCTTTTGGTATCTTAAGTCCAAAATTTGTGTATTCTGATATTTAAGTCTCTTCACACCTATCAAAATGAAGATATTCATCTTCATATCTCAGGTTAATGAAACTTAAATAGGGGCATCTGTCATACCCCAATTTTTGACCTAATATACCACCTTACATTTGCATCATTGCATCACTAACAGTTTAGAACAGAATTAATCGGGTGTAGCATTCACAGGTCAAAATTAGGGTTTCATCATATTTTCATCTGATTCAAGAGGTAACCAACTAGGGTTTGAGTTTTACTCACTTCATTTGACCTATCTTGATCAAATCATCAACCTCTGATCATCAGATACCCAACTTTTCTCTTTAATCAAGCGAGGATCGACCAATTAGGGTTTTGGTCGAGCATGAGTATTCTCTGATTTTTTGAGCAACGAATGACTTTTTTGGTTAGATATTGGTCATTATATCTTAGATACAACATTTTGACCTAATTTTTGGATTCAAAACATCACAAAAGTTCACAGACTTCATCAGTCAATTTCTGAAACATCTGATGAAATTTCATCTGCACTGAAAAGTCAAACTTTGACTTTTGGTCAACTTTTTCAAGACAAAACCTTTTCCAACATCAAAATACTTCAAATGATCCATCTTGATCATAAAAAATCAAAGAATTTGGAAAAGTCAACAAAAAGTCAAAATTTCTAAAACTTAGAAAAATTTTCAAGTGTTAAAATTTTGTACTTTTTCCAAACTTCATGGCATTTTTTCACATAGTTCCACTTTGAATTGGAAAAAACTCAAAACATGAAAGTTGTAGCCCTTGAAACAAGCTTTCCAAAATGTCCAAGAAATCACAAATCCATGGAGTCTAGCATACTTTTAAAATTGAAACATAAGGCTCCATAACCATGGATTTCAAGTTCAAAACTTCAAGATTATAGGTCATTTTTGAATTTCTTCTTCTAGAAGCAATGCCACCTTGCCAAGATAAGTTTAGAACTGATAAATATCAGTTGAAGGTAATTATTGTAGGATAGGATCAAGTTGGATTTTCACACATGGTTAAAAAGGAAGTTTCCTTTTCCTTTTGCAAAAAGACTTTCTTGCCCTCTAAGGCAAGTTTGATTTACCAAAAGCCAATCTCTTTGCCTAACATTTCAGAAAACTTGGCCTATAAATAGAGGCATCATTTTAAAATTCAAGCACACCAAAGCCATGCAAGTACATGCTTTCACTCTTCATCTTTGAAAATTCAAGAAACTTATGTCAATTTGTGAAAACTTGCAATTTTGAAAACTAATGAAAAACTCTGATCAAATTGGTGTCTAATATGTTTTAATATCCATTTGAAACTTGTTTGAAACTTAAAAACAACATAGGCAAAGCTAAAACTCAAATTTCACATGCCATGTTCACCAAGCTTGCAAAACTGCCATAACTTTCGAATTCATGGTTTGGCTTGAACAACTTGAGTTCTAATCATCCAAACACCATACATATACATCATAGAGATGATGCAGATCATAAACAACAATCTGTAAGACTCTAACCACGATTTCTGCTGACTTGGTTGGATTGATCCAGGGTGATTCGAAGTGAGCAGACCACTCAAATACCTTCCACATAGGCCATTGGTGCTCAAGCCATCACAAAAACTCAACTGGAAACACTTAAACCCAGAATTCGATTCCAGCTTCAACAGGTAAGAGCTCGAACTTCAACTCCATGATTCTTTGATTCATTTGAAAAAAACTCTTGGCCATTTGTTTTCTGCACCACTCACGATCATTAACCCTCAACCAATTGACAAAATCATCCATCATACACGATTTCAATTAAGATTTTCAGTTTTAGGGTTCTTCATGTTTTCTGGGAATTTAGTCATGATTAACTGAAAATAAATGAAATTAATGAGCATCATCATGTTCCTTGTTAAAAAACGACCAAGTTTGATGTTTATATCATTCGTTTTCATCAAGAAATAAGAAATCCATGGCTGATTGAAGGATTGGAGGAAGAAGATGAGCTGCGCGCGTTATTTTTCAAATTCAAAAATTCCAATATAATATTAACACGTGGTTTGACTTCAATACACGGATGTATTGCCTCCCCAGCGGTTGCCAGCTCACTCTTAAGTCTTTGTACCACGTATCTGCCCAACAGGTCCTGGGTTCAAGCCTCCCATGGACCATTTTTTTTCAAAACTTTCATATTTTCTTACAAACTTTGGCATTTTTTTAACCAATCAAAACTCCTCATTTTGAGGTGATTTTTGTACACTTGTCAATAAATGTATCTATTTTATGATAGTGCAAAAATTTTCAGAAAAAACTTTCATCCGATTATATTTTAATCGAGCCGAAAACAACACTTTGAGCACTTTTCAAAACACCTCTAAAGGTGATTTTTTTTCAAACTTTCGAATCCCGATTCTTTTCAAAACTTCTTACAAGTAAACTTTACATTTCAAAAACATTTTCAAAACCATTTCTTCAAAACTTTTTCATCAAACTTGCATCTTTTCCATGATCGATCCGATTAAACGATAAAACCGAATTCGTTTTCTCTCATTTTTCTTAAACCGATCATGGGCCTCCCTTACGGTGTAAGTCCCAAACAAAACATTCTTTTATGTACATATATTTCTTTGTACATATCCATTTCTTTTATGTACACATCTTTTTACCTATACATAATACAGACAAACTTCTTCCGTTTGTTTTCATTTTACACTGCATACCATTGGTATTAAAAGGACCATTATTCCCTGTGAAACTGCTTTTAAACCAATGGGCCTCCTTTACGGTGTAAGTCCCAAACCAACATTCTTTATGTACATACATATCTTTTCTCGTACATATCAAATTCTTTTCATATACATACAAATTTTTACCTGTACGTAATACAGATACCTCTGTAAATACTTAAACACAGATAAATTCGATCGTTTGTTTCCGTTTCGATTGTGTATACACTGAATACCATTGGTATTGAAAGGAGCATTATTCCTGGTGAAACTGCTTTTAAACCAATGGGCCACCCTTATGGTGTAAGTCCCAACCCTCCTATGTACATCCACATCCTCCTATACATAAAATACTCGTTCGTGTACATATTTGTTTCCTTGTACACATTCAAACTTGTAAATAATCAAGTTGCGCTCGTTTTAAACGTTCTTTTCACATACACTTGTTTATATTTCAAAAATCATAAACTCTTGTAAATAAACATCATGCATTGTTTATATTTCCTTCATAAACTCCTGTGAATACATATCACACACACACACTTGTTTATACAACTGTCTAGTTATAACATAACAACTAGTCTAACCAATAGGTTCCCCACAGTTAGCCTCCTCTTGGGCTTTATACAAGATAACTCTCCCCACAGAGTTAGCCTCCTCTTGGGCTTTGTACAAGGTAACTCATTCATCTGAGTTTAGCCTCCGCTTAGGCTTCATATAAGACAACACTCCCCTGTTGAGTCAGCCTCCTCTTGGGCTTCGTTCAAAAGAACTCCTCATTGAGTTTAGCCTTCTCTTGGGCATCATACAAAGAAAGAGACCAGGAAATCTCTTAACAGCCTCCTATTGGGCTTCCAATACAAAGAATCACCCGCGTCAGGATAGAACCCTGAGAGTATAATTTCTCGGTAAAATTGCTCTAATTCCAAAAGGATGGTTTCCCGGTGAAATCCCTTTTAAAACAAAAGCCAGCCATACCCTATAGCTTCCTCTTGAGCTTCGTACAAGGAACCTCGATGACCCTCGGAATGCCTCCTCTTGGGCTAACAATACAAGGACCCACGGGCTTCTTAAAAGCATCCCTTTAATCCAATCAATTTCTCCTCGAGATTTAGACATCTATCATCTCTATGGAAGAAGTTATCTAATCTATCACATCACATATAGTCAAACTTTTTCAAACTTTTTTTCAAACAGAAACATCTCTTGATCTGTAAGTGGTAACGCTTGTACACTCAAGCAAAACACCCAATGCTTACAGTTAAAAGATTCAATCATCTTTTTTAAAACATCTTTCTTAAACATGTAAGTGGTAACGCTTGTACACTCAAGCAAAACACCTATAACTTACGATGAAATATTTTTATCAATCAAACTTTTCAAAAATGTATGTGATGAAATAGGTTAGATACATTTTTCATTAAGATGACATTTGTCTGTCTCTTACTAACATCCCGTTGCTTTCCACTAGCATAAGTGGGAACTACGATTGCTCTGACTTTCTCAACATCCTTTTGAGAATACATAGGCACAAGGTCTCAGCCTTGGCGAGCAAATTTCTTTCTTCCTCAAACCAAACAAACCATAGATCCCTGTAGATCCGAGCTACAAATGCTCGATTCCCACTAGGGATATGTATGAAGATCCAAAGATCTTTGCGAGCACAATAATAACAAACACTAGGATCCCACATAATCTATCCTTCTCAAAATCCCAAAGGAGAAACTTTCCCAATCATAGAAATAGCAATTAAAACACACAAACATATCAAACATATTCATATATAAAGCTATAGATAACTATATATATTTAGGGTGCTCCATCTATTCCCTTTATATAACAAACCCCCTTACCCGGAATACTCCCCAATGCGTTGCGTCTAGTTTGCGCTAGTCGTTACGCATATCAAAATCAATTGAGGGTATTAACAGCTTTCCCCTTTTTCATAATCATTAAATCATCTTTTCTTGTGTTGAAAATAATAAAGCTTGATGCTCGCGGAATCTTTATACACAAATCAAAAGAGTAAATCGTTTCGAGCCAGAGAATCTGAATTCATATTCAAATCCTCTAGCGCGTCACTTTTTAACGCGAACAACTTGTATCATGAGTTTTGAAGAAGCCATTAACCTCAGGATCAAAATTTTTGATATGTACGGTGGTTCAGCTTTAGTAATAAATCAAATTAAAGGAGATTGGGAGACTCGTCACCCTGGCTTGATCCCTTACAAAGATTATGCAAGGCGACTATTGACCTTTTCAATAAAGTAGAGCTTCACCATATTCCCTGAGATGAAAATCAGATGGCAGATGCCTTTGTGACTTTAGCTTCTATGTACAAAGTGAACCATTGGAATGATGTACCTCAGATCACCATTGGGAGTCTTGAGAGGCCAGCTTATATATTCTCCATGGAGGTGGCAAAGGATGATAAACCCTAGTATTATGACATCAAGCACTTCCTGATGACTCGAGAGTATCTGGTTGATGCGACAAACAAAGATAGAAAGACCTTGAGGAGATTGGCTGGTAGTTTCTTTCTCAATGAAGGTGTGTTATACAAAAGAAATCATGACATAGTCTTGCTCAGATGCGTGGAAAGACACGAAGCAGACATGTTGATGCACGAGATTTATGAGGATTCTTTTGGTACCCATGTCAATGGACATTCTATGACTAAGAAGTTCCTAAGGGCAGGATACTATTGGTTAACAATGGAATCCGATTGTTAAAAATTTGCGAAGAAGTGCCATAAGTGTCAGATTTATGATGATAAGATTCATGTGCCTCCTACTTTGCTCAATGTTCTTTCTTCCCCATGGCCTTTCTCTATGTGGGGTATTGACATGATTTGGATGATTGAACCCAAGTCTTCTAATGAACATCGCTTCATCTTGGTAGAAATTGATTACTTCACCAAATGGGTTGAAGCGGCTTCTTATACCAACGTTACCAAGCAATTAGTGGTCCGATTTATCAAGAACAATCTCATTTGTCGGTATGGTGTGCCTAGAAGGATCATCACTAACAACACCTCGAATTTGAATAATAAAATGATGGTGGAACTTTGCGAAGAATTAAAGATTGTTTATCACAACTCTTCTCCTTACAGACCCAAGATGAATGGGGAAGTTGAAGCTGCAAACAAGAATATCAAGAAGATCATCCAGAAGATGGTCGTCACTTACAAAGACTGGCATGAAATGCTACCTTTTGCTTTGCATGGATATTGTACTTCGGTATGCACTTCAACAGGGTCTACCCCCTTCTCTATTGTTTATGGCATGGAAGCAGTACTTCCCATTGAAGTTGAGATTCCATCTTTGCGTGTGATAATGGAAGTTGAATTAGCTGATGCTGAATGGGTTCATAATCGGTTTGACCAGTTGAATTTAATTGAAGAGAAAAGAATGACTACTTTATGTCATGGTTAGTTATACCAGAAAAGAATGAAGAAAGCTTTTGATAAGAAGGTCAAACCTTGTGTATTCAGAGAAGGAGACCTCGTGCTCAAAAAGATCATCTCTTTAAACTATGATTCTAGAGGCAAGTGGACTCCCAATTATGAAGGCCCATATGTTGTCAAGAAAGTCTTCTCCGGCGGTGCATTGATTCTTGAAACTATGTATGGCGAGGAGTTCCCACGTCCTCTGAATGCTGATATAGTCAAGAAATACTTCGCCTAAATAAATAAAAGAACAACTCACTAAGTTGAAAACTCGAAAGGGCAACTTAGGCAAAAAAGAGCGTCTCGATAGGCTGAAAACCCGAAAGGGCGGTCTAGGAAAAAATTAGAGACATAAACAGAATAAATCTCCTGGTAGGCTGAAAACCCACAAGGGCATTCTAGGAAAAAGTTAGGGACTTATATGGAGAGTAACTACATCAGACAAGATCTTGATCACATAAGTAACAATCTGCATGGATTATATTTATACCTCAACTGAAGACTACAATACAGGAGTTCAAAGCTGTTAGGGAGAATAATGTTCATTGTTCTTCGATGTACCTTTTCCATGTATTTACCATTTTTCAAAACTTTGTATTCATCTATGAAGTC
Organism: Vicia sativa; assembly: GCA_021764765.1. Lineage (NCBI taxonomy): Eukaryota > Viridiplantae > Streptophyta > Magnoliopsida > Fabales > Fabaceae > Vicia > Vicia sativa. Next base: position 136,423,814 of record CM038796.1, read on the forward strand.
ATGCTATTGGCAGACTACCATTCTATCAATAAAATTTGAACCTTTGTCCAATTCCTTTGCGATCCTCTTTTATTCAGTTTATAAAAATATTCTTTATTATTGAAAATGCATTTCAAAACAAACAGATTTTTTAGAACATACTTGCAGAAATTTTACAATTTTAAGTGTGTTTACTTCAGATGTGAAGCAAAGGGATAAGATGACACTGTCCTAATAACAAACAAGATTGATAATGTTGAAGTTGGTTCCATCAGGACCTCTATAACATTTTTTGTTCGAATATGAGATGTAAGTGCAAAGTAATTTATTCCTACATAATGTCCCATTTCCCCCCAAAAGAGTTGGTAAGAGTAGTGCTCTGATGAGACGTATTAGCACCCCATGGGATGTTTCTATTAGAAGGAACCTGGGAATGTTTACGATATGCCTGCAGCTTATTTTGAAATTTGATGCGATGAAGAGATAACCTTCCATGTTGATCCTCAATAAAATATCCATATGAATCTCACGTACATTCATTCATACACTATGCATAGATAAACTTCAATTCATTGCTCATTCGCATATGTTGATAACCAGAGTTTGTTTCATCTTTACAATAGAATGTCAACTTTTAGCAGGAAAAGTTCATCTTTCCGCTTTCTGCACTGAATTATCCCTCGTGGAAGAATAGAGTCTCGACCCTCTTTGTAAGCCTCTGTGATTGTTCAAATGACCCTTCCCTGGCTTGATCCTGGTTTGAATTCTGGTCTCTAAGAAACATTATTATCTTGTTCTTCTTAGGCTATGAGCTCTTTGTGGAGAGTACAGTTGTGTCAGGAAGATCTCATCTCTCCAACAAAGGAGAATTCGGTGTTATCCAAGAGAATTCACTAGCAATACTATTACAATATTTTCCTACCAGCAGGTGATAGCCTCTTCCCACAAGCGGTTGATTTTCCCCAGCAAATCTGTTAATGCCAATTTGACCTCCTTTCGGCAACCCAATGAGGAATCTCTCTCTAAGGATTGACCGTATTTCTCTAGTATGTTGAAGACTTGTTATGGAAATTTCCAATAAGTGATCTATAAGCTCATTATTGGCCGATTCCTATAGTTATGTGCATCAAGATTTGTTATTCCGATGAATGGAAACCTTGTCCTTATGGAAGGTAGATTATCGAAGATCTGTTATTCCGATGAATGGCAACCTTGTCTTTATGGATGGTAGTTTATCAAAGATTTGTTGTTCCGATGAATGGTTACGTTGTCTTTATGGAAGGTAGTTTATCAAAAATTTGTTGTTCCGATGAATGGCAACCTTGTCATTATGGAAGGTAGTTTATCAAAGATTTGTTATTCGATGAATGACAGCGTTGTCTTTATGGAAGGTAGTTTATCGAAGATCTGTTGTTCCGATGAATGGAAATCTTGTCCTTATGGAAGGTAGTTTATCAAAGATTTGTTATTCCGATGAATGGAAATCTTGTCCTTATGGAAGGTAGTTTATCAAAGATTTATTGTTCCGATGAATGGCAACCTTGTCCGTATGGAAGGTAGTTTATGAAAGATTTGTTATTCCGATGAATGACATCCTTGTCCGTATGGAAGGTAGTTTATGAAAGATTTGTTATTCCGATGAATGACATCCTTGTCTTTATGGAAGGTAGTTTATCAAAGATCTGTTATTCCAATGAATGGAAGCCTTGTCTTTATGGAAGGTAGTTTATCGAAGATCTGTTGTTCCGATGAATGGCAACCTTGTCCTTAGGGAAGATAGTTTATCGAAGATTTTTTATTTCGATGAATGGCAACCTTGTCTTTATGGAAGGTAGTTTATCTAAGATCTGTTGTTCCGATGAATGGCAAACTTATCTTTATGGAAGGTAGTTTATCGAAGATCTATTGTTCCGATGAATGGCAACCTTATCTTTTGGAAGGTAGTTTGTCGAAGATATGTGTTCCGATGGATGGCAACCTTGTCTTTATGGAAGGTAGATTATCAAAGATCTGTTATTATGATGAATGGAAGCCTTGTCTTTATGGAAGGTAGTTTATCGAAGATTTGTTATTCCGATGAATGGTAACCTTGTCCTCATGGAAGGTAGTTTATCAAAGATTTGTTGTTCCGATGAATGGCAACCTTGTCTCTTGGAAGGTAGTTTATCGAAGATATGAGTTCCGATGGATGGAAATCTCGTCATTATGGGAGATAGTTCTTCGTTAAAAACTCCAATGGGTGGACCGTTGGCTCACTATTTGTATGATTACTTTGTTACCTTTTTCAGATGAAGTGTCCTGGTTAAAGAAGGGCTTTCATCCTATCTTTGGTGAAGCGCCAAAGCTCTTTGAAGACTTAGCCTATTGTTTATGTTGTCTTCTTACCACCTTTTGGTCAGAAACAATTCTTGATATTTATTCGAGGTTGATGGTTTACTGTCTTTAGAAAGTTGGTGTCACTCTCTTATTTTTGCTGACTCCTCTGTGAGGATATAGTTCGCCATGTATCTAAAGATTGTTTATATTGTTCTTATTCCCCTATGAAAATTGTCATATTGCATTGCATAACCATCGAGCATTGCATAACATCTTAGGGCCAAAAATAGGGCTCATATTATATTTAACTATCTTCTATCCCATCGAGGCAAAGGTTCTCTTCCTATCTCCGGATAGAAGACACTTAAATAAGGGCAGCTATTGTACCCCAAGTTTTCCCCCTAAGATTCTCTAATACTTCATACCATTGCATGACACAAAGATCACAATTTGAATCTACCTCTCTCTCCTATCTTTGGCTTTGCCCTTAGAAGATCACCAAACACCTTGTGTATGAGGTCATTTCTTGTGTGTGATGATTGATACTTGGCTAACAATGATATGTATACACTTTGCTTGATAAATGTTGTAGGTGAATGATACATAAGTTTGTTATTCAAGGAGTCAATAGGTTCATGTGTTTATTTCCACGTCTTCTCTCCTCAATTTTCAAGATTTTGAAAGTATTGTCTCATTGAATATTGCTTTTGTCATCAACCATGGTCTCTTATCTTGAGTGTATGCTTCATGTTTGAAAGAGATCATCAAGTTCAAATAATTCACCACTTTATGGCCATCTATCATGAAATTAGGGTTTTGGACTTCTGAGGATCATACCTTGGTGTTTGTAGGAAGTTTGTGGATGATTTCAAAGTCATTTGATCCTTAAGAGGACTTCTAATACGAATATTATTGTACCCAAGAAGTTTGATTGATGGAAAGATTGTTTTAGGGGGGCTGTTGGATGCGGTATTAGCAGGCAAGCATAGAGTTGGTATTTATTTTTACCGAGTGATATATACCGGTTAGGTTATATCGTATCGTGTCCACAAAGATTGGTTATATTGTTTATATTGTTCTTATTCCCCTATGAAAATTGTCATATTGCATTGCATAACCATCGAGCATTGCATAACATCTTAGGGCCAAAAATAGGGCTCATATTATATTTAACTATCTTCTATCCCATCGAGGCAAAGGTTCTCTTCCTATCTCCGGATAGAAGACACTTAAATAAGGGCAGCTATTGTACCCCAAGTTTTCCCCCTAAGATTCTCTAATACTTCATACCATTGCATGACACAAAGATCACAATTTGAATCTACCCCTCTCTCCTATCTTTGGCTTTGCCCTTAGAAGATCACCAAACACCTTGTGTATGAGGTCATTTCTTGTGTGTGATGATTGATACTTGGCTAACAATGATATGTATACACTTTGCTTGATAAATGTTGTAGGTGAATGATACATAAGTTTGTTATTCAAGGAGTCAATAGGTTCATGTGTTTATTTCCACGTCTTCTCTCCTCAATTCTCAAGATTTTGAAAGTATTGTCTCATTGAATATTGCTTTTGTCATCAACCATGGTCTCTTATCTTGAGTGTATGCTTCATGTTTGAAAGAGATCATCAAGTTCAAATAATTCACCACTTTATGGCCATCTATCATGAAATTAGGGTTTTGGACTTCTGAGGATCATATCTTGGTGTTTGTAGGAAGTTTGTGGATGATTTCAAAGTCATTTGATCCTTAAGAGGACTTCTAATACGAATATTATTGTACCCAAGAAGTTTGATTGATGGAAAGATTGTTTTAGGGGGGCTGTTGGATGCGGTATTAGCAGGCAAGCATAGAGTTGGTATTTATTTTTACCGGGTGATATATACCGGTTAGGTTATATCGTATCGTGTCCACAAAGATTGGTTATTGATTCGTCGTTCGAAAATTATATCGTTAATGAGTTTTGGATTAAATAGGTTGAAAATAAAAGACAAAAAGTAAATTAACAAAAACTATAAAGGATAGACAGCTTGTCTGAAACGAATGCACACTACCCTTCACAGACTTTAATCTACCGTCTAGTTATACTTGGCCTACGATACTCGTGCGTGTCATCACATACCTCTCACAACCTAAGTCATTTCTAACCCAAATTGAGAATCCTAATGCATCACCTTGATAGCCATGTGTAGCCTACCTTAACAACACAAAAGTCAACCATGTCACTCGTAACGACTATCTCTAGCTCGAAACTCCTAACACAGAGGCATTAAGAACATATACTCTAAGTAAATTTCAACTCTAAACCTATTTCTAGCATTCAAAAACTAACTGATAATCATCCTAGGTAAGAATTCAAGCAATCTATGTCTAGAAAAGCTCAAATCCCAAACACAAGGTAAAAATCTAAGACAATCACCAACATAGATTCGTAAAGCAAACTTTACACAACGCCAAGGGTGACAAATATACATGAGTTAAGAGTAGATATACAAACAAAACCCAACAAAAGAGATTACAAAGAGAATAGAAGAAGAGAAACCAAACATTTCTTGGTTTGTCAACACCAATCGACGATAGATTTGACTCCGAATCATCCAAATGCAAGCTCCAATGTTGTTTTCTAAGCTCCGACGATTTTTTATTCTTTGACTTTGAGCTTTACTCGTTGATGAGTTGCTCAAAATTGCGCGTTTGAAGGTGTGTCTTCGACACTTTATTGCTCAATGCTCCAATTATGAATGGATACCTACAAAATGATTAGAAAACTATCACACGGTACAATATGTACACAAAACACAATAAAACGTATTTACAACAAAAAGCAGGTTTATTCAACCGATATTAACAAACAAGAATAGATAAGTGCCACAAAACATATATACAAAATAACAACATTTTGGCACTTATCAAGGGCTATGATTTCCCCCTCTCTAGTTTGATGCTTCATTCATCTTGTATGACTTTAAAGGACCATAATTTGGTCATACCTTGTCTCCTTGAGCTCATTTTTCTTTCACAATGAACCTAAGGGTGTCTAAAACAACTTAGTTCAATTGGTGAGAAGAGAAAATGCATGGGAGCTTGCTTATGAAGTCAAAAGATTATAAGTCATTGATGAACTTCTCAATTGTTGGACAATCAACTTCAAAAGATCATATCTTGATCCTCATTTATCATCTTGAGGTCATTCATTTTGCACAACAATCTTGAATATGTGAACTTTCTCTCCATTTAAGCCTTGAAGATTGAAAGTGTTTGAAAGTTTCTTGAAGAAGTCAAAAGATTATAGGTCACTTCACAAATTTTCATCAAATTCACAAGATCATAACTTTCTCAATTTTTGGAATTTTTGAGTGATTCTGTTTGCCAAATGTTCCTTGAGAGGTATAATTCATATAATCTTTGAAAATCAAGAGCAAAATTTGAGTGGAAGGGCAAGTTTGAAAAAGAAACATTATAGTGTATTTTTAGAAAGTGGCATGCTTGACCAAGGCCTGGCCATAAAAATCAATGATTTTGCAAGAATCCTAAAGGCTCAATCTCTCAAATCAAGCATCCATTTGATTTGGTTATTTTGAATTGTGTTCTACGCTTTGAATACTGAATTTGGATCAAGAAAAATCAGAAAACACACGAGGGAATTGGATTTGGCCTCACTTCAAAGTTTGAGCCAAAACCTGTTTTACACTCACCATCAGTTTGTGCATCTGCGCGTGTAACTTGTTTTTAAGCCAAGCTAAGCCTTGTTTTCGTGACTAATTGTGATAAGAAACTTCCCAGGATTAATTAGCGCATCAAAACCCAAGGAATGATTGAGTTTTGATGCGTATGAAGTCACACTTTCTTCATGACCATGGGTGTGCACGATTTTGCTCTAAATTGCATCACTCGCCCTCCCTTTTGATCCCATTCAATTCTCCTATAAATAAGAAAGTCATTCCACTCATTTCCTAAAGCTTTGATAGCCAGAAAACCCTACCAAACTTACTCTTGAACCAAATTTTCTGCAACTTTGTTTTCACTCTCAAAGCCGTTCCAGTATGAAATTAACCATTCATTCTTCTTCCTTGAACCTCACTGAAGCTAACAGAACAAGAATCGTTACTTGAAGCTTCATGAATCGTGCTATCCAAGTTCAGTTTCAGACCTCTGAAAGTGAAATCCGTCCAGGTAGGAATCTCCACCAAACCTTGAAAAATAAAACATCATTGCACTCTCCTCATCTCCCTGATCCTTGTGATCTTTACCATTTGCATTTTCATCAAGTATTGACTGAGAAATCCATCAAAATCCTATTCGCTATTATTTAAGTTTTTTTCCAAAATTCTCTTCACTCAGTTTAAATAAATTTTTCACGACGATGTGGTTGAGATCGTCTTAAAGAGAAATCCAAGGATACCACCCATTGCTATTGATTTTACAGTTTGAGAAATCACGTACGGAGGATTGCTGGAGGTTGAAGACGACCTACATGTATGTCTTCAACCTATGAAAGTGTGACATGTAATTTTTTCAAACTGGATCCGATGACTTTGCCTTACCGTGCACACGTAATAGGAGCCCTTGTATCTGATTACTTTTATTAGTCAGTATCAATCCAATGCGTGACATTGCTTCTAATTTTTTTTTTTTAATTTAATTTAATTTGTAATTCGGTGTGAAAACTAAGGAGGTCCATATCAAGAACAGCGTACCATGTCCATTGGATGTGATTACTAACGCGTTTTGACTATGATCAGATGGTCCACATTTTTTTGGCTTTTATTTTTATTTTCTGATTTTATATTTTAAATGTTTTAAACTTCAAAAAATCATATAAAATTCATTTCTGGTCCAAAAATTATGAAACAATTCACAAAAATATTTTGAAATATTATCTTTATGAATTTTATTTTTTCATAATTTTATTTCTAGTTTTGATATTTTTTATGATTTTTCTCTTTTATTTGATGTTTTTAATAGTTTTAAAATACTTTTTGACATTTTAAAATTCTGAAAAAATTATGGAAGGATCCAATGGTCATTTGATAAATATTGGTGACCTAATTTTATTTTTATTTTTGAGTTTACTATTTTTTGCCAATTTTGGTTTATTTCACCTTTTATTTTATCTTCTAAAACCATTTTCTGACTTTAAAAAATTCTCAAAAAATTTGTCAATACTTGTTGACCTTTATTTGACTTTGGGTAATTTTCTTGGAATTTTATTTTGATGAAAAAATACTATTTATGTATTTCGTCAATAAAATCCAATTAATAACCTAATTTCAAAATTATTTTTTATCTTCTTATTTGATTTTATTTTCATTTTTATTTTGCTGACTTTTGAATATATCTTGGAGTCACATATTTCCTCAACATCAATGAAATATGGGTGTTGATAGGTCTCTTAACCAAATCCACCAAGAAAGCTGATTGATTTTGACGAAGTTAGACCGAACAAATTCATCTGATGCAAAATAAAATTTGAATATCATTTCTTCTTCGTCATCTTATTTTTCTTTTGTCCCGATTCGGAGAAAGTGATCAATTGGTGGCATGAACTTCAATGTTCTAACATAATCCCCAAAAGATGACTTGAGCTTTAATCTTGGTTCAACACTTTTGGCGCTTGTCGTGTAGTCGCATTGATTTCTAATCAAGCTTCTGGCAAGTTCCACTAACCTTGTCCATTTGAAATTCTCAATCATCTTTGATCAAGTGATATGATAATTCCAAAAACCGGTGATATACTTGACAAAAAACAATTGAAACTTGTCGTGTGGTCGCGTTGATTCTATCAAGCTTATGGAAAGTCTTCATGCGTAAGTTTCAAGATGGCCACCTTGCTTACGACTAACAATTAACAATTCGATGATATACTTGACATGTTTCAAGATGGTCATCTTGCTAACATTTATTAATTGCTTTTATTTTCCACTCTTTACTTTCCGCTTTTATTTTCCGCTCTTTACTTTGTGCACTTTATTTTTAGCATTTTACATTTCATGTCATTTTTGCTTTGCACATTTGAGCATTTTATTTTCTATGTCATTTTTCCTTTGCTCACTTGAGCATTTTACTTTCTTGTTATTTTGAATTTTCTCATTTGAGCTTTATTTTCCCTTTTTCGAAATACCTAATAATTCAACTTAAACATAAAAAACTCTTAACTGGACTTGGTTACTTCCCTTGTACTTGGAGCTTGATCTTTGGACTTAGGATTAAGACCTCTACCTCAGCTTGGAAATTTTTGTGTCATTGGTGTTATTTTGTCTTGTCTGGTTATTATCTATGTATGCAGGTTATTCCATTATACTCGATTAAGAGTGGATTTCCTCCAAATACAGCCGTTACTCCGCCCGTTTTTCTCAAGATAAGAGTTCACCTAAAAGCATTGATTTATCTGAAGCTTAATTTTTTTGTCTGGTTATGTGTTTCTTATGTGGTAATCCAAATGATGGGATATAGTATTGGCTCTTAATGTCGAGTACTAGTCTTCTCACTCGATTAGATCTTTCTTTACCCTTACCTTTTACTTTACGCACATAGGTTATCCTCCCCATTCTTTAATTTTCAAAATTTTCCCTCTTTTTCAAAGGATTCTTGTTTTCAAAACTCAAACCGCTTTCATAAAAAAAACTTGGACTTAGGTCCATGCATTTTCAAACTTCTTTTCTTAATAAAATTTCAATTCATCTAATAATACTTTGACTTTTCTTTTTCACAAGACTAAAAAACACCTAACCTCATTCAAACCTTTTTTAGTCCCTTGTGGCTTTTCTAAACTAATATTTTCTTAAAACCAACCAACACACAAATTTGGTCTTTTTTAGCCGAACTACTTGGTTTTGATTTCAATATTGCACATTGTTGGTATGTAGGCTTGGAGCTTATTGGAAGTTCTATCAAACAAAAAATTATAAAAAAAAATACTTCTTTTCTCCCCCCACCATCCATTTTGTACATATACTCTTTTTTAGCACACATATACAAATTTTCGAAAAGGTTCCTGCAGAGTACCATAGATGCTTTGGATGCCTAACACCTTCCCTTTGTATAAATAACCCCCGGTCCCAGATCTCTGATCTTTTTGTTAGGATTTTATTCGCTCTTTTTCCTAGTCCTTGGGATAAAAAAAAGCGCGGTGGCGACTCTTTTGTTACTTTTTGCGTTAAGTTAATTCAATGGCTTATACTCGCAGTTTTTGCCGCTACAACAGTGTATCTTTTTGGGTTATTGACCTAAAAAATGAGGGTCAAATGTTATCATCCTCCTAGTCATACATTTTGATCTCCAAAGATGTCACATTTTATGAAATGTGTCATACTTTACTCGTCCTTAGTCTCGGGGGGAGAACATAAATTCCTTAGAGTTTGAGCCTGAGTTCCTTACCCTAAGTCTTAGCCTCCCTAGTAAATATTCATGTTCCCACTCTCGAACTCAAGTATATAAGTCTTCTAGTTTTCCAATGGTTGAAATTGAACCTAAACTCGATTCTATTCATAATCCTCTGAATTCTTTTGTTTTACCTGAATTAATGCCTTCAACACCAACTCTGGTATATCAGAGAAAAAGTAAAATAGAACCTCTCTAGAAAAAAATTCAATCATTTGAGTTATAGAAAATATTGAAAAAAAATTATTTTATTAAAGTCTCTCATATTTCCAATACTTATGATACTGACCCTGATGATTTACCTATTAATTTATGAAGGATAAAAGATCATGTCCTTGATTATATATATATATATATATATATATATATATATATATATATATAAAAATGCACAATCAGCGGAGCAGGATCGGAATTCAAGATGCTTTAGTTGATATGATTAAAGAGAAGTAAAGGAAGACAAAGAGTATAAACAGAAGATAATATAAAATTTTTTGCGTACTTCTAAAAGAAAATAAGGTCCCTCTTTATAGGGATACAAAGGCTTATTGATAAAGCCGGTACAAGCTACTTATGATAGCCGGTTATAAAAAACAAATGAAGTATTATTGTGCCCCATCGACACAATAACACATCACAAAATACAAAACTTTTCTTATAAAAGTAGAGCCTATTGCTATCTACCTAGATAAGATTCTTATCTTCTTTGTCTTTTAACTTTTGGTCTTTCCAAGATAAGATTCTTTCTTATCTTTGTTTTATTCATTGTTGTTGCCCTTGTCTTGTCTTCAAGATAAGATTCTCGCTTATCTTTGCATTGTTACTTTTCCTTGGCTTTCTCTTTAGCTTTTTGAGCCATAGCTTGAATCATAGCATCCCAAAAATCTTCAGCTGTAGGGTCATCATTTTGAGCCTCACCACTAATCCTTCAAAGGTATTGGAATCCATTGATCCCATAGAAGAACTGGTCTTCATAGACTGAACATCATCTCTTGAAGCTTGGGATTGAAAAGTATTGAAGAATTGAGTCTTCATATGATCTAGAGTTCTGATCATAATTTCTTCTTCTGATTCATTAGGATACTTTCTTTGGAAGAAATTCTTCAAGCTTCCCATAGACAATTGTTGAGAACTTTTTTCTTTGACATTGTTATTTTTATCTTGACCATTCTTGACTTAATTTGAATAATCTTGTCCTGGATTTCTTCTTGACTTATTTTATTCCACCATTTGTAGAAAAATTTCTTTCTAGAATGGGAATATTAAATTTGTCATTAGAAATGGTGATAGTCCATCTCAAATCCAAGGAATCGAAATTTAGTGAAGAAAAGAAATGGACATTGTCCGGTTATCAAATTTGATGAAAGGTTTAATACTAGTGAACTATTTTCACACCATGGAGTATATAAATCATTTAATTCTTTTGGTAATATTTCCAAAGAAGGACCAAATTTAATCCACAGCATAAAACCAATTCGGAATGGGTCTATTAATCATACGGATTAATTGAGAAAAACCAAGAATGTTTATTCTTGGGATTACGATAATAAAAGCTTGGGTGAAAGCTTACATAGTCCCAATAATTGAAATAAATGTATTTTCCTTGGCAATTCTTATTGCCTTTTCACCATTAGGGTTAAGACCCATTCCTTGGTGATAATATCTTGTTAATATGGCATTTCTGAAGTTTATAAAACTCGGATTGTTGTTTTGATAGTGATGAGTAAAAGTTACCGATTCGGTAGCGCCGAATATCTCTAGATATGGTCTTGATTTACCATGAAGGCTCGGATATCCTCTTGATTCGAGGTATCTTGTTTTAATAGCCCATCCATCATTTGGATTTATTTTTAGATCTTCATCATCAATATACATAATTTTTTCTGTAACTGGATTCTCAAAATAATCAGTTACTTGCTCTTGAGGTGAGTCATTGACTGCAATTTCTTTGTAAGATATAATCTTTTTAGAGGATGAAGAGGAAGGTATATCTTCCTTCTTTGAAGTAGGCAGTTGTTGCACATTTCTACCTTTATAGATTGTAGTCCAATCCCCTATTAGAGGAATATTTACTTCACTTTGGGGTAACATATTGTTACTCCGTCTCCCAAGGCCTCGTCCATAGCCTCGGCCTCTAGTTAAACAACGTTGTTGTTTGCAAAGATGACTTTTTAATTGTTGCCTAGATATATTTGTATTAAAATTAAGAGTTCAATTTACTTACTTAGTTTTATCTAAAATAGCTAATCAGCCACAACATCCTTAGCCTGCTATATTTATGGATTCTGATGATGATAATCATCAAAATAATTTGATTAAACATGAAGAACTTATGGAATATCCAAAAAATTTGGATAAACTTAATAAATCAAATTTCTGAAAGTACTCAAACAATCAAACTTTTAACAAAAAAGGATTTACTTCCTTTCAAAAATTATAATTATATTCATGTTGGGAGACGGAGTAACAATATGTTACCCCAAAGTGAAGTAAATATTCCTCTAATAGGGGATTGGACTACAATCTATAAAGGTAGAAATGTGCAACAACTGCCTACTTCAAAGAAGGAAGATATACCTTCCTCTTCATCCTCTAAAAAGATTATATCTTACAAAGAAATTGCAGTCAATGACTCACCTCAAGAGCAAGTAACTGATTATTTTGAGAATCCAGTTACAGAAAAAATTATGTATATTGATGATGAAGATCTAAAAATAAATCCAAATGATGGATGGGCTATTAAAACAAGATACCTCGAATCAAGAGGATATCCAGGCCTTCATGGTAAATCAAGACCACATCTAGAGATATTACTGGCAGTTACCGAATCGGTAACTTTTACTCATCACTATCAAAACAACAATCCTGAGAGTTTTATAAACTTCAGCAAATGCCATATTAACAAGATATTATCACCAAGGGAATGGGGTCTTAACCCTAATGGTGAAAAGGCAATAAGAATTGCCGAAGGAAAATACATTTATTTCAATTATTGGGACTATGTCCAGGCTTTCACCCAAGCTTTTTATTATCAGAATCCCAAGAATAAACATTCTTGGTTTTTCTCAATTAATCCAGAAGTGATTAATAGACCCATTCCGAATTGGTTTTATGCCTGGTGGATTAAATTTGGTCCTTCTTTGGAAATATTACCAAAAGAATTAAATGATTTATATACTCCATGGTGTGAAAATAGTTCACTAGTATTAAACCTTTCATCAAATTTGATAACTGGACAATGTCCATTTCTTTTCTTCACTAAATTTCAGATTCCTTGGATTTGGAGATGGACTATCACCATTTCTAATGACAAATTTAATATTCCCATTCTAGAAAGAAATTTTTCTACAAATGGTGGAATAAAATAAGTCAAGAAGAAATCCAGACAAGATTATTCAAATTAAGTCAAGAATGGTCAAGATAAAAATAACAATGTCAAAGAAAAAGTTCTCAACAATTGTCTATGGGAAGCAAGAATTTCTTCCAAAGAAAGTATCCTAATGAATCAAGAAGAAATTATGATCGAACTCTAGATCATATGAAGACTCAATTCTTCAATACTTTTCAATCCCAAGCTTCAAGAGATGATGTTCACTATGAAGACCAGTTCTTCTATGGGATCAATGGATTCCAATACCTTTGAAGGATTAGTGGTGAGGCTCAAAATGATGACCCTACAGTGAAGATTTTGGGATGCTATGATTCAAGCTATGGCTCAAAAGCTAAAGAGAAAGCCAAGGCAAAGTAACAATGCAAAGATAGCGAGAATCTTATCTTGAAGACAAGACAAGAGCAACAACAATGAATAAAACAAAGATAAGAAAGAATCTTATCTTGAAAGACCAAAAGTTAAAAGACAAAGAAGATAAGAATCTTATCTAGGTAGATAGCAATAGGCTCTACTTTTATAAGAAAAGTTTTGTATTTTGTGATGTGTTATTGTGTCGATGGGGCCCATGTACCCGACAATAATACTTCATTTGTTTTTATAACCGCTATCATAAGTAGCTTGGCTTTATCAATAAGCCTTTGTATCCCTATAAAGAGGGACCTTATTTTCTTTTAGAAGTACGCAAAAAATTTTATACTATCTTCTGTTTATACTCTTTGTCTTCCTTTACTTCTCTTTAATCATATCAACTAAAGCATCTTGAATTCGATCCGCTTGATTGTGCATTTTGGTATCATCACCTGGTTACCAACTAAGGTATATATTTAATTTTCAAAACTAATTGTTATGACAATTAGTGGCTAAATTTTTTGTTGTGGAAGGTTAGGTAACTTAGAAGAAACTAAGTATGTAGATTCTTCTCTTAATATTAATATATATTTATTAAGGCAACAAGTAAAAAAAGTTTTTATAAAAAACTAAAGATGTTTTTTAGTGTTTTCTAATAATCATCGTTTTTTCCAGAGAAGGAAGTGTAAAGATGTATTTAAAAAGAAAAATTTATGCTAAAAAATATTGGACATCTTTGATTTAGGAGAGATCCTTCTATCCCTTAGGGTTGATAGTTAAACAACGTTGTTGTTTGCAAAGATGACTTTTTAATTGTTGCCTAGATATATTTGTATTAAAATTAAGAGTTCAATTTACTTACTTAGTTTTATCTAAAATAGCTAATCAGCCACAACATCCTTAGCCTGCTATATTTATGGATTCTAATGATGATAATCATCAAAATAATTTGATTAAACATGAAGAACTTATGGAATATCCAAAAAATTTGGATAAACTTAATAAATGGACAATTCCATCAGTACCTTCAAACCAAATTTATAAATTTGGTAAAATAGATTTATTATCTCGTCATAAAAGCTTAGAACAAACTATTCAAATTTCGAAAGTACTCAAACAATCAAACTTTTAACAAAAAAGGATTTACTTCCTTTCAAAAATTATAATTATATTCATGTTGGTTTAATACAAATTGCTGTTAAACCTTTGACTTTGCTAGGATTAAATACTAGCATCCTGGGATATATTAGGGATGGTAGATGTAAGGATTTTAAACAATCTTTAGCTGCTTTAATTGAGACAAGTCTGTGTCATGGACCAGTTTACTTTGATGTCTCTCCCAATATAAGCTTATCTATGTCTGATAAAAATTTATTAGACGCTCTTCAATTAACCATTCATACCAATGGTTACAATTTTAAATCTGGTAGTGAAATCATGGCTATATGTTACAGGATTTATTACAAAGTTCTTACCACTTTAAACCCTAAAGCTAGACATATATCATTTCCTGGAACCACTACTTTAGTGCAAACTAATTTGTTAACTTCTAATGTTGCAACTAATAGGTTGCTAAAATGGGATGAAATTAATTTTCCAGAAACCTGGAATCTTCCTCAGGCTTTAGAACCTGAACCTGTCCTTAATAAAGAAGTTGATCAAATAATCCAGTCTAATGAAGGAGACTTGGAGATAAACTTTAGTTCTAAAAGAATGATTAGAATACCCAGATCTATGTCTGGAAGACATTCTGTGAATTCTATAAATGAGTTTTATTCTGCTCCTAGCCAATTATCTAGACCTTCAACTTCTCAATTAAGAGAAGAAATAGAAGTAGTCGAAAACATAAGACTAAGTGAAAACAAAATTCCACATGGAATATATCAAAAACCAAAAGTAGAATCACCTACTCCCTCAGATATGAACTTCCCATTATAATGTTAGATTATTCTCCAGGAAGTAACTTAAGAAACCTCGTCAATGATGAGTTTCATCATGAAAGATACACTCAATTTAGAAAATGGTTTTTTAAAACTTTTTCTACTCCAGTATTAAAATTTTTTAAAGATGAGTACTATACTCAAATGTCGGTGAATCAAGATTTCATTCCCTTTGTCAAATGGTTCATTAGTTACTTTATAAAAAACAAAAGAAGAGTTGGTTTTCATAAAACAAGACGAACTCCTAGTCCTACAAAACCTTGGGAAAATATCGAGGAGAAAAATGGAATCTCCTTTTCCCCGAACAAACCATAAGTTTGGGTCCTCATACAGAAGCTACACCATATCTTACCCTTCAACTACAAAGAGTTGAACAAAATCAAATTACTCTTAAAGAGCTAAATTCCATAATTAAATCCAATAATTATACTAATGCTTATCTTGTCTGCTTAGGAGAACAATTTATTTCTCTAGAAAAGAACTCTCATCCATAAAAGATCTTTTAGACAAACAAATAGCTCGTCAAAAAATTATTATTGACCTTATAAATAAGCCTAAATATCAAGAACAAGCTTCTACATCTAATATTTCAGATGTTCCTATAATTCAACCTCCTATACCTATAGAAGGATTTAAAATGGAAACCAACGGTGATGAGTTTGTCCGTATTCTTGAAGAAAAGCTTAAGGATTTACATTTACATTATGTCTAACCAAGAATCTTCTAATGAAGAAGACATTAATGATTTAGCAAATATGTTTGCTGACCTAGACATTAGTAATCAACATACTAGTGAAATAAATCCAGTTTATAACTCTAAACCTTTAGAAAAATATTATTATAAGCGCCCCTCTCCTCAAGGTTTACTTTTTGAGGAACCTGAACCTTTCCAAAATTCGTATTTTGGAAAAGCCATTTATGAATGGAACATTGATGGATTAAATGACAAACAAATCCTTGATGCAATACATAGAATGATTATGTATTCTACTGTTTGTAAACAACACGGAAATTCCGACAGAGATATTGCCTCCTTTATAACAACTGGATTTGTTGGTCAATTAAGAGGCTGGTGGGATCATTATCTCACTGAAAATCAGAAAAAAGATATTCTTAATCATAAGAAAATTGTTAAGTCCGAAGCTCCTGGAATTGGAGTAAGTGGAATTTCTACCACAGGAGAAGAAGATGCGGTCTATACACTGTGTCTCTCTATCCTTCAACATTTTGTTGGAACCAATATTCCTATTGGAGAAAAAATTCAAACTCTACTCCAAAATCTAAGATGTCCCTCCCTTACACATTTTAGATGGTACAAGGATACCTTTTTATCCAGAGTCTATCAATTAAACAATCCTAATTCTATCCATTGGAAATCCAAATTTATTGATGGTTTACCTCATTTCTTTTCAGAAAAGGTTAGACATTCTTTGAGAAATAAAAATGATGGAATAAATATTAATTATCCCGATCTTACTTATGGTCAAATTATTAGCACTTGCGTTAATGAAGGATTAACCACTGTGTAATGATATTAAGCTTAGAAATCAGCTTAAAAAAACTTTCAAAAACACCAAATGGGTGAATTTGACTAATTCGCTTCGATCTTGGAAGATCTAATGAAAATAAAAAGAAAAAAGAAAAAATTATTAGGAATAAACCTCACAAAAATAATAAGAATAATTATAAAAATTCTTATAGTAAATATAAGAAAAAGAGTCACTTTAATAAAAGTAGACCAAAAGAAAAGGCTTTTAATCATAAAGGCAAAAGAAAAGCTAAAATGCTTGATGTATCTTGCCACAAATGTGGTAAAGCTGGTCATTATGCAAATCAATGTTGGACCAAGAAAGCTCTTAATGAAATCGAAGATGAGCAATTACGCTCTCAACTTGAGAAAGTTTGTTTGCTTAAGTCTGACTCAGAAACCAATTCTTCTAATGAAGATATTGATATGATCTATGAATCATCAACAGATTATTCCTCTGATGATTCTGGCAATAATAATTGTCAATGTAATCAAATAGATTACTGGAAGTCTATTGTAGACATGAATGGTCTTAATGTTCTTACTACAGAACAAGATGAAGCCATAAAACCTATTGAGTCCATTTCTGATAATAATCTTAAGAGAAAAATGCTAGAAGTATTAATTCAAGAAAATTCTAAAAAAGAATCTCCTATTATTATTGAAGCCCCTTACCAATTAAGTGAGGTTTTATCTAGATTTCAACAGTCCCATATCCGTGAAACTCCTGTTTCCTTATCGATTTAAATAGAAATTAATCTCTTAAAATCAAATTGCTCGATAAAGAAAGATAATCAAAATTATCTCAAAGGGTCTCCTTATTAGAAACATTATCCTAAAATTGAAGAAATATCTTCTACCAGTAGTCTTTCTACTAATGATAGATTTCTTACTCTTATTGATAGAGTAATTTCTCAAAATGGTTTGTTAAAATAACTTTAGTTATTAATAGAACATTTATATTACAAAATGAGGTCGCTCTTATTGATAGTGGCAGATCTTAATTGCCTTCGGAAGGAATTGTTCCTACCAAATATTATACTAAAACCACCCAAACCCTTGCTCAGGCTAGTGGTGACAAATTAACGGTTAATTATAAATTACCTAATACATATGTTTGTAATCAAGATATTTGTTTACCTACTCATTTCATTTTAGTTAAAAATATGACTCATAGAGTTATTCTTAGAACTCCTTTTTTGAATAGCATTATGCCTTTAATTAATGTTGACACTAAAGGCATTACTACCATGATTAATGGTAAAAAGGTCACTTTTGAATTTATTCTGACCCTCATATTAAGATGCTTAATGAAGTTAAAAGTATTCTCTTGAATAAAGAAAACAATTATGTTTTCTTAAAGAAGAAGTTAGTTTATTAAATATTAATGAACAACTTAATAGAGATGAAATAAAAGACAAATCAAATTGATTGATCAGCAGTTCCAAGATGAGGTATGCAATGATTTACCCAATGCTTTTGGGATAGAAAGAAACATGTTATTTCTTTACCTTATCTTGATGACTTTAATGAAAGTCGATTCCACTAAGGCCGAAGCCCAAATGAATCATGAGTATTTAGAACTATGCAAAAGGAGATAAATTCTCTTTAGAGAAAGGTTTAATTAGAAAATCTAAATCTCCTTGGAGCTGCGCTTTTTATGTTAATAACTTTGAAAGAGAACGTGGTGTCCCTAGACTTGTTACTAATTATAAACCCCTTAATAAGGTGTTAAAATGGATTAGATATCCTATTCCTAATAAAAAAGATTTATTGGATAGATTAAATACTGCTTTAATCTTTTCTAAATTCGATATGAAATCGGATATTGGCAAATTGATTAATGAATGATAAATATAAAAACCTTCACTGTACCTTTTGGACATTTCGAATGGAATGTTCTCCTTTAGGTTAAAAATGCTCCTTCCGAATTTCAAAATATTATGAATGATATTTTTATTCCTTATACTGAATTTATAATTGTTTACATTGATGATGTTTTAGTTTTTCTAAAACAATAGATCAAGATATTAAACATTTAAAAATATTTAAGGGTTTAGTTAAGCATAATGGGTTAGTTATATCGCTCCTAAGATGAAAATATTTCAAACTAAAATTAGATTTTAGGACATGAAATTGATCAAGGAAAAATTATTCCTATTCAAAGAAGTATTGAATTTGCTTCTAAATTTCGATATAATTACCGATAAGAAACAATTACAAAGGTTTCTTGGAAGTCTTAATTATATTGTGATTACTATGAGAATCTTGCCATGGATACTAGTATATTACATGCTAGGCTTAGAAAAATCCGGTCCTTGGTGATAAACATTCTCAAGCATCAAGAATTAAAAATAAGGTTAAATGTTTGCCTTGCTTATCTCTAGCTAATCCTAAGTATTTTAAAATTGTTGAAACTGATGCTTCTGACTTAGGATATGGAGGAATTCTTAAACAGGTTATACCTGAAACATCTAAAGAAGTTTTGGTTAGGTTCACTGAAAATGGAATCCTACTCAATGAAATATTCGACTATCAAGAAAGAAATGCTTTCTATTATAAAATGTGTTTCAAAATTTCAAGATGATTTACTTAATAAAAGTTTTATTACAAATTGATTGCAGCTCTGCTAAATCTATTATTGAAAAAGATGTCAAAAATCTTGTTGCAAAACAAATATTTGCTAGTTGGCAATCTCAATTATCAATGTTTGAATTTGATATTAAACATATTAAAGGTGAAAATAATTCACTTGCTGATTACCTTACCCGTGAATTTTTGCAGGGAGAAAATGACACCCCCATCTAGGGGAGGAAGAGGCCGAGGCTATGGACGAGGCCTTGGGAGAGGGAGTAACAATATGTTACCCCAAAGTGAAGTAAATATTCCTCTAATAGGGGATTGGACTACAATCTATAAAGGTAGAAATGTGCAACAACTGCCTACTTCAAAGAAGGAAGATATACCTTCCTCTTCATCCTCTAAAAAGATTATATCTTACAAAGAAATTGCAGTCAATGACTCACCTCAAGAGCAAGTAACTGATTATTTTGAGAATCCAGTTACAGAAAAAATTATGTATATTGATGATGAAGATCTAAAAATAAATCCAAATGATGGATGGGCTATTAAAACAAGATACCTCGAATCAAGAGGATATCCAGGCCTTCATGGTAAATCAAGACCACATCTAGAGATATTACTGGCAGTTACCGAATCGGTAACTTTTACTCATCACTATCAAAACAACAATCCTGAGAGTTTTATAAACTTCAGCAAATGCCATATTAACAAGATATTATCACCAAGGGAATGGGGTCTTAACCCTAATGGTGAAAAGGCAATAAGAATTTCGAAGGAAAATACATTTATTTCAATTATTGGGACTATGTCCAGCTTTCACCCAAGCTTTTATTATCGTAATCCCAAGAATAAACATTCTTGGTTTTCTCAATTAATCCGAGTGATTAATAGACCCATTCAATTGGTTTTATGCCAGTGGATTAAATTTGGTCCTTCTTTGGAAATATTACCAAAAGAATTAAATGATTTATATACTCCATGGTGTGAAAATAGTTCACTAGTATTAAACCTTTCATCAAATTTGATAACTGGACAATGTCCATTTCTTTTCTTCACTAAATTTCAGATTCCTTGGATTTGGAGATGGACTATCACCATTTCTAATGACAAATTTAATATTCCCATTCTAGAAAGAAATTTTTTCTACAAATGGTGGAATAAAATAAGTCAAGAAGAAATCCAGACAAGATTATTCAAATTAAGTCAGCAATGGCTGAAGATAAAAATAACAATGTCAAAGAAAAAAGTTCTCAACAATTGTCTATGGGAAGCTTGAAGAATTTCTTCCAAAGAAAGTATCCTAATGAATCAGAAGAAGAAATTATGATCAGAACTCTAGATCATATGAAGACTCAATTCTTCAATACTTTTCAATCCCAAGCTTCAAGAGATGATGTTCATCTATGAAGACCTTCTTCTATGGGATCAATGGATTCCAATACCTTTGAAGGATTAGTGGTGAGGCTCAAAATGATGACCCTACAATGAAGATTTTGGGATGCTATGATTCAAGCTATGGCTCAAAAGCTAAAGAGAAAGCCAAGGCAAAGTAACAATGCAAAGATAGCGAGAATCTTATCTTGAAGACAAGACAAGAGCAACAACAATGAATAAAACAAAGATAAGAAAGAATCTTATCTTGGAAAGACCAAAAGTTAAAAGACAAAGAAGATAAGAATCTTATCTAGGTAGATAGCAATAGGCTCTACTTTTTATAAGAAAAGTTTTTGTATTTTGTGATGTGTTATTGTGTCGATGGGGCCCACTGTAACAATAATACTTCATTTGTTTTTTATAACCGGCTATCATAAGTAGCTTGTACCGGCTTTATCAATAAGCCTTTGTATCCCTATAAAGAGGGACCTTATTTTCTTTTAGAAGTACGCAAAAAATTTTATACTATCTTCTGTTTATACTCTTTGTCTTCCTTTACTTCTCTTTAATCATATCAACTAAAGCATCTTGAATTCCGATCCTGCTCCGCTGATTGTGCATTTTGGTATCATCACCTGGTTACCAACTAAGGTATATATTTAATTTTCAAAACTAATTGTTATGACAATTAGTGGCTAAATTTTTTGTTGTGGAAGGTTAGGTAACTTAGAAGAAACTAAGTATGTAGATTCTTCTCTTATATATATATATATATATATATATATATATATATGAGGAGGGATCAAATTACACTCGAAGAGTTACACCATGTGTTACACTCGCTCAAAAATGTCACTTCGGATTAATATTTTTTAAAATCAATCGTTGGATTGAAACACACCATCATATAGATCATACTTATAAAGTTTGAGATTAATCTACAATGATTTACTATGTCAATGAACTACATCAAAATTAATGTTATATGAAAGTCCATTTTGACGTTAATTCTTGGATATCTTGATCATATAGTAAATCATTATAGATTAATCTCAAACTTTATAGGTATGATCTATATGATGGTATGTTTCAATCCAATGGTTGATTTTAAAAAATATTAATCTGGAGTGACGTTTTTGAGCGAGTGTAACTCATGGTGTAACTCTTCGGGTGTAATTTGATCCCTCCTCTCTCTCTCTCTTTTTTTCTCTCTCTCTCTCTATATATATATATATATATATGTGTGTGTGTGTGTGTGTGAACATATCAAGTATGAGTGTTTTACAATGAGAGATGAGGGGATGAAATATCAACCAATGAATTAATCAAGAAATATTTATTAAAATGTTAATATAGATATTAATTTCTCTCTCCTGATGAATCCAATGGTTGATATTTATTTCTCTCATCCCTCATTATAAATTCCTCTCATATCTCATTATAAAATGCTCATACTTGATACATCTCTCTCTCTCTCTCTCACACACACACACACACACACACACACACACACACATATATATATATATGAACATGCATAAAATCCTAACCGAGTTATAAAGAAGGAAATGATGATGCCAAAGGTATACAACTCGGACGAATAGGCGTGAAGGGACAGAATGCTAGCCAAGTATGATCCTCTGTCAGATAGCAGTAAGAGGGCGGAGTATTAACCGAGTATGGTCCTCGGCCAAAATAGTCATATAAAGACGGAGTTTGGCCCGAGTACATACCTCGACTTAGGGCATCACAATCCAAGATGACACCATTACAGTCAGCCCAGGACTTTAAAGGGAGCGTAACCGTCACCTTAAAGGCTTGACGGTGCATGTTACAAAGGGAGTAAAGATGGAGGCGGCGTACATTACTTGTCTTAAGAGCATCACAGTTACATGAATGTAGAAGGCCATAGCTGAATACTTCGGTGACAAGATTCGTGGATACATATAAATAGGGCTCCCACCAGCGGGATAAGCAAGATTTTGATTAGCTTGGAGTTCAAGATACTCCAAATCCCTAAACATATTCAAAGTTTTTCTAGCAAGAACAATATATATATATATATATATATATATATATATATATATATATATATATATACACTAGTCAGACATATAAAAAATTGACGAAATAATTTATTTGATACACATATAAAAAATTTATATTTATTAAGAAAGTACACTGAAAAATTATGAAATCAAAATATTACAACAAATAATATGATTATACAAAATATAATGGTAAATTTGACAAATGATTTAGATACACATGTGAATTTAAATTGAATTACGTAATGTTAAAATAAATTTAATGTATTAAGTAATTTTAAAAAAACCGGTGACATGGAGAAAGAAAAAAATTAGCATGTAAAAATAATGGTAATAATTTGATAGTGACCCGTAAGATAAAAAATTAGTTGTGTGAATGATATGTAGTATTATTTAATTTCATAAAATATATTTTAAATTTTATTAAATTTAAATAATAGATTGATTAGTATTTAATAGGAAGGTACATTGAAAAATTATGAAATCAAAATATTACAACAAATAATATGATTATATAAAATATAATGGTAAACTTGACAAATGATGAATTTAGACACACATATGAATTTAAATTGAATTATTTAATGTTAAAATAAACTAAATGTATTAAGTAATTTAAAAAAAAAAACTTGTGACATGGAGAAAGAAAAAAATTAACATTTGAAAATAATGATAATAATTTGATGTTGACGGGTAAGATAAAAAGTTAGTTGTATGAATGATATGTAATATTATTCAACTTTATAAAATATATTTTAATTTTATTAAATTTAAATAATAGATTAATTAGTATTTAATCGAAAAGTACAATGAAAACTTATGAAATCAAAATATTACAACAAATAATATGATTATATAAAATATAATGGTAAATTTGACAAATGATGTATTTAGATATACATGTGAATTTAAATTGAATTACATAATGTTAAAATAAACTGAATGTATTAAGTAATTTAAAAAAAAAAATTATGACATGGAGAAAGAAAAAAATTTATATTTAAAAATAATGGTAATAATTTGATAGTGGCCCGTAAAGTAAAAAGTTAATTGTGTGAATAGTATTATTCAATTTCATAAAATATATTTTTAATTTTATTAAAGTTAAATAATAGATTAATTAGTATTTTCATTGATAATAAACAAATAGAAAAGATAAAATATGTCATAAAATCTACTATCTATATCTAGCATATACTAAGAGATTCTCCAAACTACCTAAACTACTCTTTTCTAAAAAATATTTTACACTACACTTTGGACATTTTAATAACTAACAAAACAACCCTTAACTTTTTAAACTTTTTTGATTTCATGCACCAATTGCCAACTTCTCATTGGTCCAAATTAAAAATTTATTTTCCCATCTTACACTACTTTCCCTTTTCTCTCTCTTCTCTTTTCATTTTATATGATTATTTAATACATTTGAATTTTTATATAAATGATTCTTTTATAATTAAATATTTCATTTTAAACTTACATTTTAGGACATATTTAATTGTAAAATGTAAGTTTAAAATGAGATATTTAATTGTAAAAGAATCATTTATATTAAAATACTTACATTTTAGGACATATTTAATTGTAAAATATAAGTTTAAAATGAGATATTTAATTGTAAAAGAATCATTTATATTAAAATTCAAATGTATTAAATAATAACATAAAATGAAAAGAGAAAAGAGAGAAAAAAGAAAGTAGTGTAAGATGGGAAAAAGTTTTTTAATTTGGATCAATGAGAAGTTGACAATTGATGCATGAAATCAAAAAAGTTGAAAAAGTTAAGGGTTGTTTTGTTAGTTACTAAAATGTTCAAAGTATAATGTGAAATATTTTTTAGAAAATGGTAGTTTAGGTAGTTTGGGCAATCTCTTAATGTGTGTGTGTGTGTCTATATATATATATATATATATATATATAAGTTCAATGAGAATGTGAGAATGAATAAGAACCATCAGATTTGAAAATGCATGGTTGAGATTAAATTATTATTTTCATTAAATAATGTTTCATTAATAGGAAAGAGAAATCATTAATTAAATTTTAAAAATATATTTTAATCTCAACCGTTCTTTTTCAAATTCAATGGTGTATATTCATTCTCATATTCTCATATAAATATATTATTCTCATATGATATGTCCTTTATATATATATATATATATATATATATATATATATATATATATATATATATATATATATATATATGAGATGTATCAAGTAGGAGGGTTCTTGAAATAAGAGATAAGAGGAATTCATGCTAACCATTTGATTTGATAAATAATTTTGATAAAGTTAAGACCATAAATGTTCATCAAAACCATTTATAAATCTAACAGTTATCATTTAATTCTCTTATCTCTTATTTTAAAATCCTCCTACTTGATACAATATATATATATATATATATATATATATATATATATATATATATATATATTTCTCTCATCTAAGCAACTATCTCCACAATATCACATATTGCAATTGTTGACTCTATGATAATCCATCATTTTGTTCAAGAGGCATTAGATGATAAAAATTATATTCAACCTAAGGATGAGAAAATGAAAGCACTTGAAAAAATGAGACTTGTGAAATTGTTTAGACATAAAGAGGTAAGGAATTTGGTTGCATGTCGATCTATAATAGAAATGCAAGCCAATTGAAACTCTTGATCGTTACAAGAAAAACTAGTGGGGAAATGGTATACTCATATATATGGAGTAAAGACAAGATTTGGTTATACATTTGTCCTTGATTTTTGATAATAACATTCGTGGGTGATTAGATAAAAATTTAGTATTCTAATGGTTTATTTAGTGTGTAAAATTTTCTAACAGGTTCTGATTTTGAAGATTTTACGTATGATATCGTTAAATTCTAGACTCAACACACTAAGAGATACACGTGCACGTTTCATAGCTTAGAATTCTTATAAAACAACAGTTCTGATGAACATTAGTTTTAATGCTTCACTTAAATGACGCCCGAACCCTTAACTTAGTTACAACAATTGCCTTATCCTTACCATTAAGGTTTCCCCATTTTCTTATCTGTCCTTAGGATAAATAAATAATGTTGACGACTTCATTGAATATTTCCAGCCGTGACAAATGCAAATTTTCTTTGTCTCTTTAAATCTTTTTGATTTCTGACAAGGGGGAGGAATAATAATTTTGATATATATATTCTCAAAATCTTGTTCCAAAACATGTTCTGATGTTTTTTTTGCATTAACAATACATGACTCAGGAACTTTGAGAAAGTTCGCTAATTTTTTTTTCTTTACATGAAAACTGAGAAGTTCTAAAAAAAGATTCATAATCTAGAGAATCAGAAGTCTTTGGTTATTTATACTTTGTTTAAAGGAATTTCATCCTAATTCTAAAACAACGATTGATGAATTATATCGCTTCTAACCATGAATCTGATAGCTTCTGAAGGATTCTCAAGCTATGAAGATTCCAAGCTCTCTTGATCCAAGTTTTAAAGATTCTAAAGACAAGGTTCTGTTGAACAAATTCTGAAGATTTTGAAGAAAAGATTCTGAAGACCAAGTGCTGAAGACTCTGAAGACAAGGTTCTGGTGAACAAGTTCCGAAGACTCTAAAGACATGGTTATGATAACACGATTTTGATCTTTCTAAACATGCTTCAACTTTTACATATTCTGAAGCCTCTAGAGATTAGAAGAGGAGATCAAAGGTCTCACGTGAGAAATAGTACAAGGTCTCCTCATTCCACTACCTTTATTTTGTGGCGTAAGGATTGTACTATTGGTAATATGTTGTCTACCACTCACATTGACTATTGCAAGAAGACGACTGGAAATCTGGGTATTCATATTTTTCCCTCCAACAGATTTCTTTTTGAATATAAAAGGAAGACTTGGGTGAATGGAAAAACAACGAAAATACGCTGATTTATTTTTCCAAAATGTTGCAGAAGTTACTTTGTAAAATCTTTTTAAAAGTTTTGTAAGTAAGGAAATATTGTTCATTAACTTGCTATTAACACTATTGTGTTATAATTTGTATTTCATTTCAATGTGATTTGATTTTAAGAAGCAATCATGTAAACACATAAACTTGTATTCAACAGTGAGTTAATTGTTCGTCGAAAGATTATGGCTTTAGTCAGGATTCTCAAGAAGACATTGAGAGTTAGTCTTTGTGGCTGTAAACATTAACGGTTAGTCTTTGTTTGTGTTTGTAATCAGTTTGGTTATAGTTGATTAAGTGTTTGTTAAGAAAGGAAAATCACCTTGGCAGGTGGACTGGATTAACTTCGTTAATAGTGAACACCATAATAAAAAAATTTCTTCATTTATTTTGTTCTTGTGTTAACTTCAAGTCCTTGGTTTCAAAAAGATCTTATTTCTAGAAACCAATTTCAAACCCCCTTTCTTGTGTTTCTTGCACCTTCAAATGCTACAATTATCTTGTGTCAATCGAGGATGTATTACCCTCCATTTTTTGACATTATGGTTCACTTACTTGTTCATCTAATCAAGGATATTAGATTTTATTGTCGAGTTGAAGGTGGACATTTCTAATAGAGTGATACAAGAAGAATTTTAAAGCTATTTTTGTACTAATGTCATCACCGTCCATAAGCTTTGATAGTTGAAAGATACATCACAAAGAAAATAATTTAGTTTTGTTCAACCTATTTGTTAAGAGTAGGTTTTCTAAGAATTCTCAAGTCTCGTAATGATGGAAGATATGAAGGTAGATTGCACTCAAAGTTTAAATGTTAAGTCAATATAATTCTTCGAGCATTTTTATACATATTGAATAACGCCGATGACATTCAACTTTAGTTATTCGTTCACGAAAGACTTTAAAATTATTAAACTCTATACTTAATCTTTAAAGTTGCACTATTAAAATTATAATTAAATAAGATGTTTTAAGCTAACGTCTGGTTAGTGAAATTTCGAAAATAACTCAAAGATGAGTTACATTATTAGACTTTAAGGGCCCCTTTAGTGCACAGGATATGATAGAGATATGATATGATATGATATAGATTGAATAAGACTTATCCTATCATGTATTTGGTTCACATAGGATATCAAATATATATATATATATATATATATATATATATATATATATATATATATATATATATATATATATATATATATATATATATATATATATATATATATATAGGGTGTTTATGATGCGGTTTGGGCGGTTTTGCCGCAAAAAATCACCCGAACCGCGAGAGAAAAAGGCATGCGGTTTGGTTTGGTTCGGTTGATTTTTAGAAAAAAAACTAAATCAAACCAAACCAAACCAATGCGGTTTGGTTCGGTGCGGTTGGTTCGGTTTTTTATAAATAATTTGTTGAGTCATACATTCATATATATATGACAACATAACTTTGTATTTGGTTATTCATACATGATACACTACTAAATTATAACCATAAAACTAATCATATTTGGACAATAACTTCTCATTTAATATGCAAAAGTTAGATTAGACAAAAATGAAATAATAAACATAAAATAATAGCATAAAACAATATAAAAAATATTATAATAAAACAAAAAAAAATAGAAGAGATGAGATGAGAAATTAATGAAGATGAAAAAGAAAGAACATAAGAGAGGAGAGATTAGAGATAAAGACGTGCGATAAAATAAAATTGAAAGAGAGACAAATTGCATAAAAAATAAGAACGTGCAAAAGAAACAATATAAGAGAGTAGATATTAGATAAGAAGAGGCAAGATGTAAGTGGTGGAGATGAAGTGATAATGTTAGGAGATATTTGAGAAGATTGAAAATGAAATCATAATTGTAAACATGAGAAAATTGTCTATAATCATAAGGCTAATGTATAATAGATTTAGGTTTGGGTTAGATGCGAGTTAAGTAAAATTTAAGTTGTAACATAATGCGGTTTAGTTCGGTTTGTAAAATACAAACCGCAAACTAAACCAAACCATGCGGTTTTGTTAAAAAATGACACAAACTAATCCGAATCAAATGCGATTTTTTGCGGTTTCGGTTTGATTTGGTTTGATTTTGCGGTTTTCTATTGGGTTGGTTTGATTTTGAACACCCCTACATATATATATATATATATATATATATATATATATATATATGAAAATATATATGAAAGTCCATTTTAACGTTAATTTTTGGATATCTTGATCGTATAGTAAATCATTATAAATTAATCTCAAACTTTATAGGTATGATCTATATGATGATATATTTCAATCCAACGGTTGATTTTAAAAAATATTAATCTGAAGTGACGTTTTTGAACGAGTGTAACTCATGGTGTAACTCTTCGAGTGTAATTTGATCTCTCTCTCTCTCTCTCTCTCTCTCTCTCTATATATATATATATATATATATATATATATATATATATATATATATATATATATATATATATATATATATATATATATATATATATATATATATATATATATATATATATATATATATATATATATATAAGTATCAAGTGATTTTTAAAAAACAGATAAGAGGGTTGAATGTTAACCATTGAATTTGATAAATGATTTTGATGAGCATTTATTATCGTGATTTCATCAAGACTATTTATCAAATCCAATGGTTAATATTGAATCTTCTTATCTCTTATTTAAATAACACTCCTACTTGATACATCCCCATATTTTTTAAATTCTAATAATTATTTTATTTTTAAATATTTTAATTTTTTAGGTTTTAATTTTTGATATTATAAAAAGTAATAAAATTACCCTTATGAAAAAAAAATCATATATATTTTTAAAATTTTATTTATTAATTTAATATCAAATTAATCTTTATTTATATTTTATCTTATTTAATTTTTAGTTTTAAATTATATTTTATAAGAATAAATTAGTATATTATTTTCTTATCCTATTTTATCGTATTCTAACCCATTTCATATTCAAGATAAAAATTTAAATTAGTAAGCATGATATGATTGATTTCAAAATTAACTTATTGTATCATCAAACACTTACGTTGAGATATGATACGATTCAAATATTATATTCTTTGTCTTACCTTGAAATATAAAATCAAACTCTTACAACTATAATTAAAAGTCCATCTAGATGTTTGCTCACATTTATTTATTATCACATCTTGCATTAAAAATTATTTATTAATACTATCTTTTTTTAATATAAAAATTAATATTGAATAAATTTTACAAATTCAATACAATTTTTACAAATAAATTATATTATGCAATTGCTTTTACAAATGAAAAAAAAAATGATCATGTTTATTATCATATATAAATGATAATTTTAACTAGTCTAGTTAAAAGACCATCTAGATGTTTGCTCATGTTTCTTTATTATATTTTCCTTTTCAAAAATATTTTTATTAATATTTTTACAAAGGTTGAGTTGAATGTAAATAAATTTTACAAAAAAATTATATTATGCAATTTTTTTAACAAATGTAATTTTTATTTTTTTATATAAATAGGGACTAAGGATATACAGTCGTCCAAGCCATCTCTCTTTCCAAATTACACCATAGAAACCATGTCAGTAGCAGAAGAAACCAACATCAACATTCTCATGGTGACACATGCCTTACAAGGTCACGTTAACCCTATGTTAAACTTTGCCAAACGCCTTGTTACAAAGGGTGTTCATGTCACCATAGCCACAACCGAAGAAGGTCGTGCACGCATGCTCAAAAACACTGACCAGAATTTATCCGACTCAGGAATCCGACTCGAGTTCTTCTCCGATGGTCTCAGCATCGACTTCGACCGATCCGATACAAAAACTGTAATCAACACCATACGTGAAAAGGGTCCTGAAAACCTTTCAAATCTCATCGACAGCCTCAGCAAAAACCAAACATTTTCATGTGTTATTGTTACACCCTTTGTTCCTTGGGCTGTTGATGTTGCTGCTGAATATCAAATCCCTTGTGCAGTGCTTTGGATCCAAGCTTCTGCTTGTTATTCGATTTACTATCGTTACTTCAAGAAGATTGATTCATTTCCCAAGCTGGAGGATCTTGATGAGAAAGTGCATTTACCTGGGCTACCAACGTTAGAGGTAAGAGATCTTCCTTCAGCAATTTTTCCTTCTAGTCTTCCTGAGTTTTACGAAGTTATGGATGAATTCAGCAAAGCTTTGGATAAAGTGAAATGGGTTTTAGGTTCTTCATTTTTTGAAATTGAGGAAGAGATAGTGAAATCAATGGATTCGCTAACTCCAATTTACATTATTGGACCATTGGTTTCACCTTCTCTATTAGGGGAAAAGGAAACAAGTAATGTTAGTGCTGATATGTGGAATGCAGAAGATTCATGCATAGAATGGCTTAATAATAAACCAAACTCATCAGTTATTTATATATCATTTGGTAGTTTGATTGTGTTGTCGAAAAAACAGATGAGTAATTTAGCTACAGCTGTGAAGCATAGTAAGAAGAACTTTTTGTGGGTTGTTAAGCCAGTAAATAATGGGGGATTTGCATCGGAGGATCCTGCTGATGAATTACCAAAGGAGTTTTTGGAAGAAACTCAAGGGAGAGTTTTAGTTGTGAAATGGTGCACACAAACGAAGGTGTTACAGCATCCTGCAGTTGCTTGTTTTATAAGTCATTGTGGTTGGAACTCTTTACTTGAGACATTGATAACTGGTGTGCCTGTTATTGGTTATCCTTCTTGGAGTGATCAACCGACTAATGCTATGCTTATTGAGAATGTGTTTAAGAATGGGGTGAGAATTAAAGTTGGAGAAGATGGAGTTGGAAGTGTTGAAGAGATTGAGAGGTGTATTTTTGAGGTTGTGGAAGGGCCTAATGCTGGTGAGTTTAGGAAGAGAGCTTTGGAAATTAAAGAGTCTGCAAAAAAAGCTACTCAAGATGGTGGTAGCTCTAGTGTTAATATCAATAAGTTTCTAAGTGAATTGACAATTAAGAATGATCCAAAGTCTAAAGAATTTACTATAATGGGAAGGCTCATATCGACAATAGGGATAGGAATCATAAAAATCAAAGTGATTTTCTCTAGAATGATCCAGTCACGCTGAACAATTTTGGTGATGAAATTGAGGGTTATACAAATGATGAAGTTGAAATTTTTCCTATCAAAAGTCTAGAGTGCTTATCCACTCACGCTACATCGATGGTCTAGAGTGATTTTGAACGAAATTCTTTAATTCTGTAGCGAAAAATAATCATCTAAAGTAAAATAAAAAGCATTTATTTAGAAGCATTAGATTTTTACAAGCATTTTTGTAATGATACTAGCCTACAAAATATATCTGTCTCTCTCTCCTTTAAAATTATTAAGTTTAGGCAACAGTAGAAACCCGCAAAGTAAAGTAAAACTGTTGCTTAAAGTTTCGAGGAACGGTTTGTAGGTGTGTGTATTCAACGGCCATTGTCTATTCCAATAGGAAACGAATTTTCAACTCTCACTATCCTTCCTTCCGTCGAAGAGATCCATACTGCTGTCATTAGCCTTAAGCAAAATAGTGCCCCGGGGCCTGATGGTTTCGGTGGTATTTTCTATCACACCTATTGGAACATTATTAAAGATGATGTTTGTGCCGCGGTTCTGCAGTTTTTCAAGTCCAGATGGATTCTCCCCAATGTCAACGCCAACAAGCTTATTCTTATCCCGAAAGTGGTTGAGGTTAATTCCATGGACATGTTCCGCCCTATTGCCTTGTCTAACTTCAAGTTTAAAATTATTACAAAAATCATTGCCAACAGGATTGCAGCCATCTTGCCTTTTCTTATATCTAAAGAACAGTGTGGGTTTGTGCACGATAGAAATATTAGAGATTGCACCTTCCTCGCTTCGGAAGCAATCAACGTTCTGGATCGTAACAGTAGGTACAAAAACCTTGCTTTAAAAATTGACATATCCAAAGCTTTCGACACCATTTGTTGGGACTTTTTGCTGCAGGTCCTGGAAGCTTTTGGTTTCTGTCACCAATTCTGCTATTGGATATCGATCATTCTGTCTTCGACTACCCTCTTTGTCTGTTTCAATGGTGAATCTCATGGATATTTCTCCTGCTCCAGAGGGGTTCGGCAGAGTGACCCTCTGTCCCCGATTTTGTTTGTTTTGGTAGAAGACGTTTTAAGTCGTATGCTAAGTAAAAATATGCAAGATGATAATTAGATCGTTTGAAGGCTTCCAAGTCCAACTTCGTGCCTTCTCACATCATGTTCGCCGACGACATTCTTCTTTTCTTCTCAGGGAAGAGATCTAACATCAGAGTCCTTAAGAAAATCTTCTCGGGTTACTCGTTGGCCTCGGGTCAAACCATTAATTTTGCCAAGTCTTATATTTACACAGGTTCCATGTCTGATAGGAAGAGAGCTCACATTTTGAACGATACTGGTTTTCAGCAAGGGACTTTGCCGTTTCTGTATCTCGGTATTCCTCTTTTTAAGGGTAGGATAAAGCTGCGCTACGTTACTCCTATTGCTGACAAAGTTATTGCGAAGATGTCCTCTTGGAAGGGTAATTGTCTATCCATGGCGGGAAAATTAACGCTCGTCAAATCTATTATTCACAGTATGATTTTGTATTCTATCACCATGTATAGTTGGCCTATTACCGCTCTCCTCCGCATTGAAAAAGCCTGTAGGAATTTCATTTGGACCGGTGAAACTTCCAAGCATGCGTTGTGTGTTGTCTCGTGGAAGAAGGTGTGTCAGCCGTTTGGCAATGGTGGTCTTGGGTTACGATCGTTAATTCGGCTAAATGAGGCGACGAATCTTAAGCTTGCTTGGGATCTTTTCAACAATAATGAGGATTGGGCTTTGCTGCTCAAACAGAGAATCTGCAGGCCTTTTGAATTCATCAAGTATCATATTTTCTTGACCATTTGGACCGACATTAAGGGTTCTGTTGGTACTTTACTGGATAACTCTAACTGGTGCGTAGGATCTAATAGCAGAGTTAAATTCTGGTCTGATTCCTGGACCGGGTCCTCGCTCATTGCCGAAACCAATTTGACGTTCCTCCGGCTTCATCACATAAACCCGTTTCTCACTGTTTCGGAGGTCTCCGTTAATGCCGGTTGGACCTTTCCTTCTATTTGGTACCAGTGGTTCCCTTTCTTGATGCAGGCGTTGGAGAGTTTCAACCCTCCGATTGTAGACAGCCCAGATTTTCTTGGTTGGAACCATTCTTCCACCGGTTTTCTGTCTTTAAAAGATGCTTATGCGTTCCTCTCTAGTTATGATGCAGCGTCTCCGTGGCACAAATTTGTTTGGCACTGTAACATTCCCCCGAGTCGGTCCATGATAGTTTGGAAGATGCTCCATCTGAAAATCCCCACTGATGATTTCTTAATGGGCTGTGGTATTGCCTTGGCTTCTCATTGCCCCCTTTGGCGTAAAAATACAGATTCCTACCATCATCTTATATTCGAGTGCTCCTTCTCTATTCGCATTTGGAATTGGCTTAAAGTGAAGTTTCAACTTTCTATTTCTCCTCCCAACATTGAGGGTTGGCTTAACTTCTGCTATGCCAACAACTCTCCGTAGTCTGTTCTTGGTCTCAGTGTTGCAGTTATCAACTCGTTGTACAAAATTTGGATAACAAGAAATCAAGCGAAACATAACAACATCTCCATTCCTTCTTCTATGGTCATTAGATGGATTTCCTCTCAAGTGATGTTGTCAGGTAATAATTCTGTGAAGTCTGCCAAAATTAATTTCTTGGATTTTTACTACATTAACGTGTTCCATGTTAATATCCATCCGCCTAAGGCCCCTTCAATTAAGGAGGTCATTTGGGTTCCGCCGCTTGTTGGTTGGGTGAAATGTAACAGTGATGGCGCTTTCATTCATGATTCATCCAATGCTGGTGTGGGTGGGATTTCTCGGAATCATCGGGGTGACTTCCTTTATGCTTTTGCTAAGTATATCTGTTGCACCTCTTCCGTTCAGGAGGAATTTGGCGCCGTTGTTTTTGCTATGGAGATTAGTATTGCTCATGGTTGGGACAAGCTCTGGTTGGAAACAGATTCCAGTCTGGTGGTCAAAGCTTTTACCAACCATTGTCTGGTCCCTTTGGATTTTCGTAATAGGTGGAAATATTGTATCACTCACAATATTTTTTCCCACATTTTTATTTCCCACATTTATAGGGAGGGCGACACCTGTGCTGATTTTTTGGCGAACTTTGCGCTTGGCACAAGTGACCCCATCCTTTTTGGTTCCATTCCTCCATTTATACGGAGTGACTTTGTGAAAAATAGGTTAGGTATACCTTTTTTTTTAGATTTTCGTGATCTTGGGGCTAACTTGTTCCCCTTTTTTAATGCTTCTTTTTTTTTTTATATATCTAACCTTCTATTAAATTTATTTTCAACTTTAGCCCACATAAATACAAAAATGTCGTCTAAAATATGTAAATAAGCCACGTTTTACTATTTTAATTTAAACGTTTTTTTAATGAAGACAAAATATATTAGAAAACCAAAAAAAGAAGGATTACAAAACACAAGAGAGGGACCAAACCAAAATCTCTTTAATGACCAAGTCTTAATATAGTGGTATCATTCTTGTCTAACAAGTAATCCGCCAAAATATCATTTTGAACAAAATTGTACTAGGTGTAATGTTTGTTTTTTAATCCTAAGTTAGCCAAGAAATCCACACAAAAATTGACCTCTCGATAAATATGCGATATCATGAACTCAATACTTAGAGAGTCAGATCTACACGAGAGACAACAGGACACGACACTAAGTGATGATTCGAAAAAGCTCTTACAACAAGAATACAATCTGATTCTATCCAAAGTTTTGACCAATTCATCTCATTGGCTTTTTCAATAGCAAGAATTATAGCAAGGAATTCTGTCGTAACAGGACTGTCAATGTCCAAAAAAGAACTAAAGTTACCCATATGATTGGCTCTATCATCTCTGAAAATGCCTTCGCAAGTAGTGGTCGAAGGCGAACCAGCAGCAACACCATCCACATTGCATTTAATCCACCCTCTAGGAGGAGGTGACCATAAAACATTTAAAAGAACAAGAGGGCTTTTAGGATTAATGATACTGTCAAAGCTTTTTAGCACTGAGAAACTCCTGATAGAATTATTGGATTTCTTCAAAGTTAATTTTTCCAACAAGCTTTGCTTGAGCAACAATTATTGAAGTGCAATATTTCCAATGTGTGATTTAATTTTCAAAATGAACTTTGTTCCCGGCATACCAGATTTGATAAAAAAAATATTGACAATGCTAGCTTGTATCATTGCAGCAGCTTGAGGGCTCTAGGGCTCATCAAGAATTCTAACACAATCCAAAATTTGCTTTATAGAGAGTTACATATGAAGTCTTTCGATAAACCATTGCCATATATTGGTAGAAAATGTGCAAGAGAAAAGAGATGCGTAGAAGTTTCGCAGTTGGAACCATAAAAAGAGCAAATAGACGGGAACGCTAACCCACTAAGCTTAAGATTATCATATGTGGGAATTTTGTGGTGCATCATCTCCAAACAAGAAAAAAGTGAGAAGGAGAAGAGTCATGATTCCAAGGAAATTTGGACCGCGAAGCAGAAGGAGAAGTTTTAATCAAGGATTGATAGGCATGTTTGATGGTTAATTGGCCATTCTCAATATTTTTCCAAGCCAAGGAGTCATCAATTTCCATATCTGTAACTCGAAAAGGAGAAATTATATGAGATATAGAAGGAATAACATGAATCAAATTTCTATTAAGAGCCCAAGAATCATTTATCCACCAGTCACAAAGTTTAGAGGTAAGATTCGAGTGATACTTCTCTCGAATTTTGAATTTGAAAGCAAGTGGTTCTCCCACCCAATTATCCAACCAAAAATTGATTGTCTTGTCGTTACCAATAGACCAAATACATTTCTACTAAACATTTTTATAAAAAGCCTTGATGCTTTTCCAGATTGAGGACTTTATCAAGTATTTGATGAATTTGCTATTTATTTGAACTCTTGCAGCCAGAGATGAAGACCAATCTTGCATTTTGTTAAGAAATCGCCAGCATAACTGCAAATTTATGGCAGTATCAAAATGATGAAGAGAAATAATCCAAGACCTCCATATTCAATATTCCTGCAACAAGTTTTCCAAGCCACAATTATAAGGTTCTTTTTATCTATGTTACCACTCAAAATAAAATTACGCATCTACCGCTCTATTCTTTTAATGATGCTCGAGGGCCAGTTATAAATAGAGAGGCATTGCACCATCATGTTGTGAATCACATATTTGACAAGCAAAATCCTCCCATCCATGGAAAGAATATTTTCCTTCCAACAAGCAAGCCTTAGTCTTATGTTGTTGATATTCCTGGCAGCAGATACGTGATGTCACAGAGAATGTTATGACACACTATCTGACACTCTGTTAACAATTCACACAATAAATGTAAACAGCAGTAAAGAACACAATAATTTGTTTACCCAGTTCAGTGTCTAACTACACCTACATCTGGGGGCAACCAAGCCAGGAAGGAAATTCACTATTAATAGAATTAATTCAGGAATAAACCAACCAGTTTATCTCCTTCACTTAAAACCTACCCAATGCAACTTCAACCTAAGTCCTACTTAGATCTGAGTACCTACTCACTCCCCCTCAATCACAGCAGTGATATTAACCTATTGAATAATTGAATTGTGAAGACACACTTCAATAAACTATCTTGATCTTGCTTCAAAGCTTTCAATCAAGAGACAAATACTCGTGCTTCAAAGCTTTGAGTGATAAACTACCCTTACAACAAATCCTAGTCCAAGGAACTTATCAATTGATAATTGCTTGCCTCACAAGAGATACTAGAATTACAAATACCAACTGTTAACTTTCCTAACAGTACACAAATAACAACCTGCTATTACTTCAATAAATTCCAGAGGCGTAGCAGCAGTGTAAGGGTTGAATTCCTTTTATAGAAGCAGTCCTGAAACTTCAGTTTTGGGCTTCCATAAAGATAGCTAGGGTTCACTTAATTTAATCCTAAAAACATGGTCTTTTCAACAACCAATTTAGGTTTAATTAAGATTAACCTAGCAGCCACGTGAGCATGCTTTCAAATAACAGAAAAACAATATTTAGCAGCTCAACAAACTTCCTGAAAAGTCTCAGGAAAAAACAGATTCTGCAGAACAGAATGTCACACTGAATGTCATAACATCTGTTATGACATCAGACTGTTTTCTGCAGAATTTCCAGCACAGCTTTAGCTTCCAGTTCTGAGTTGTCCTTTAATCATCCTTAGCAGGTAGAATTTATCTTCAATCTCTGAATGTCATGACATTTATCAAGACATTGCTATAGCCTAGTTTTACAAAAATTAATGCCAACCTAAAACACTAACAAACTCCCCCTTTGGCACATTTTTGGCTAAAACTACTTAACACATCAGAGTACCTATGCAGAAGTCAAACTAGTTCTAAGCTTAAAGAAACTAGAACCTAGAGATGAGATAAATTCTACCCATACAAAAATCCCACAATTCCCACAATTTCCCACATTCAAAATTTAAATTTCCATACAGATTCCCAAAAACCCAATACTACTGTCACACAGTAGTTCTTCTCCCCCTTTTTAGCCAGAAAGGGCCAAAGGAAACAATACAATTGCCCCAAACAATCAACATATAATTAAGTACCAACATTGTTTAGGGGTACATCTTGTCAAGCCATTACAAATGTGTCAATAAGAGGATTACAATCATCCAGAATACACAAAGATTGGGAAAATACAGGAACAAGAAACAAGAACAAAACAGAACAAAACAGAACAAAACAGAACAAAACAAAAAAAAACAGCAAAAACAAGAACCATCACAACAACAGATCAGTTGCTCTCCTTTCCTGAAGAAGCATTGTGATCATTATCAGTGTGAGCAACAACATCAGCAGCTACCACTTCAGCCTGAGTCTTGAAACCAGAATCCTGATCAGACTCTGCAGTTTCAGGAGCTTTCCTTTTCTTGGCCATTGGTGTCCTCTTGGGCCTTGAGCTACAAAGAGATTTGACCCTATACTTCTTTGAAGAAGTGCCAGTTTTGGTCATCTGATCAACTTGAGCACCAGAGATACCACCCTTTGCTGTGACAGGGGAATCAGCAGGTGTAGCAATATTAGAGTCCACAGAAGCTTTCTGGACGGGATCTCCAGATGTCTTGACATCCTCTGTGACATCTGGATCAACTGCTAAGCTAGGGCTAACAGACTCTTGGTTAAGGGGGACAGATACTCCAGGTACAGTGTGATTTTCGTCTAGGATCCTGGTGACTATCCTAGCAATGGCTTCTTCCACATACATGGTACCTTCTCTATTTCTTATCTCTGGAGGAACAGATAAAGATGAGTCAGAGAGCTTACCAGAGGGCGAAGCTGATAACCTTCGTGCATTCTTTGCATGCAGATTCTTGTTCTTCTTGGAGTCAGATGCCATTGAACGTTGAGGAGAGACCTTCACAGGTTCAACATTCATGACTGCAGCGATTGCCCTAATCTCAGCCATGGTGGGAGATGGACAGTCAGAGTCTTGGGATGAAGAGGATGAGGAAGACATGTTTCGCTGTGATAAGTTTAGAAACAGAGTCCAAGAATGACAAAGAGTTTGAGAGTATCTTTTGAATGAAGAAGATATGATACTTTCAAATGAAAAGGCTATTATATGGAAGAGTCTCTTCATATTCTTGAACCTTATAAAAATAAGAGGAAAATAATCAAATGACCCACTTATGATTAATAAAAGGTCTCTTCCCTCCCTTGGAAGCAATCTTAATTGCTACAATTCCTCATACTGACAAATACCCAGTTTGCTCCTTAAATTTTCAAATTGACTAGCATCAAGAGCCTTAGTAAAAATGTCAGCCAGTTGAAGTTCTGTGACTACATGATCCAATTTAATCACTTTCTCCTCCACAAGGTCTCTGATGAAGTGATGTCTAATGTCAATGTGCTTAGTCCTACTGTGTTGTATAGGATTCTTTGATATATTAATAGCACTCAGATTGTCACAGTACAATGTCATGACATCCTGTGTGACATTGTACTCAGACAGCATCTGCTTCATCCAGACCATTTGAGAACAACTGCTACCAGCTGCTATGTATTCAGCTTCAGCAGTGGACAAGGACACACAGTTTTGCTTCTTGCTGAACCAAGAAACAAGATTGTTTCCCAAGAAGAAGCATCCTCCAGAGGTACTTTTTCTGTCATCAGCACTACCAGCCCAGTCAGCATCACAATAACCAGACAAAATTGGTTCACATCCATGGGAATACAGGATACCATAATTGCAAGTTCCACTCACATACTTCAGAATTCTTTTCACCTGGTTAATGTGACTTATTTTAGGTTCAGCTTGGTATCTTGCACATACCCCAACAACAAATACAATGTCAGGTCTGCTGGCTGTTAGGTACAACAGGCTCCCTATCATGCTTCTATACAAACTTTGATCTACCTTTTCACCACTTGTGTCCTTGGACAACTTCACATGTGTGGGAGCAGGAGTCCTTTTATGGCTGACATTCTCCATTCCAAACTTTTTGACAATATTCCTTGCATATTTGCTCTGTGAAAGGAATGTTGAGTCTTCCATCTGTGTGACTTGCAGTCCAAGAAAGTAGGTCAGCTCTCCCATGAGACTCATTTCAAACTCAACTTTTATTTGATTGGAAAAATGTTTCACCATTGAGTCTGACATTCCACCAAATACTATGTCATCCACATAGATTTGAGCCACCATTATCTTACCTCCTTCATTCTTAACAAAGAGTGTTTTATCCAAGTCTCCTTTCCTGTATCCTTTGTCTGTAAGGAACTTGGTTAGCCTTTCATACCAGGCCCTAGGTGCTTGCTTCAGTCCATATAGGGCTTTCCTTAACTTGTAGACATGTTCAGGGAAACTTGGGTCCACAAATCCTTTAGGCTGTTCTACATATACTTCCTCATTTAAGTAGCCATTTAGGAAGGCACTTTTCACATCCATCTGAAATAATTTGAATTTCAGAATGCAAGCAACCCCTAGTAGAAGCCTGATTAATTCCAGTCTAGCCACTGGTGCAAAGGTCTCATCAAAGTCAATCCCCTCCACCTGAGTGTAACCCTGAGTAACAAGTCTTGCTTTATTCCTGGTGACAGTCCCTTCTGCATCAGACTTGTTCTTGTAGATCCACTTTGTACCAATGATATTTGTTACTTCTGGTCTAGGAACTAATTCCCATACTTCATGTTGCTTGAACTGGTTCAATTCATCTTGCATTGCTCCAATCCAGAATTCATCACATAGAGCTTCTTTAACATTTTTTGGCTCTATCTTTGACACGAAGCAAGAGTTTGAGACAATTTCTCTAGACCTTGTAATAACACCTTTGGTTGGATCTCCAATGATGAGCTCCTTTGGATGATCTTTCTGAATTCTGATGGAAGGATCTTTGTTTGCTTCCTCTGATTCAGATTTTGGTGGAGTAGGAATAGGTACATCTTCCTTATCAGGTACTTGAGGTGATGTCTCAAACCATGTCTCAACATCATATGTGACAATGTGTTCCTGATGATGATCATCAACAATGACATTAATAGATTCCATCATAACCTGGGTTCTGGAGTTGAATACCCTATATGCTCTGTTGTTAGTGGAGTATCCCAGAAAAATGCCTTCATCACTCTTAGAGTCCATTTTTCTCCTTTGATCACGATCTGTCAGAATATAGCATTTGCTACCAAACACATGGAAATATTTCACAGTTGGTTTTCTTCCCTTCCATAGTTCATACAGGGTGGAGGAAGTTCCCTTTCTTAAGGTGACCCTGTTGTGAACATAGCAATGTTATAGCTTCCCAAAATGAATAGGAGTTTCTTAGCATCAATCATTGCTCGGCGATTCCTGTATAGTCCTATTCTTTCTTTCCACAACCCCATTTTGTTGAGGTGTTATAGGAGAAGAAAACTCATGATTAATCCCCTCTGAGGAACAGAATTCATCAAACTTGCTGTTCTCAAATTCCTTTCCATGGTCACTTCTTATTCTGACAATACAACTTTCCTTCTCTCTTTGAAGTCTTTTGCATAACTCTTTAAAGACATCAAACACATCGATTTTCTTTGATGAAGTTTATCCGGTAAATCTGGAGAAATCATCCACAACAACATAGGCATATCTTTTTCCACCAAGGCTTTCAACTGCATAGGCCCCATCAAGTCCATGCAAGAACTCCAGACTTTAGAAGTGGTCGATGTCTAGACATTGGGTGTGACATTCGGTTTGCTTCCCAACGACACTCACCAGACCCTTCCTTCATCAATATGGAGTCTTGGTATACCTCAGACCTCCATAGAGATGATCTTTTCATTCCTCCGAGATGCGGATGTCCAAGTTTTTGATGCCACAACTTTACCTCCTTTTCATCTTTGTCAGAGAGCACAGAAGAGAGGTTGGTGTTCTCGATTCCACATGTAGCAGTTGTCCTTTGATCGACTCCTCTCATAACTACTTCTTGTTTATCATTGATTACAAGACATTCGGACCTAGTGAAGTTGACATTGAATCCCATATCACATAGTGACTTATGCTTATGAGGTTAGCGATCAAGCCTTTTACCAGAAGACTCCATTTAGATTTGGAACTCGAGGCGGTCAAGTTTCCAACACCTTTGATTTCTCCTTTAGCTCCATCTCCAAAAGTAACAAAATTTGGTAGAATGAGGTTTGACATTATTCATGAGGTTCTTTATTCGGTCATATGCTTGGAACACCCTGTCAAAGTACCAATCTTCCTTGGCGGACACTCAAAGAGTGTGAGCTATCAGTGCTGTAGTCTTCTTCTTCCACTTTTGAGTGTAGGGTACCTTGATGTTCTTAGGCTTAACATAGGGAGTCTGATTAGGGTATCCATGTAACCTATAGCAGAAGGGTTTTATGTGTCCAAACCTTCCACAATGATGACATCTCCATCTTTGAAACTTCTTATTCATGTTTCTCTGATCCTGATGTTGACCCCAATGTTGTGACATCTGTTTTGACATTGGCTTATTAGGTCTGTTCTTCCTGTTATCAACAAATTTCTTTGCATCCACATGCCCTGAGCCAGGAACATTTCCAATTTTATGTTGTGACATCTGTTTTGACCTTGGTTTCCCATGCCTCTTCTTTTTCTTGTCACTAACAAGTTCCTTTTCAGCTACATATCCTAGACCATGCTTATTTCCAGCATTTTGTCCAAGCTGAAGAATTTCTTCCAGGCTTATCAGTCCCAGTGGTCAGCATCTTGACAGACTTAGTCATATGTTCAAGCTTGGAATTCAACACTATAATCTCACTGTTGAGATGACTTATATTGATTATATTATCCTTCTTCTCAGCTTCCAGCTTCACATTTTCTGTCTCCAACTCCTCAATCAGCTTTTTCTATTTTTCATTTTGCTGACATACTTCACCACTTCTGATACACAGCTTCTTGTAAGTATCAGCAAGTTTTTCAAAGGTCACTTCCTCATCACTAGAGTCATTATCAAGTTTGCCACTTTCAGAGAGAGCAGTGACAAGTTTGGCTGATTCCTCTTCAGAGCCACTACTTGATTCACCATCAGACCAAGTAACAGTCATTCCTCTCTTTTGTTTTTTAAGAAAGGTAGGACATTCAGCCCTAATATGGCCATATCCTTCACAACTATGACACTGGATTTCTCTGCTTTGACTTTCTTTATCCTCTGACTTGGATCTTCTGTTGGAGTCATAAGACCTGTTGATGTCAGATGAAATGTCCTTGACATTTGACCTTGACTTTGGATCAATTCTCTTGATGAGCTTGTTGAACTGTCTTCCAAGCATAGCTATAGCTTCAGATATCTTCTCTTCATCTTCCACCTTGCATCCTTCTTCAGTATTGGATACAAGTGCTATGCTCTTGTTCTTTTTGTCAACAGTTTCACTTATTCCCATCTCAAAAGTCATAAGAGATCCTATAAGTTCTTCAACCTTCAAGGTGCTGATGTCCTGAGCCTCCTCTATTGCAGTCACTTTCATTGCAAACCTTTTAGGCAAGGATCTGAGAATCTTTCTCACCAGGTTTTCTTCTGACATTTTTTCACCAAGTGCTCCTGAGGTGTTGGCAATCTCCAAAATATTCATGTGAAACTCATGAATAGTCTCTTCTTCTTTCATCTTCAACTTCTCAAATTTGGAAGTGAGCATCTGAAGTCTTGACATCTTCACCTTGGATGTCCCCTCATGAGTAGTTTTGAGAGTGTCCCAAACATCCTTGGCCAGCTCACATTGATGAACTAGTCTGAAGATATTTCTGTCAATACCATTGAATAGGGCATTCAATGCTTTAGAGTTTCCCTGTGCTAGCTCCTCTTCCTCTTTGCTCCATTCTTCCTCAGGTTTCAAGACAGTAGTCCCATCTTTCATAAGCTTGGTGGGATGTTTCCATCCTTTGTCAGCAGCTCTCCAAGCCTTAATGTCCACTAATCTTAAGAAGGCAACCATACGAGGCTTCCAGTAATCATAATTAGACCCATCTAGAATAGGTGGTCTACCTCCAAATCCTCCTTCCTTATCCATTACGCCAGAAACTATTATCCCTAGATCTCACCCAGAAATAACAGGCAGGGTGTCTGCTCTGATGCCAATTGAAATTCCTGGCAGCAGATACGTGATGTCACAGAGAATGTTATGACACACTATCTGACACTCTATTAACAATTCACACAATAAATTTAAACAGCAGTAAAGAACACAATAATTTGTTTACCCAGTTCAGTGTCTAACTACACCTACATCTGGGGGCAACCAAGCCAGGAAGGAAATTCACTATTAATAGAATTAATTCAGGAATAAACCAACCAGTTTATCTCCTTCACTTAAAACCTACCCAATGCAACTTCAACCTAAGGCCTACTTAGATCTGAGTACCTACTCACTCCCCCTCAATCACAGCAGTGATATTAACCTATTGAATAATTGAATTGTGAAGACACACTTCAATAAACTATCTTGATCTTGCTTCAAAACTTTCAATCAAGAGACAAACACTCGTGCTTCAAAGCTTTGAGTGAT
This sequence comes from Vicia sativa, assembly GCA_021764765.1. Lineage (NCBI taxonomy): Eukaryota > Viridiplantae > Streptophyta > Magnoliopsida > Fabales > Fabaceae > Vicia > Vicia sativa. Next base: position 136,468,771 of record CM038796.1, read on the forward strand.
AAACTACCCTTACAACAAATCCTAGTCCAAGGAACTTATCAATTGATAATTGCTTGCCTCACAAGAGATACTAGAATTACAAATACCAACTGTTAACTTTCCTAACAGTACACAAATAACAACCTGCTATTACTTCAATAAATTCCAGAGGCGTAGCAGCAGTGTAAGGGTTGAATTCCTTTTATAGAAGCAGTCCTGAAACTTCAGTTTTGGGCTTCCATAAAGATAGCTAGGGTTCACTTAATTTAATCCTAAAAACATGGTCTTTTCAACAACCAATTTAGGTTTAATTAAGATTAACCTAGCAGCCACGTGAGCATGCTTTCTAATAACAGAAAAACAATATTTAGCAGCTCAACAAACTTCCTGAAAAGTCTCAGGAAAAAACAGATTCTGCAGAACAGAATGTCACACTGAATGTCATAACATCTGTTATGACATCAGACTATTTTCTGCAGAATTTCCAGCACAACTTTAGCTTCCAGTTCAGAGCTGTCCTTTAATCATCCTTAGCAGGTAGGATTTATCTTCAATCTCTGAATGTCATGACATTTATCAAGACATTGCTATAGCCTAGTTTTACCAAAATTAATGCCAACCTAAAACACTAACAGTTGTCACCAAGAGGCATAAAGTGACTAGCTTTGAGATTGTCAACAAAAATGGGAACGCCAAAGTAGATGAATGGAGGATATGCTTTAGTGAATCCAATGATATCTACAAGGATATCATGTCTGCTGGTTGACATCCCACATGCATAGATCAAAGATTTAGATAAGTTGCAAAATTGACCAAAGCAAGAGGCATAATTCTTAAGGAGATTAGAGATGGCATATAGGGAGTTTAAATCCCCTTGCAGAAGATCATAATATCGTCAACAAATAATGTATGAGAAGGAAGTATAAATTTTAGTTTAGCTTGAGTAAGATTCAGATTATCTTAGTTCACAAGCTCAGTGATACCCCTGCTCAACACCTCTTCTACAATACAAAAGAGAAGAGGAGAGAGGGGATAACCTTGCCTAACCCCGTTTGAACAAGAAAAATACCCAATTTGTTTGCCATTTAGGCCAATAGATAAAGTGGCAGAATTTAGGAAAGTAAGGATCCAACTACAAAATTTGTTGCTAAAGCCAAAACAATCTAAAGTTTTTATCAAAAAAATTCCATTTAAGGGTATCAAAAGCTTTAGATATACCAATTTTGAGAAACTGATCGTGACTTTGTGTGTCTTAAAGAATCTCAGACCGCATAAGTATATAGTCCTATCGCGTGTAGCTTTAAAGATTATCGAATCCCAAGGGACTAAATTTCGACCTATCGCTATCTTAGGTTACTATGTAAATCTAAGGCTAATTATGTAATTGATTTGGGGGCTAGGGAACCTAATTAATTATAATCTAGTTTAGATTCAAGGGATAATATCGGTATGTAATGGTCGGACTTCGGGGATTTAGCAACTCATTGACTCAACTCGGATTATTAAAATAGTTTTCAGTAGAAAATATTTGTTTGAAAACCCTCTTCTCACGCTCTCGTGTTTATTGATTCAGGTCCTAAAATCAAACCTAAGTGAGCGCTCTTGCTGTACCAATTAGAGTTTAAAAATAGTTTTTTAAAACAAATAAGACCTAATCAACTTAAAAGCACTCTCGTTGTATTTTAAATTGATGCACAATCACTACTGTCCAATTATTATCTCAAACTATCATTTTATTGATCTTAACTTCTATATGTATTTTACTCTCGTAACAACACAGTAAATATTTAAAACTAGTAATTGAAACCCAAAAATTATTCTTTTAAAAGGAACAGATCAGACAGCGTTGCTAAACCCCGTCAGCTATATGACCTTACATACCGATAAATAGATTTAGCCTATCATGGTATACAGTATAATAATAACGCCACAAAAATAAATAACATCAGACAATTTAAATAACCCAAGCATTTCAGACAATTTTTGAAGTAATAAATAAAAAAATTAAATTAAACCTGAAAATAAAATTGCGGAATATTTGGCTAACTCCAGGTGTCTCCCACAGGTCGGTGATATCTGCCTTTATTGCTCCGAAAAGTAAATGCGAGAAAGAGAATAAAAGCACGATTGTAACGTAAGGTTAGAATCAACAAAAGTTCGCAGCAATCCCCGATGTGGAAATTGCTACGAGAAAATAGAATCGAAGTAAGAAAGGTAATTGAAACTGATCAGAAAGAGGAAAATAAAAAACTGAAATAAAATTCACTAGAAAAATTAGCAGAGTGACGGCAAGGAAAAAGGAAAAAAAAGGTGTCTTGAAAAATGAGGATTGAGGCTCTATTTATAGAGTTGGAGGTGCGTGAGCGTTGAGATTTTTCCTCCTCCGGATTCGCCTCCGTAGCGATCGCTACGGATTGTTGGCTGAGTGTGACGATAGTCACATGGCTTACTTGGGGAGGAAGCTTTGCTTACTAACTCGTCGCGGCCGTTAGGGCACGCATGGCAAGGTGTAACGATTGTTACCTTTGTGGGCTTGAGAACTTGCGTGTGTTGGGTTGGGCCTTGTGCCTCTTATTTTTTTTATTTTACAAAGCCTTTTTACTTGTGATGCACCCCTATTTTACCGTACACCCCACAATTTCATAATTGCTCTTGTTTTATGGATTTTAAGTATGATTTGCTTGACTTTTCTTGACTTTCTTCGCACATGCCTTGTAAACACTAAATTCCTGAAAACATAGAAAAAATCGGCATAATACGAATAAAGAGTAATTTAATTAATTAAAATGAAGATAAAATTTATATAAATTGATCCAAATATTCTATACATTTTCGGGTTATCAGAAACATTACCACTAAAGATTTTATTATTTAAAAGATTAATGGCCTTAGATGTTAGGCAGATACCATCTTTAATGCTTCTATCAGCCACACAACCTTTTTGCTCATTAGAGATAAGGGAGGGAAGGATAGTAGAAAGTCTGTCAGTAAGAATTTTAGAAATCAGTTTATATTTGAAGTTTGTTAAGGCAATGAGTCTGAACTGCTCTATATTGTTAGCCTCTTTAATTTTAGGGATAAGCACAATGGTGTTAGCATTAAAGTTGGTAAAAATCTATCCTAGAAGAAAGAAATGAAAAACTGCATTGATAACATTCTAATTAATAATTTCCCAATACTTTTGATAGAAAACTACACCAAATCTGTAACACCCCTTCTAATTTCCCCGCAAATTATATATTTAATCAGGGTTTTAACATAACGAAAGGGCGTCACAATTTAAAAAATTAAAATAATAAAACATCATAATAGTAATCATGCTTTTACTGAACAACTCCATTAAATAATTCAAAACTAAAGATTATGTTTTACACAGCGGAAATAACATAAGAATCTGGAATAATTCAAATCATAATTATTCCAAAACGTAAACCAAAAGAAACAAGTTAATTCAGTGATTCTAACACAATCGTTCCCCAGTGTTACAACTACCAGAGCATGACACTGACTCGCGGACAAATTAAATAGCACAGCTCAAGGCTATCCTCACCAGCTCCTAAACGGCTAACCCTTCAATCTGAAATCATCAAAGTAAGGGTGAGATTTCATCAACAATTAAAATGCATTATACGTTCCTTTAAATCAATAAAACAATCAATACATTATTCCACCCACATTAGCATAACCAGATTAACACTCCACAACTACATTCCATACAATTCATTATGCATATAACAACAATCAATGCAATTATAACACTGGAAACCATCCTAACATGTTATAATTACATATGCAATGCAGACTCAATGCATGTGGTACCAAACGTGAGCCAAGTTCACACCCTGTTCCGTTTACACCTCGGAAAACAACGTCAATCAACGATTCGCCCATACGCCACTGGGTCAAGAATCTAGCCTCACCACCACTATCCATTGGGTACAGTTATTGGCTCTACAAGTTCAATTCCACACAATGGGAATGAACCATCACCAGAATGCTTATGCATGCACATCAGAAGCATGCAACAATCCAAATACAGAATATGATCGCACAACATTATTCCACTCATAACCAATAACAACAACAACACATGATAACAACAATTCATGAACATATAACGTTAATTACAACATATTGAATTAACATATAGCAAGTATACTCGAAGTTAATGGCACAATCACGAATTACAACGGATTCTTCCTACGGAAGCCAAAACAATCCTTCAAGATCGCAATTACTGGTTTTGAAAATGTTTTTAATAGATAGTACTCGTTCTAAGCTTTCCAACGATACCAACTATGCCTAAATCGGAGTTACGGTCGCAAAGATATGACTGAAACCGTTTTTAGAAAGCTATGTTCTATTTTCACACAATATGTATCGATGCATAAGTTCATGCATCAATGCATAACCAGCTTGCGTCGATGCAAGTATCGTATGTCTTGATGCATACGTTCTCAAAAATTATATTTTTTCCATTTTTCTTCAGTATGCATCGATGCATAACTGTTTTGCATTGATACATAACCCACTCGTATTGATGCATAGACCTCATGTATTGATGCATAACCACTTGTATTGATGCATAAACCTCATGTATTGATGCATAACCACTTGTATTGATGCATAGACCTCATGTATTGATGCATAACCATTTGTATTGATGCATAGACCTCATGTATTGATGCATAACCATTTGTATTGATGCATAGACCTCATGTATTGATGCATAACCATTTGTATTGATGCATAGACCTCATATATTGATGCATAACCATTTGTATTGATGCATAGACCTCATGTATTGATGCATAACCATTTTCCTTCAGTATGCATCGATGCATAACACGTATGTGTCGATGCATAGCTTCAATTTTGGCCCCCATGAGTCGATGCATAGAGTTATGGGTCGACGCATAGCTTATTCCAGTTTCTATTTTTCCAAAATTTAACCACTTGCATCGATGCATAACACTATGTGTCGATGCATGCTGCGTTATTTTCACAAAAACCAGTTTATTTTCACTGTTTTCCAACTCCAATTGATCCCATCCATTACCAAACTTCATATTACAACAGAACAACAATTAATCATACATTTTCACACCCAATTAACCACAAAATTATTGAAATTCCTGGCAGCAGATACGTGATGTCACAGAGAATGTTATGACACCGTATCTGACACTCTGTTTAACAATTCACACAGAATGTAAAACGAAAGAACACAAACAATTGTTTACCCGTTCGGTGTAACTACACCTACATCAGGGGCTACCAAGTCGGGAGGAAATTCACTATAAGCGATTAATTCAGAATAAACCAACGGTTTATCTCCTTCACTTAAGACTACCAATGCAACTTCAATCTAAGTCCTACTTAGACCTGAGTTCCTACTCACTCCCCCTCAATCACAGCAGTGATATCAACCTATTGATTAATTGAATTGTGAAGACACTCTTCAATAGATATACTTGATTTTTCTTCAAAGCTTTAATCAAGAGACACAACACTCGTGCTTCAAAGCTTTGAGTGATAAACAACCCTTACAATCAAATCCTAGTCCCAAGGTACTTATCAAATGATAATTTCTTGGCTCACAAGAATAACTAGGACACAATAACAACAGACTGCTAAATCTTTTACACAGTAAAGGCGCAACAGCAGAATAAAGGTTTCATTCCTATTATAGAAGCAGTATGTAGACTTCAGTTTGGGCTTCCATAATAATAGCTAGGGTTTACTTGATTTAACCTAAAGACTTGGTCTTTTTAACGAACCAATTTAGGGTTAAACAAGGTTAACCTTAAAGCCACGTGAGCATGTGATCCAATAACATAATCCATAATAAAAATAGCTCAACAGGAATCCTGAAAAGTCTCAGGAAAAGTAAATCTGCAGAACAGCCGATGTTGCACAGAATTTCATAACATTGGTCATGACATCAGTCATTCTTCTTGCAGATTTCCAGCATAGCAGTTAACTCCCAGTCTGAGCTGTACCTGTTTTATTCTTCTTCAGCAGAATTTATCTTCAACTCTGAATGTCATGACATCAGTCAAGACATTTGATTTAAACTAGTTTTACCAAAAATTAAAGCCAACATAAAAACACTTACAAACTCCCCCTTTGGAATTTTTTTGGATAAAACCACTAACCTATCAGAGAACTAATGCAGCAGAAATAAAATAACCAGTCTAAGCTAGCTAAGCTAAATAACCAGAGCCTAATAAAGATAAATTCATCCCACAATTTCCCATAAAATCTTCTCCCCCTTTTTAGCCACTAAGGGGCCAAAGGTGCCATTACATAAACCCAAAATTCATGATATTGAAGTAGCAGCAGAGTTAAATTTTACAGCCAAGTAATGAAATACAAAAATCCAAAACAAACAGAGGCAAAAACAATAGAACAATAAAACACAAGCATTAGCAGCAACAGGTAACCAACAATTAAGCACTTTCTTCTCCTGAAGAAGCACTGTGGTAAGTAGCTTCCTCTGAACTGCTTTCAGCACCAGCCTCTTGTTCTTCATCAGCATCCTCATTCAAATCTTCAACAGCATCCTGCTTTCCTTTTCTACTCATCATCCTTTTAGCTATGCTAGGGTTAACACTAGCAATAAGGTCATTGTCAGAAAATTCTTCATCAAGATCAATGACAGGAGGTTCAACAACATTTTCAGTGGGGGTTTTGTGATCAACAATTTTCTCAGGAGATTCTTCAAGATTATCATCAGAAGGTTTCTCTGGAGACTTCTCAGTGTTATCATCAACAGATTACACGGGAGATTTTTCAGTGGTTCCATCAACAGGTTTCTCAGGTGATTTTCTAACATTGTCATCAGATGTCTTGACATTCTGAGTAACATCTGGATCAGTTGCTAAATTAGGGCTAGCAGATTCTTGGTTCAAAGGAACAGATACCCCAGGTACAGAATGATTCTCATTAAGAATCCTAGTTACTAATCTAGCTATGGCTTGATGAACATAGGCAGAACCCTCCCTATTGGCTATCTCAGATGGAACAGAGGAAGATGGTTCAACAGTCTTACCATATGGATAAGCTTGTGATCTTCTTGCATGTCTGGTACGAAGCTTCTTGACCTTGCCAAGATCAGTTGCCATGGCACGAAGAGGAGTAACTTCCAGAACCTCAGTTTCCATTGTGTTTGCATTTGCCCTAAGTCCAGAATCAATGGGAGAGGGGGACACAGTTCCCTTGGATGAAGATGATGATGACATGCTTTGTTGAGACATCTTGAGAGACTGAGAAAACAATTTACAACAAGTTTGAGATTTTCTGTTGAGGGAATGGAGAGTGGTACAACCAAAAGAGAAGAGTGAGATATAAATAAGTCTATTCCTCTTCTTAAACTTTTGAAAAGAAAGAGGGAAACATTTAATTGGCCCAATCAGAATTAAATTAAATAAAATGTTTCTTCCATCCCTTGTTGTAAACAATATTAATTGCTACAACTCTTCATATTGACAAATACCCAGCTTGCCCCTTAAATTCTCAAACTGATTAGCATCAAGTGCCTTAGTAAAAATGTCAGCCAGTTGTAGTTCAGTGGCTACATGCTCCAACTTAATCACCTTCTCTTCCACAAGGTCTCTGATGAAGTGATGTCTAATGTCAATATGCTTAGTCCTGCTGTGCTGTATAGGATTCTTGGAAATATTAATAGCACTCAGATTTTCACAGTACAATGTCATGACATCTTGTGTGACATTGTACTCCATTAGAATCTGTTTCATCCAGACCATTTGAGAACAACTGCTACCAGCTGCTATGTATTCAGCTTCAGCAGTAGATAACGACACACAGTTTTGCTTCTTGCTGAACCAAGAAACAAGATTTTTTCCCAAAAAGAAGCATCCTCCAGAAGTGCTTTTTCTATCATCAGCACTACCAGCCCAATCAGCATCACAATAACCAGACAGAATTGGTTCACATCCATGAGAATACAACATACCATAATTGTAAGTTCCACTCACATACTTCAGAATTCTTTTCACCTGATTGATGTGGCTTACTTTGGGTTCAGCCTGGTATCTTGCACAAACACCAACAGCAAATGCAATGTCATGTCTGTTGGCTGTTAAGTACAACAAACTTCCTATCATGCTTTTGTACAAGCTTTGATCAACATTTGTCCCACTTGTGTCTTTGGACAGCTTTAGATGAGTAGGTGCAGGGGTCCTTTTATGACTGGCATTCTCCATCCCAAACTTCTTGACAATGTTCTTTGCATACTTGCTTTGAGAAAGGAAAGTTGAGTGTTCCATCTGTGTGACTTGTAGTCCAAGAAAGTAGGTCAATTCTCCCATGAGGCTCATTTCAAATTCAGCTTGCATTTGGTTGGCAAAATGTCTCACGATTTTATCTGACATTCCTCCAAACACTATGTCATCAACATAAATTTGAGCTACCATTATCTTTCCTCCTTCATTCTTGACAAAGAGAGTTTTATACAGACCTCCTTTCCTGTAACCTTTGTCAGTGAGGAACTTTGTCAACCTTTCATACCAAGCTCTAGGAGCTTGTTTCAGACCATATAGAGCTTTCCTCAATTTGTAAACATGATCAGGAAAGTTAGGATCCACAAATCCTTTAGGCTGTTCTACATATACTTCCTCATTTAAGTATCCATTTAGGAAGGCACTTTTCACATCCATCTAAACAACTTGAATTTGAATGCAAGCAACTCCTAGTAACTGATTGATTCCACCGCCAGGAGCAAAAGTCTCATCAAAATCAACCCCTTCAACTTGAGTGTATCCTTGTGCAACAAGTCTTGCCTTATTCCGGGTGACAACCCCTTCTGCATATGACTTGTTCTTGTAGATCCACTTTGTGCCAATGATGTTTGTTCCTTCTGGTCTAGGAACTAACTCCCACACTTCATGTTGTTTGAACTGGTTCAATTCATCTTGCATTGCTCCAATCCAGTATTCATCAGTCAAAGCCTCTTTAACATTCTTTGGCTCAATCTTAGACACAAAACAAGAGTTTGAGATGATTTCTCTAGATCTTGTAATAACTCCACTATTAGGATCTCCAATGATGAGTTCCTTTGGATGATCTTTCTGAATTCCGATAGAAGGATCTTTGTTAGCTACCTCTGATTCAGACTTTGGCGGAGTAGGGATAGGCACATCATCCTTATCAGACACTTGTGGTGATGTCTCAAACAATGTCTCAACATCATATGGGACATTTGTTTCTTCATGGTGATCATCAACTATGACATTTATAGACTCCATCATAACATTGGTCCTGGAATTGAATACCCTATATGCTCTGCTATTTGTAGAGTATCCCAGGAAAATTCCTTCATCACTTTTAGAGTCCATCTTCCTCCTTTGTTCACGGACTGTCAGAATATAGCATTTTCTCCCAAATACATTGAAATACTTCACAATAGGCTTTCTACCTTTCCACATTTCATACAGGGTGGATGATGTTCCTTTTCTCAAGGTGACCCTGTTGTGGACATAACATGCTGTATTCATAGCTTCAGCCCAAAAATGAATAGGAAGCTTCTTGGCATGTATCATTGCTCTGGCAGATTCCTGTATAGTTCTGTTTTTCCTTTCCACAACTCCATTTTGTTGAGGAGTTATAGGTGAGGAGAACTCATGATTTATTCCTTCTAAGGAACAGAACTCATCAAACTTGCTATTCTCAAATTCCTTTCCATGATCACTTCTAATTCTGACAATGCATCCTTCTTTTTCTCTTTGAAGTCTCTTGCATAATTCTTTAAAGACATCAAAACATCGATTTTTCCCTGATGAAGTTTATCCAGGTAAATCTGGAAAAATCATCCACAACAACATAAACATATCTTTTTCCACCAAGGCTTTCAACCTGCATAGGACCCATCAGATCCATGTGCAAAAGCTCTAGCACCTTAGAGGTGGTCAGATGTCTTGACTTTGGATGTGACATTCTGGTTTGCTTTCCAACCTGACATTCACCATAAACTCTCCCTTCATTAATATGAAGTCTTGGAATCCCTCTGACAGCCTCCATGGATATGATCTTTTTCATACCTCTAAGATGTAAATGACCAAGTTTTTGGTGCCACAGTTTCACTTCCTTTTCTTCTTTTGCTGTAGAGCACACAGAAGAGTAGTTAGTGTTCTCAGACTCCCATAGGTAACAGTTGTCTTTTGATCTGACTCCTCTCATTACAACTTCTTGTTTTTCATTGGTTACAAGACATTTAGACTTGGTAAAGTTGACCTTGAATCCCATATCACACAGTTGACTGATACTTATGAGATTGGCAGTCAGACCATTTACCAACAACACCTCATTTAGGTTTGGAACTCTAGGACAGTCCAAGTTTCCAACACCTTTGATTTCTCCTCTAACTCCATCTCCAAAAGTTACATAGCTAGTAGTATGAGGTTTGACATCATTCAGCAGATTCTTAATTCCAGTCATGTGTTTAGAACATCTACTGTCAAAGTACCAGTCCTCCTTGGCAGAAACTCTGAGGGAGGTGTGAGCTATCAAAGCTGCAGTCTTTATCTTCCACTGTTGAACATAGGGTGCCTTGTTGATCTTAGGATGGACATATGGGGTCTGATTGGGATATCCATATAGTCTGAAGCAATAAGGCTTTATGTGTCCAAACCTTCCACAATAATGACATCTCCATCTTTGAAACTTCTTCTTCATGTTTCTCTGATCTTGATGTTGAGCTCTATGTTGTGACGTCTGCCTTGACATTGGTTTATTAAGCCTATTCTTCTTCTTGTCACCTGACATCTACCTTGACATTGGTTTATCAGGACTGTTCTTCTTCTTGTTACCAGCAGGTTTCTTTGCAGCCACATATCCTAGCCCAGACATATTTCCTGCATTTTGTCCAGTCTGCAGGAATTCTTCCAACAAGTCAGTTCCAATTGTTAACATCTTGACAGACTTAGTCATCTGATCAAGTTTGGAATTCAACACTAGAACTTCACCCTTGAGATGAGTTATAGTAGCAGTGTCTTCCTTCTTCTCAGCCTCCAACTTCATAATGAGCTTTTTCTGTTTCTCATTTTGCTGGCAGACTTCAGCACTTCTGATACACAGCTTCTTGTAAGTGTCAGCAAGTTCTTCAAATGTCACCTTCTCATCACTAGAATCATTATCAGAGTTACAGACACGAGATAGTGCAATAACTAGTTTGGCAGATTCTTCTTCAAAATCACTTCCTGAGTCACCATCAGACCAAGTGATAGACATTCCTTTCTTTTATTTCTTTAGAATAGTAGGACATTCAGCTCTAATGTGTCCATATCCTTCACATCCATGGCATTGAATCCCTCTGCTTTGATTTCCCTTTTCTTCAGGTTTTTCTCTTCTGCTGGAGTCATAAGATCTGCTAATGTCAGAGGGGATGTTCTTGACATTTGACCTTGACTTTGGGTCAATTCTCTTGATGAGTTTGTTAAACTGCCTTCCAAGCATAGCTATTGCTTCAGATATCTTCTCTTCATCACCCTCCTTGCATTCCTCTTCAGTATTGGATACAAGGGCTATGCTCTTGTTTTTCTTGTCAACATTGTCACTGATCCCCATCTCAAATGTCTGAAGTGATCCAATGAGTTCATCAACCTTTAAGGTGCAGATATCCTGAGCTTCCTCTATAGCAGTCACTTTCATTGCAAACCTTTTAGGCAAGGATATGAGAATCTTTCTCACCAGCTTTTCTTCTGACATTTTTTCTCCCAATGCTCCTAAGGTGTTGGCAATCTCCAAGATGTTCATGTGAAACTCATAAATGGTCTCATCTTCCTTCATCTTCAGATTCTCAAATTTGGTAGTGAGCATCTGAAGTCTTGACATTTTCACCTTGGATGTACCTTCATGAGTGGTTTTGAGAGTGTCCCAAACATCCTTGGCCAGTTCACACTGATGTACTAGTCTGAAAATATTTCTGTCAATTCCATTGAATAAAGCATTCAATGCTTTAGAGTTGCCCAGTGCTAGCTCTTCTTCTTCTTCTTTGCTCCGTTCTTCCTCAAGTTTCAGACTAGTAGTCCCATCTTTCTCAAGATTGGTAGGATGTTTCCATCCTCTGTCAGCAGCTCTCCAAGCTTTATTGTCCAGTGACTTCAAAAAGGCAACCATACGAGGTTTCCAGTAATCATAGTTAGATCCATCCAGTATGGGTGGTCTGCTTCCAAATCCTCCTTCCTTGTCCATAACGCCATAAACTATTATCCCTAGATCTCACCCAGAAATAACAGGCAGGGTGCCTGCTCTGATGCCAATTGAAATTCTTGGCAGCAGATACGTGATGTCACAGAGAATGTTATGACACCGTATCTGACACTCTGTTTAACAATTCACACAGTAATGTAAAAACAGTAAAGAACACAAACAATTATTTACCCAGTTCAGTGTGTAACTACACCTACATCTGAGGGCTACCAAGCCAGTGAGGAAATTCACTATAAGCAATATTAGTTCAGGAATAAACCAACCAGTTTATCTCCTTCACTTAAGACCTACCCAATGCAACTTCAATCTAAGTCCTACTTAGACCTGAGTTCCTACTCACTCCCCCTCAATCACAACAGTGATATCAACCTATTGATTAATTGAATTGTGAAGACACTCTTCAATAAACATACTTGATTTTGCTTCAAAGCTTTATTCAAGAGACACAACACTCGTGCTTCAAAGCTTTGAGTGATAAACAACCCTTACAATCAAATCCTAGTCCAAGGCACTTATCAAATGATAATTTCTTGGCTCACAAGAATAACTAGAACACAATAACAACATACTGCTAAATCTTTTACACAGTAAAGGCGCAGCAGTAGAATAAAGGTTTCATTCCTATTATAGAAGCAATATGTAGACTTCAGTTTGGGCTTCCATAATAATAGCTAGGGTTTACTTGATTTAACCTAAAGACTTGGTCTTTTTAACAAACCAATTTAGGGTTAAACAAGGTTAACCTTAAAGCCAAGTGAGCATGTGACCCATTACTTATTGAAAATTCAACCATCCTTAAATAAACAAGCTCAACAATTATTTCTATACTTAGATTTTGTTATAAATGGTATATGATTATGGATGTCTATCAATTAGGAGATTACAATTGATTTTCTATTTATTACATATGTCTTATAAATATGACTCATATTTGTTGGATTATATTATCCAGCGTCTTCTTGAGAGATTCATAAAAGGCTTAACATCCTCCCATGGGCGCCTACACAGGTGTGTTAGGTGGGCTAGGTAGGCCTCTTGCCGGGTTCGTTGTAAGGAAATAGAGTAGCACTTTGGCTACAAGAAATTGCTTTTGGCCTAGTGGTAAGCGCTTGATCCAGGATTTACGAGCTTAAAAACAAATTCTGGATGTTTTATCTTCTGTTTTTCCCTATTATTTTTATATTCTTTTCTTTTTGATTTATGACAAAAAGTGGGAGACCGTAAGATATTTTAAACATCATAGTTACTAATAGACTAAGTCTCGAACATTTTGATATCATCTTTGATTTCATTTCTGTCTAAAGCTTAAAATAGGAAATATCAATTCTGGAAATAAAATGTCTCTGGACGAAACTTTATCATACTCTGGACAAAACTCTTCAGGGAAGTAAAATGTCTCTAAATTTATATGAATATTAAATTCAGGGGGAGACATATCTTTGTGAAAATATTTATGTTTTATCATCATCAAAAAGGGGAGATTGTTAGAACATAGTTTGGTTCTGCACCTATCTTAGAAGTTTTGATGATAACAAGTACTGTTGATGAAAATTATATTTTGACCTTGATAAATAAATATTTTGTATGAAATATTGTTGTCTCTTAATTTTGTTTAATAAAGTATGCAGATGAAGTTCTGACCTTGAAAGGAAAAGAAGAACAAGTTTTGGTTCTAATAGTAGAAGAAAATTTTGATCTATATAGAAGTTCTGATACAATGGATATATGTCAGAAGATTGTGAATCAATACAAAAGTTCTGATACAATGGATGCAGAAGTTATGATACAATGGATATATGTCAGAAGATTCATTCATGATCTGAAGTTTAATTTCACGTTCTAAAGAGAAGTTCTGATGAACTTCTAAAAGCACCAAAGGTTGCACCAAACTTTGATTAAAACCTTGTCCGCTGATAAAAACCTTAAAGCTCTGCTACATCATCTTCTGATCAAGACATCTAAGATTCAAGTCAAACTTCTGAAAGCACCATGCTGCTCTACAAACTCGGATACCTATGCTTTGGCTTTCTTTGTTTTGATACGCTATTTATTAAATAAAGATTTGAAACAACAACTGATTTCCAACAGGATCTCGTTTTTATGGAAATAACAATTAAGTTCAAATATCACCATTCCATATATAGATTATATGTCTCCAACGGATAAGTTTTCTTGACGCCTATATAAATATCCATTCATGAAGAGAATAAAAAGAAGAACTCCCGCGCATACAAAAAAAAGAGAAATCTTAAAGAAATCATTAATATTCTCTAGTTCATAAGTGCTTGTAATATTGTGTAAAAATCACAGTTGTGATATAACTTTTTAGAAGCATCGTAAAACACACAGTTTTGTAATTGATTGTAAAGTTGAAATTCCTTGAGAAACCAAGTTGTGGTTGATCTTGAGAAGACTAAGACAATTGTCTTAGTAAGTTGTAATCAAGTTATGATTAGTGAATTAAGACCTCGTTGAGAGAGGCAAATCACCTTGACGGGTGGACTGAAGTAGTTTGAGTTCAACAAACCAGGATAAAAATAACCTTGTCAAATTACATTAATTTCAAAACCCCAATTCAAACCCCCCTTTGTTTGGTTTTTCAACCTTCAATATTGTACTCTAAACACTCACTTAGAATATGAATAATAGAATATACTTGCTTCTTCTCTTTCTCTCTTCTATTCTTTTATTTAGTTTCATAATACGTTATCAGTACAGAGGTCCGAAACTTAGAAGGTACTATTTTTTTATTCTCTATGTGTTATTTATAAATATTGATTAGAAAATGAAAAAGAAAATCAGTGATGATTTTCATGCATCTCAGAAGGATTGCATGAATAATGCTAAAGCATCCCTAAAGGTTTGCAAAAACAAATTTTTCATATAGTTCTTGAAGAACTTATCAAGCTATCTTGAAGGATAGAAAAATAAATTATTTATAGAGTTCCTGAAGAACCTATCAAACTATCCCTGAAGGATAGAAAAATAAATTATTTATATAGTTCCTGAAGAACCTATCAAGCTATCCCATAAGGTTGCATCTATAATATTAACCAATCCCAGAAGGATTGGATCTATAATATTAACGAATTCCAGAAGGATAGGATCTATTATATTGATGAATCCCAAAAACAATTGTGAAGTCAAGCCTCTCCAAATATTAGTTTTGATGAAGACAAATTTAGAATCAAATGATCATAGCAAAAGAATGGAAAAAGTGTCAAAGCATCTTGTTCAAATTCAAACAAGTACATTTCAAAGTTAAAGCATCATGTTTCAAGGCTTTGGATTCAAGCTATTGCATTTCAAGAAGGTATAATAAAAATGCCTCACAAATACTTAAGTTTTAGATGCTCAAAGTTCCTAACATGATTGCTTGACATACACATTTGATTTCACTATTTTTCAAAGCAAAAATTACATTTTTCTTACTGTGCAATCGATTTGCACAAAGGTGCAATCGATTGCATACTGAATGAAATTCTTAAAAATGCTACTGTTTGAGGTTGCAATCGATTTGCACAATGGTGCAATCGATTGCATGCTGAAAAAATTCACTTTTTAACTAAGTGCAATCGATTTGCACAAAGGTGCAATCGATTGCACCCTGTACGTTTTTGAAAAATCAGAATTCATGCATGCACCATTTCACTAAAAGTACGTGTCTAATCTTGGCACTTGTTCATGATTAAAATGAAGAGACTTATAATATTTTTAAAAGGTGCAATGAACATATAAATACTCAAATTTTCAAATTCATTTCTTACCTCTTCCAATCAAAATTTATTCAAATTTCAAATTTCAAATATTCACATTCAAGTGTTCATCTTTCATATAAGATTTTTTGCATAATTTCACTTTACATAAACCAGAAAATCTTGAGAAATCTATATCTCTAAGTCATTGTGAATTATTGTTATTAGAAGGGAAGATCAATTATATTGATAAATCACTCAAAGTGATATTGTTCTACAATCTTACAAACTCAAAAACTCTTGTAAAAATCATACATTCTTGTTGTATTCTTGCTGTCCAGGATTGTTGGAAGCAAGTTGTACATTGAAGATGATTGTTCTTCTTGCACTTAGTGTTGTTAGACCTTAAAGGTGTTAAGAGTCTTTGGTCTCCCTATAGGTTAGATAATGGGCTTCATCATTGGTGTGAATAGGCTGTACAATCATTCTAACTATAGTGAAATCTCTTGCATGTTGTAAGGGGACTGGAGTACTCTCGGACTGTGAGGGGAACCAGGATACATCCTTGTGTTCTTTACTTTTCTGTACTTTATCACTTTCATCATAAATCATAACCAAGAAAGAAAGAAGGACATATCTAAACTCTTGAACCAAACCAGAAAAATAAGAGTAAGTATTCATAAAACTAGATAAATTTTTAAACATCTAATTCACCCCCTCCCCCTCTTTGGCGCATCTGATACTTATAATTGGCATCAGAGAAAGTTATAGATAACTTGTTCCTAAAGATCCATACTGGCTTCCGCAAATCAAAATTCGGTCTTTAGAGATGGTGATAGCAACAACAAACCTCCATTGTTTTGTGGTGAATACTTTGATTTTTGAAAAATTCGCATGAAGGCTCATCTTGAAGCGCAAGGAGAAGAAATATAGGATGCTGTCCAAAATGGTTCATTTGTTCCTACAACGGTTGTCAATGGTGTTGGTTCATCAAATCCTAAAGCTTCATGGAATGAACTCAATGACAAGAAGGCAATTAATCTTCTTCAAGGTGCACTTAGCATGGATGAATTCTTTCGTATCTCAGCATACACAACGACAAAGGAAATATGGGATACATTGGTAGAAACTCATGAAGAAACCTCTAAATTTAAAATATCTAGATTGAATACTTTGAGTCAAGAATACGAGTTATTCCGAATGCAACCACGGGAATCAATCCTCGACTTGCAGAAAAGGTTCGTGCATTTGAAAAATCATTTGAAAGCACTTGGTAAGACTTTAACTAATGATGAATTAAATCTTAAAGTGCTTAGATCTTTAACTAGGGAATGAAAACCAAAATTAACATCAATATCCGAGAAGAAGAATCTATCCACGATGACTTCCGCAACTTTGTTCGAAAAACTTCAAGAATATGAGACGAAACTTGCAAGACTTGAAAAACATGAAATTCAAGTAAAAGATTCAAAAGACATTGCTTTAAAGACAAGGATAAAAAATCATGATAGCAATCAAGAGGACGAATCCACTAGTAGTGAAGATGATGCTTTTATCAAGAAGTTTGAAAAATTGCTAAGAAAAGAAAAGAAAAAGGATATCATTAAAATGGAAGCACCACCAAGGATAATTAAATATTTTGAATGTGGAGAAAAGGGTCATGTCAAAAGTGAATGCCCTACACTTGAAAGAAAGAATAAATATTTTAAAGGAAAGAAGGACAAAAGGCCAGAGAAAGCATATGTAGCATGGGATGATAATGAAATAAGTTCATCATCAGATAAAGAATATGCAAATGTTGCATTAATAGCAACACACAATTCCAATGACGAAGATGGCGAGGTTAGTTATGATAATTCTCTTTATGATAATGGTGCACAAGGTGCAATAAATGAACTCTTAAATGAATGCAAAATTCTATATAAAACTATTTCATCTCAAAAGAAAATAATTTCATCTTTAGAAGAAAAACTTAAAACAATTGAAAAAGAATTTAAAGATGAAAAGGAAAAGATGATTAGTGATCAAAACCAAAATTTTGCATGCAATAATTGTGAATCACTTTCTTTCTAAATTGTTCAATTAAAAAGAGTCCTAGAAAGATATGAAAAATGACAAGTTGGATTGGAAAAAGTTCTTAGCAATCAAAGGTATCCTAAAGATAAAAGTGGACTTGATTTTTCAAAATTTTCTCAACCAAGTCCCAACAAAACTATCTTTGTTAAGACTAATAACCAACCAATCCAAGAGAAAGTAAACAAGACTAAAGTAGTTCATCAATATCCAACAAAAAAATAATTGTTAAGAATAAATCTTACCCTCCCAGATATAGAAGTAGTTTTGAACAAACTTGTTTTTATTGTGGTATTAAAGGCCATGCACCTAATGCATGCTATGTAAGAAACTTTAGTGTTCCAAGTGGGCATTATGTGTGGGTTGTAACACCCCTTCTAATTTCCCCGCGATTTATATATTTTTAATCAGAGTTTTAAACATAACGACAAGGACGTCACAATTTTAATAATTCAAAATAACAAAACAATTATCATGCCTTTCACGGAAGAACTTATTAAATAAAACAAAACCAAGGATTATATTTATACAGCGGAAAGATAACATAAAATCCGAAATAATTCAATCAATAATTATTCCCAACATAATTCAAAATAACAAGTTTAAATCCATAAAACTCCAAAACGATTATTCCCCAGTGTTACAACTACCAGAGCATGACACTGACACGCGGACTATCTAAATAGCACAACTCTATAAGCTGTCATCAGCAATTCCCAAGCAACTAATCACTTCGAATCTGAAATCATTAAAGTAAGGGTGAGATTTCATCAAGGTTAAAATGCATTATACATTTCTCAAAAACAATAAAAGAATCAATTCTTTATTCACCCGTGTTAACACCATTAGCATACGATTCACAAACACAATTCACACATTCATTATGCATACGGTAACAATTAGATGCATTTGAAACACTGGATATCATCCTAACATGTTACAATTACACATGCAATGCAGATTCAAATGCATGTGGTACCAATCGTGAACGAAGTCCACACCCTGTTCCGCTTACACCTCGGAAAATAACGTAAATCAATGATTCGCCCATACACCACTGGGTCAAGAATCTAGCCTCACCACCTCTGTCCATTAGGTACGGTTATTGGCCCTGGAAGTTCAATTCCGCACAATGGGAATGAACCATTACCAAAATGCTCATGCATGCATATTAGAAGCATGCAACAATTCAAACATGGGATAGAATCACACAACATTATTCCAATTATAATCAATAACAACAACAGCATATGGTAACAGCAATCATAAACATCAAATGTTAATCACAACCCATAAAATTAACATACTGCACATTTACTCAACACATGATTCACAAATTCTCAACGAGTTCTTATTACGGAAGCCAAAATAATTCTTTCAGATCTCAATTATTGGTGTTGAAAATGCTTTTATTAGATAGTACTCGTTCTAAACTTTCCAACGATACCAACTATGCCTAAATCGGAGTTACGGTTAAAAAGATATGATCAAAATCGTTTTCAGAAAATCCATGCTCAACACAGTATCCATCGATGCATAAGGCTATGCATCAATGCATAAACAGCTTGTATCGACCCATAATTAGTATGCATCGATGCATAACTTTAAAAATTCTGCATTTTTCAAAAATTGTTCAGTATGCATCGATTCATACGCATCATGTGTCTATGCATAGCTTTGTTTTTGGCCTATGTATCGATGCATACGCATCTTGGATCGATGAATAGCTTCAAAATTCCTCCTATGGGTCGATGCATAGACGCATGAATCGATGCATAAGCTTTCCACACTTCTGTTTTTTTCCACTTTTCCACTGCTTGCATCGACGCATAAGGGTATGTGTGGACCCATACTGTTAGTTTTTCACAAAAACTCAGTTTTTATCCACTGTTACGAATTCCCATTAAATCCAATCATCGCCAAACATCATGTCATCACAAAACAGAATTAATTACTGTATTTTTACACCCAATTGATCACAAAATTTGTTTTCTAATTAACCTATATTCATCTTACATAGATTAATCATTCATAATAGTTCCAATCATGGTTTGACATCGGATTATAACGTTAAGGCACACTCAATTATCATAATTCGATATTCCTAACGGATTGATTCGTTCTATTTATCATCAAAACCTATAAGGCATAATAATCAGATTCAATCCTCCCTTACCTCGCGATGAATCTTCGAATTCTCGGTGTTTGGCTTTTTCTCCTCTTTCTCTTCTCTTTTCCAATCTCACGTAGAATGCAAAATCCTAATTTCCTCTTCTCACTTGTTTCCTTTTATTCCTTTATTTATTTTCTTTTTATTTTCCAAATAATAGAAATAAATTAATTAGGATTAAGTAGAGCTTTTTACTCCATACACCCTACAATTCCACTTCACACCCCCAACACTTCCATTATTTAATTAAATAATTAAATCTATTAATTCAAAAATACCAATAATTAAACCTTTAATTAAGTTAATAATTAAATTTCTAATTATTTAATAATTGAATTAATTTGGGATGTCACAACTCTCCCCTACCAAAAGAGTTTTCGTCCTCGAAAACATACCTTAGACGAAACGTTCGGGATACAAGTCCTTCATCTGGCTCTCCAGTTCCCAAGTTACATTTCCATCTGCTGGTCCTCCCCAAGCTAATTTTAACAATGCTATCTCTTTACCTCGCAATTGCTTCACCTTCCGATCCTCAATTCTCGCAGGTAATGCTTCAACAGTCAGATTATCTCGCACCTGCACGTCATCTACCTGAATCTCATGAGACGGATCAGGAATGTACTTCCTCAACTGAGATACATGGAAGACATCATGCAACGCGCGGCGGTAAAGCAATCTGATAAACAACTCTTCCAACCTTCTTAGTAATCTAATATGGACCAATAAAACGCGGAGGCAACTTCTTTGACTTCAAGGCTCGACCAATACCAGTCATCGAAGAAACTCGCATAAACACATGATCTCCTTCACTAAACTCAAGATCTTTCCTCCTCTTATCATGATAACTCTTCTGACGACTCTGAGAAGCTCTCATCTTCTCCTGAATCATCTTGATATTTTCTGAAGTCAGTTGGACAATCTCTGGTCCAATCACAACACTTTCTCCAGATTCATACCAACACAACGGTGTCCGACACCTCCTACCATACAATGCCTCAAACGGAGCCATACCAATACTCGAATGAAAACTATTGTTGTAGGTAAACTCAATCAACGGTAGATAGCTATCCCAAGCTCCACCTTTCTCCAACACACAAGCCCGCAACAAATCCTCTAACGACTGAATCGTTCTCTGCGTCTGACCATCTGTCTGTGGATGATAAGCGGAACTCAACCTCAACTTAGTACCCAAAGCTTCTCGCAACCCCGTCCAAAACTTAGACGTGAACCTCAGATCTCTATCCGACACAATACTAGAAGGAATACCATGCAAACTTACAATCTTCTCAACATACAATTCTGCCAACCTCTCCATAGGATAATCCATTCTTATCGGAATGAAGTGAGCAGATTTTGTCAACCGATCAACAATAACCCAAATGGAATCACAATTCTTCACTGTCCTTGGAAAACCAGATACAAAATCCATATAAATGCCATCCCATTTCCATTCCGGAACAAACAACGGTTCCATCAATGCTGACGGTTTTTGATGTTCAATCTTTGATTTCTGGCAAACCAAACAAGCATAAACAAACTCAACAATTTCTTTTTTCATTCCAGGCCACCAAAATAACTTTTTCAAGTCATAATATATCTTAGTAGCACCGGGATGAATACTCAATCCACTACGATGTCCTTCTTCCAAAATACTTTTTCGAAGTTCTGCAATATCTGGGACACACACCCTATCACCAAATCTCATAACACCGTTCTCGTCAATTCGAAATTCACCTCCTTGACCTTGGTTGATCAATGTCAATTTATCCACCAAAACAACATCAGATTTCTGTCCAGTTCGAATTTCCTCAAGAATACCACTAGTCAGCTTCAACATGCCCAATTTAACATTATCCGAAGTAGTCTCACATACCAAACTCAAGTCTCTGCACTGCTCGACTAACTCGAGTTCACGCACCATCAACATAGACATATGCAAGGACTTCCTACTCAATGTATCTGCAACTATGTTTTCCTTACCGGGATGGTAATTCAAACCAAAATCATAATCCTTGAGAAATTCCAACCATCTCCTCTGCCTCATGTTCAACTCTTTCTGATCGAAGAGATACTTCAAACTCTTATGATCACTGAATACCTCAAATCGAGAACCATACAAATAATGCCTCCACAATTTCAAAACAAATACTACTGCTGCCAATTCTAAATCATGAGTCGGATAATTCCTTTCATGAACTTTCAATTGTCTTGAAGCATAAGCCACAACCTGCTTATCTTGCATCAAAACACCACCTAATCCCATCAAGGACGCATCACAATACACAACAAAAGATTCGCCAGATTCGGCAAAATTAGAATCGCAGCACTAGTCAACCTCTTCTTCAACTCTTGGAATCCTTTCTCACATTCAGAATCTCAAACAAACACTTGACCCTTTCTTGTCAACTTAGTCAACGGCAAAGCTAACTTCGAAAATCCTTCAATGAACTTTCTATAGTAACCTGTAAGACCAAGGAAACTACGGATTTCAGAAGCATTCTTCGGCGCTTCCCACTTAGATACCACTTCTACCTTCGTAGGATCAACAAAAATTCCATTCTTGGAAATCACATGACCTAGAAAGCTTACTTCACTTAACCAGAACTCACACTTAGACAACTTCGCATACAACTTCTTTTCTTTCAGCAGTTCCAACACAATTCTAAGATGTCCTGCATGCTCTTCATCATTCTTTGAATAGATCAGAATGTCATCAATAAATACCACCACGAATTTATCAAGATACGGATGAAATATTCTGTTCATATACTGCATGAAAACACCAGGTGCATTAGTAACTCCAAACGGCATAACAGAATACTCATAATGTCCATACCTTGTTCTAAATGCAGTTTTCAGTATATCCTCCGTCTTCACACGAATCTGATGATATCCATACCTCAAGTCAATCTTACTGAATACACAAGCTCCAACCAGTTGATCCATCAAATCATCAATCCTCAGCAATGGATACCGATTCTTGATGGTAACTTTGTTCAACTGCCTGTAATCAACACACAGTCTCATTGAACCCTCCTTCTTCTTAACCAACAACACAGGAGCACCCCACGGCGAAACACTTGGACGAATAAACTTCCTCTAAAGCAATTCTTCTAACTACTTTTTCAACTCAGATAGTTCAGATACCGACATGCGATAAGGCGCCATCGACACCAGACTAGTTCTAGGAATTAAATCTATAGTAAACTCCACTTCCCTCTCAGGTGGCAATTCACTAACATATTCTAGAAACACTCCTAGAAATTCATTCACTACTGGCAATTCATCACTCTTAGCTTTTCCTCTCACCTCCGTCGAGGAATACAACATAAACACTACCACACCATCATTAACAACTGCACAACTCTGATCATCCATCTTAATTCATTATCCTTATTAGAGTCTTCGTCAAATCATATGGTTCACAAGCTTCTACCAAACTTCATTCATATTCATCACTTTATGCCCCAATTAGATGGCAAGACAATTATATACCATCCAATACGATTTCGTCTACTATCAACAAGAGATTAAGGGTGATCAAGTCCTCAATTTGTCAATAGACATCCGATAATCATATTGGAGTATAAATAATCATTACCAACACTTTCTGTTCTCAGAATCGTACTCACCTTTTTGCACTTCCAACTATGACTCACGATCCAAATGATTCCAACAACTCTAACCACTCTTGCACTGTCTTTTCAAGCAGTACCTCTTACCAATGACTTACAATCGGAACATATTCGGGAAACATCTCTTCTCCCCCACTTAGTTTCACACTACTCCTGCAATAATCAATCGGAAAGCACAAGTACCGACAATGTTGTACACACTTGTCGTGTACAAAAGGGATAATGACATTAAGACATGACCGACTATGCTCTGATACCACTATTGTAACACCCCTTCTAATTTTCCCGCGATTTATATATTTTTAACCAGAGTTTTAAACATAACGACAAGGGCGTCACAATTTTAATAATTCAAAATAACAAAACAGTTATCATGCCTTTCACTGAAGAACTTATTAAATAAAACAAAACCAAGGATTATGTTTATACAGCGGAAAGATAACATAAAATCCGAAATAATTCAATCAATAATTATTCCCAACATAATTCAAAATAACAAGTTTAAATCCATAAAACTCCAAAACGATCGTTCCCCAGTGTTACAACTACCAAAGCATGACACTGACACGCGGACTATCTAAATAGCACAGCTCTATAAGCTGTCCTCACCAATTCCCAAGCAGCTAATCACTTCGAATCTGAAATCATTAAAGTAAGGGTGAGATTTCATCAAGGTTAAAATGCATTATACATTTCTCAAAAACAATAAAACAATCAATTCATTATTCACCCTTGTTAACAGTATTAGCATACGATTCACAAACACAATTCACACATTCATTATGCATACGAAAACAATTAGATGCAATTGAAACACTGGAAATCATCCTAACATGTTACAATTACATATGCAATGCAGACTCAAATGCATGTGGTATTAATCGTGAACCAAATCCATACCCTGTTCCACTTACACCTCGGAAAATAACGTAAATCAATGATTCGCCCATACACCACTGGGTCAAGAATCTAGCCTCACCACCTCTGTCCATTAGGTACGGTTATTGGCCCTGGAAGTTCAATTCCGCACCATGGGAATGAACCATTACCAAAATGCTCATGCATGCATATTAGAAGGATGCAACAATTCAAACATGGGATAGAATCACACAAAATTATTCCAATTATAATCAATAATAACAACAGAATATGGTAACAGCAATCATAAACATCAAATGTTAATCACAACCCATAAAATTAACATACTGCACATTTACTCAACACATGATTCACAAATTCTCAACGGGTTCTTATTACGGAAGCCAAAATAATTCTTTCAGATATTAATTATTGGTGTTGAAAATGCTTTTATTAGATAGTACTCGTTCTAAGCTTTCCAACGATACCAACTATGCCTAAATCAGAGTTACGGTTAAAAAGATACGATCAAAATCGTTTTTAGAAAATCCATGTTCTGTCTCAACACAGTATGCATCGATGCATAAGGCTATGCATCAATGCATAAACAACTTGTATCGACCCATAATTAGTATGCATCGATGCAAAACTTTAAAAATTCTGCATTTTTCAAAAATTATTCAGTATGCATCGATTCATACGCATCATGTGTCGATGCATAGCTTTGTTTTTGGCCTATGTATTGATGCATACGCATCTTGGATCGATGCATAGCTTCAAAATTCCTCCTATGGGTCGATGCATAGATGCATAAGCTTTCCACACTTTTGTTTTTCCACTTTTCCACTGCTTGCATCGATGCATAAGGGTATGTGTCGACCCATACTGTTAGTTTTTCACAAAAACTCAATTTTTATCCACTGTTACGAATTCCCATTAAATTCAATCATCACCAAACATCATGTCATCACAAAACAGAATTAATTACTGTATTTTTACATCCAATTGATCACATAATTTGTTTTCTAATTAACCTATATTCATCTTACACAGATTAATCATTCATAACAGTTCCAATCATGGTTTTACGTCGGATTATAACGTTAGGGCACACTCAATTATCCTAATTCGAGATTCCTAACAGATCGATTCGTTCTATTGATCATCAAAACCTATAAGGCATAATAATCAGATTCAATCCCCCCTTACCTCGCGATGAATCTTCGAATTCATGGCGTTTGGCTTTTTCTCCTCTTTCTCATCTCTTTTCCAATCTCACGTAGAATGCAAAATCCTAATTTCCTCTTCTCACTTGTTTCCTTTTATTCCTTTATTTATTTCCTTTTTATTTGCTAAATAATAGAAATAAATTAATTAGGATTAAGTAGAGCTTTTTACTCCATACACCCTACAATTCCACTTCACACCCCCAACACTTCCATTATTTAATTAAATAATTAAATCTATTAATTCAAAAATACCAATAATTAAACTTTTAATTAAGTTAATAATTAAATTTCTAATTATTTAATAATTGAATTAATTTGGGGTGTCATATGGGTAAAGAAAGGAACTAACTATGATGGACCCAAAGCACATCGGGTACCAAATTAAACTTAATTTGTTTTGTAGGTTTGCTTGGAGACCACTTCAAATTTTTGGTATCTTGATAAGTGGTGGTTCTAAGTATTTGATGGGAGTCTTAAATTAACTTTCAAATCTAGTTCTAAAGTCCAAGGGTTATCTCACATATGGGGAATACCTTAAAGTAAGAATTTTTGGCATAGTCAAAGTTGGAGCACTTTAACTTTCACATCCATTAAAGATATACTTTATGTTGAAAGCAAAATCTTCTAGAAAGACAACTTTATGACAACAGGCTTCAAATTCATCAAGGGTGAATGTTTGATGAAGTCTCTTACATGAGGTAAAACTCATAAGTATAAATTGTTTTTATCTCCAAAATTTCACTATATACTTTGTGAGTCTTTTCCCACCCTTTTTGCTAATGACAAAGGGGGAGAAGATATATATGTGTATGCTTGTCTCTAACTATTGCAGCCCCAAAGATGTAGAATTATCTTAAATCAAGGGAGAGCTTTGATCAAGGCGGAGTTATCAAAGATAGGGGGAGAATTCACATTAGAGATTATCATTTTTTCTCAATATTAAAGCATCTCAACTTTCAATGGGTTGTCATCATCAAAAAGAGGGAGAATGTGAAGTCAAGCCTCTCCAAATATTAGTTTTGATGAAAACAAATTTAGAATCAAATGATCATAGCAAAATATTGGAAAAAGTGTCAAAGCATCTTGTTCAAATTCAAACAAGTACATTTCAAAGTTAAAGCATCATGTTTCAAGGCTTTGGATTCAAGCTATTGCATTTCAAGAAGGTATAATAACAATGCCTCACAAATAATTAAGTTTTAGATGCTCAAAGTTCCTAACATGATTGCATGACATACACATTTGATTTCACTATTTTTCAAAGAAAAAATTACATTTTTCTTACTGTGCAATCGATTTGCACAAAGGTGCAATCGATTGCATACTGAATGAAATTCTTAAAATTGCTTCGGTTTGAGGTTGCAATCGATTTGCACAATAGTGCAATCGATTGCATGCTGAAAAAATTCACTTTTTAACTAAGTGCAATCGATTTTCAAAATGGTGCAATCGATTGCTTACTATATGTTTTTGAAATTTCATTCTGTTAGAGCTCGTGCAATCGATTGCACCCTGCACGTTTTTGAAAAATTAGAATTCATGCATGCACCATTTCATGCACTCTTTCACTAAAAGTATGTCTCTAATCTTGGCACTTGTTCATGATTAAAATGAAGAGACTTATGATATTTTTAAAAGGTGCCATGAACATATAAATACTCAAATTTTCAAATTTATTTCTTACCTCTTCCAATCAAAATTTATTCAAATTTCAAATTTCAAATATTCACATTCAAGTGTTCATCTTTCATATAAGATTTTCTACATAATTTCACTTTACATAAACCAGAAATCCTGAGCAATCTATATCTCTAAGCCATTGTGAATTATTGTTATTGGAAGGGAAGATCAAGTATATTTATAAATCACTCAAAGTGATATTGTTCTACAATCTTACAAACTCAAAAACTCTTGTAAAAATCATACATTCTTGTTGTATTCTTGCTGTCCAGAATTGTTGAAAGCAAGTTGTGCATTGAAGAGGATTGTTCTTCTTGCACTTAGTGTTGTTATACCTTAAAGGTGTTAAGAGCCTTTGGTCTCCCTAGGTTAGATAGTAGACTTCACCATTGGTGTGAATAGGCCGTACAATCATTCTAACTATAGTGAAATCTCTTGCATGTTGTAAAGGGACTGAAGTACTCTCGGACTGTGAGGGAAACCAGGATACATCCTTGTGTTCTTTACTTTTCTGCACTTTATCACTTTCATCATAAATCATAACCAAGAAATAAATAAGCACATATCTAAACTCTTGAACCAAACCAGAAAAATAAGAGCAAGTATTCATAAAACTGGATAAATTTTTAAACATCTAATTCACCCCCCTCTTAGGCGCATCTGATACTTACAAAATTGGATCTATAATATTAACGAATCCCAGAAAGATAAGATCTATAGTATTAATGAATTCTAGAAAAGCTGCATCAAATTATGTTTAAATTAGTAAAATGATTTCATCAATAATATTATCCAATTCGAGAAAGATTGAAAGAATAATATTGAATATCTCAAAAGGATTAAATAAATATATTTTTGTTATATTGATCTAAAAATTGTAATATTCTCATAAAATGATTGTTATTCCAGAAGAATGACACAAATAATTTTAACGCATCCCAGAAGGATGATTATATTTATTAGATTATTGTTTATAAAAAATAATTTTAACACACCCGGATAATCATCCCAGAAGGACGATTATATTTTTTTAGATCATCATTTATAAACTAATAATTTTAGCGCATCTCAGAAGGATGATTATATTTGTTTTAGATTATTCTTTATAAATGTTTATATAGTTCTAAATTTTCTCTCTAAAATTTGATTGTGTTAGAAAACTTCTTCAAATTGTTATAATATAATTTGTTACATGTTTGAGATTATAAATCTATATATTTAATTTTATTAAATTAATTAGTTTATACAAACATATTTAATCTAATATATCTCAATTGAAAATGATTAGCCCATAGAAATTTATAAATTTGTTCTTAGAAGAAACCGAACTCAAAGACCTTTAATCTTTTGTTTAAATGTATGTAATATATTTCTTGGAAAAAAAAGATCACAATATCCCTGAAGAATTGTTCAAAGAATGTATTTTTTCCCATCATTTATTATATCATTCACTAAGAGCTATATATTTCACTAAAGGATTGATTATATAATATTATTTTTTTATGATTGAGCCATTGTCTAAGTGTTTGGTGTTAAAATATTTTACCAGAAAAAATATTGTTATGTATAATATATCACTTAATATGTTTATGTATCAATTAGTCAATTTTATAGATTTTATTGCTGCTATTAAATTTCTAAATTAAGAAACTCTTTTCAAATATTAAGGTGTGTTTGATATTTCAAGATAATTTTTATATTGCTTAATTAATATCATTTGGTGGAACAATTTTAAAGATATTGTATTTTTTATTTATTTATATTATATAATAATAGCTTATAGTAATTAAGGAATAAGATATTATTACATTGACTGATTTCACTATTGACTATCATGTTTAATAAGTAATAATGTGGTTTCTATATTTGTATGAAATTTATTTAATTTTTATGATAAAATAAAATTGAATTGCATAGAGTTCTTTTGGCTAAATGTGTCTGACAGGAATAATATTATTATATATGAAATAAATTTAGATTTAATTTATAACAATTAAATCATATAAAAACACGTATGCATATTTATAAAGATTTATTTATTAGAGAATAATAGGGTTGATTTAAACAATTTAGAATAATTAAAATACATATATGTATCATTGTAAATCAGAAGTTTACAAATCACACTTAAGTGTGTTGTTGGCAAAATCGATTGGGTCATCTCGAATGTATTATGATGTGGAAATTAATATTTAAGAACCTGAAGTTTCTTCAATCTAATACATTTTGTATGTTCATAAAGGAAATTAAAATTTTATAAGTTGAGTTTTTATATAACATATGTAAGGTGATATTTGTGAATCAATACACCAATCGTGTAGACTGTTTAAATATTATACTATATTAATTGTCATATCGACTAAAAGATAAAACATATGTTAGTTTTTTTTACTCACAACCAGAAGTTTATGAAATTGTTTTCTCAACTAAAAAATCATGAATATGTATCATGATGTGAAAACTCGTGATGAAGAACCAGAATTTTTTTCAATCCAATAAATTTTGCGTTTTTAAATGAAAAATAAAATTCTAATAAATTGAGTTTTTCATGATAATTATTGCATCAACTAAAATATCATGCAAACGTTTATTGTCTACTCACAACCAGAAGTTTGTGAAGTTGTTTTCTCAAACTAAGATCTTAATTTCTGAATTTTCCAGAACTTTCTTGATAAGTATCACATATATTATTATAATTAATATTGAACATATTATATCATATGTTCATAAAAATGGACTTGAAGATCCATTCTTTAGACGTCTAAAGTTAATTACATGACTAATATTTATGAGATTATAGGTTATAAATTATACATTGAAAACACACAACCATGCATATTCAGATATTTATTCGCATTAAGCCAACAATTTATTTTATGTTAATTCTCATTTAAGCAACCTTTTGTATGTGTTGTGTATAATTCAATTGCTCAAGTATAGTACGCTAAGATGACTTTTGAAAGAATGTTGAGAAAATTTATTTTATATGAATATCGTATTTGAGGTTTATTTTGGTCCGAATTTTGGATGTGTGGCCTAGTTGGTTGATTATCAATTGATAAATTAATTATCCCAACATTAGGGGGCGAGAAAAGAAGCTCAAAATGTGAACCAAAATTTCAAATAAACAATTTCAAATAAAATATTATTATATTATTTGATCCTCAAAGTTTAAAACACAATTTATTTGCAAAGTTTATGAAACAAATTATTATCTACTAATACTCCACTCAAAGTGGATTTTCCTATTAGACAATCAAATATTGTAAATAAGTTGTAGCTGCGCATGAAGGGTGGTAGGAAAGTCAGTTCTAATGTTAAAAGTCCTATACCAAGAAAAGAAACTAAAGCTAACCCAGGCGAGGATATGAAAATTCTAAGAACACTTTGACATAATTTATTGTTCAGTTCCAGAAGAACTAATCAAGTACTTGAAATATGATAGATCTCGATAAATTATGTCATGGATGAACTAGAATGGAGTTGATATTAAGATAACCAAATAAAGTCGACATTGGCAATGTATTTGTATACAGTATAGCGCTAAAGATGATAAACTATAACGAGGATTGTGAAACAAAGTCTACCAAAGATTGTAGACAAAGTAAGAATTGGTCGAAATGAACAAATCATGAATCAAAATCTATCAAAGATGGTAGACAATGTGACCAAAATGAACAGACCATGAAGCAAAGTTTATCTAAGATTATAGAAAAATGAAAATTGACCAAAATGAATATATTCAATTGAAGAAGAATTAAACTCACTTTACAAGTGACTTGATTTTGGACCTGTAGTCCAAACGCCTCAAGGTGTAAAACCAATGGTATATAAATGATTTTTGTGAAAAAGCAAAATATGAATTATATAAAGTTAGATTTGTTTCTCAATGATTTTCGCAAAGATCTAAGATTGATTTATATGAAACATATCCACCTGCAGTGGATTTAATTAATTTTTCAATATTTGATTAGCCTTGTAGCGCTTGAAGGGCTTAATATGAATATGATGGATGTTGTGACATCTTATTTATACGGATCACTTAATAGTGACATTTACATGAAACTCCCTAAAGAGTTTAATATATCATAGACACATAATTTTAGATATGGAGAAAGCTACTCCATAAAATTGATCAAGTCTCTTTATGAGCTAAAACAATATGGACACATATAGTATAATCGTCTTAGTAAAGATTTGATAAGAGAGATAGATATACAAATAACTCCAAATGCCCTTGTATTCTTATGAAAGTATTTGGAAAAGAATTTGATACAATAAATATTCATGTGGATGACATAAATATTATTGGAACTACTGAAGAGTTTCCATTAGCTATAAATTATTTAAATAAATGGTTTAATGTGAAGGACTTGGAAAAGACGAATTTCTTAAAAGGTCAATATTTAGACAATGAAATTTGCATACACCAAGAAGGCTATATAGAAAGTGTTAAAAACATCTGTATATAGACAATTCTCGTATATCGTGTACCCCGGTGATGTTAGATCGTTGGACGTGTAAAAGAGTCTTTTTGACCTCAAGAAGAGGATGAAAAAAATTGGTCCTGAAGTACCATATCTCAATGTAATTCAAGCATTCGTCTATCTCGATGTATCAAGTACTATTACTCTATTAACAAGATATAGTTCTTCGCTGATACAGAGACATTGGAACAAAGTCAAAATATACTCCGTTATTTTAGGGGTAAATGTACATGTTTTTTTTTATTCCAAAGTATCCAAATTATATTTAAAAAATTATGCAGAAATAAGTTACTTGCCAAATCTGCATAATGGTACATTGCACAAATTATTTATTTGTCAAATTCTCATAATGGTACAACTATTTTATGAAGACCAGTGAAACAAATTACATCGGCAACTTCATTAGTTATGAAGAAATATTTAGCACTACATGAGGCAACTCAAGAATGTGTTTGGTTGAGATCCCAAATTTAACACACACAAAAGACGTGTGGGTTGACTTTTGGAAAAGAAATACAACAACCATATATGAAGAAACAGTGCATGCATTACTGAATTGAAAGATGATTACATTAAAGGAGATCAAAGAAAACACATTTATTCAAAGTCCTTTTCACTCGTGATCTTCAAAAAAGTGGTGATATAAGCTCCAACAAATTTCTTCATGTGATAATCTTGCAAACTTTTTAGTGCAACATATTGGGCTTCATCATAAAAGAAATGATCATTCAGCTGAGGAGGAGAAATTTATTTGTTCAGCTGAGGGAGAGAAATGAATTTTTCTTAAAAGGATATGTACTATTTTTCCTTCACTAAATTTTTTTCCTCAGAGTTTTTTCTAGAAAAGTTTTAACAAGGCATATGTAGAACAAATATCCAAGGGAGAGTATTTTAAATAATTGATGATTGTCTCCCTATAATTTTTTTCTTAGTTGTAATAATCTTTATTGATCAGTAATGAGGTAGTTCCCTCAAAAAGAATATTATACTTTTTTTCCTTCACTAGAATTTTTTCTACTTAGTTTTTTCTAGTAAAATTTTAACGAGACATATTTTTTATGGACATCCGAGGGAGAGTGTTATAAATGGTATGATTATGGATGTCCATCAATTAGGAGATTATAATTGATTTTCTATTCATTACATATGTCATATAAATAGGACTCATATTATACTTAAAACACTCACTCAGAATATAAATAATAAAATATACCTTCTTCTTTTCTTTCTCTCTTCTATTATTTTATTTAATTTCATAACAGGTTCCAATTTAGATTATCTCAGAGATTATAGCTATAAATATAATTAATAATTTATTTATTTATCAATATTTGTATCATAAATATAAACCAGGATTGTATGCTTAAATTTACAACTCACATTATTAATTATTAAAATAATTAACTTCTTTGAAATCTAATGTCAAAGACTAAGGCAATCTTCGTCTCTTTCGTATCCTAGTCATTTACGGGAACCGGTACATGCAGGAAACTTCAACTATAAATTCTTAACTTCTAAATTTCATACTTACAAATTATACAAAAAAAGAGACAAAAATGTGACTGCCAAGAGAAGCTTAATTATCTAAGTTACGAAAATTTTAGATAAAGTAACATCAGAAATAAAACTAAAGACAAAATGAGCAAAGACATAACTCCGTGCCATTACAATGATGCTTAAAAACACTTTAAAATCAAGCTATAACAAAATCTACACTTGTTCAAAACTCAATTAAAATTAGAAAATCATACTCTTAAACCTGTGGCGGCCATGGCATCAAAGAGAATGGCTGGCAACTCACTGTAGACTGAAACTAGATTAAGGTAAGGGTTCTACATTACAGTGAATACAATGGAGGGTGCTACACAATGCCGACAAAGGATGCCCGATTGAGTGTCATAAGATAACGGGTGGCAACATCAACTCCATCAGAATGTGTTGGGTGATTGTGATAGCGTTAAGAACGTACCACGGAATGATACAATTCTTGAAGAACGAATCATTGTTGCGGCTGTAGTTAGTATTGAGAAGTGATAATATGAATGAGAAAAGGATAAAGGGGAGTACCCAAGACTACAGTGCCAGGTTAAGCAATGATATTGAATGAATGGATTTTGGTCCAGGTTACTTGAAAGTATAGTAATTTATTTTGAATACATTCATCTAAAAAGTTATAAACATGTTTAGAGGCAACAACTCCAAATCTACGCTACTAGTTAGAATTCATTTTGAATGCAAAAGTAATTTAGAAAAACACTGCTCTAACCACTACTGGCTTCCTAATCATCAGTGTCTCAGTCTTATCAAACACAACAATTTTCACATGAATCATGAAAAAAGGAATAACATTCCAATTATAAGTTAAGTGAAAGTATCAAGACTATTATTACCTTGTGTGCTTTTTCCACTGCATCTCCATCTCTGATGAGCACACCTTGAGAAGCACCAACACCTGAAGAAACCATGATTGGAATTGGTTTAGCTAGGCCAAGAATGAAGGTAGAGAAAAACACAAGAAATAGGGGTTTGAATTGGATTTCCGAAATTTGTAATATTTTAAAATTATTGGATTAAATCATTTTCTAAGTAAAAATCACCTTGGAGGATGGACAAGAGTAGCCTTTTGTAAGGTGGACTTGTATAAATTGATTGTGTCATTTTTCTCTCTTGCATTGTCTATCATTGATCGTTTGTGAAAAACATTCATAAAAGAAAACGTTTTTGAAAACCCAATTTAAACCCCTCTTTCTTGTGTTTTTATCTACCTTCAAGTAAGAGGGGCCTCATATCAAGGAGAGTCTTAAATAGAAATTACATGGGTAGTAATTAGGTGAGAAGTTTGCAAAATCAGAGGTTGTTTAGAACTTCAAACTAATACTATTATATAATGAATTTCCTTCCGGGCTTAGATGCCCCGGATGTAGGTGAATTTGCATCGAACTGGATTAACAATTATCCGTGTCATTTATTTCCCGTTGTTTACTTCAACTTGTTTATTGTTATGTCTGTTGTTACAATGTCTTAATATTGCGCTCGACATTGCATTTGACATCCTAGTGTTGTGACATCATACGACATTTGTTTCTTTGGAGCTTGTTTTATCCCATACAAAGACTTGTATAACTTATAGACCTTCTATTTCTTGTCCATGAATCACACTAACCACACTAGTATAGGATACGTGAGAAGCATTTTCTCATATAACTGTAGAGGATATGATTTTCCTCTTAACCGACTTATCTATCACATTAGAGTATAATGCCACATCATTATCCATGTTTATTACACAAGTAAAAACACACTAAAATAACCTAAAGTTGTGTTTTTTTTAAGAATTAAAATTATATTCATGGGAATGTGAGGTTGGAAATCCTACATTATCATGTTGGTTTCAAGTTTTAACAAGTTATGCTAAAATAGTTTTTATTCTTAGGAATATAATCTACTCATAAATTTTTTATTACTTATTATTGTCATGTCAATGGGTTAAAATATTATATTCTCGAGAATAAAAATAATCAACTATAACTTACCAAACAAATTTGTTAATTCTCTATTTTTGGTATTGATATTATGTTTGGTAAAACTAACTTAGCTTAGACATGTTGAATGAAGATGTTCTACCAACTGGAGTAACATGTTGAATGCGGTGTCCTATGGTGTTCTTTTGACATCGTGATTTTGTACAGCTGGATTGTTGAATTTTTTTAGTTTGTTACAGGTGCAGAATATTCTATGAATATTATGTTAGCCTACGTGGCGTACATGTTGAAGATTAAAAAGATTCAAGTTGATTTCAAGGAGAATTATTAGTTTCTAATTATAGATATAATTTAGGAAATTAATGATTGATGTCCTAACTTTGAGGAGATAATCCTGCAGCGCCTCTGTCATATCCAGGTGCATCTGTGAAGCCCAAATCTAGTTCATTGAAGATTATAAATAGAAGGCTTCAACACTAGTATCAAGTGGAACTTGCAGTGTATTTTTATTAGGATTTGTGTGTTTATTTATGAGCCACTCGATTATCATCTTGATGAAATAGTAGGACTCTATTTTGAGTTGTAAGTTATGTCACCTTTTATTGGAAATAATCATGGAACTATGAAGTTCATGTAGTTTGTGAAGCAATAAAAAAGAAATACAAAGTGGACAAAGTTTACACAATGACTTCATACTTATATTTTTTCCATTTCTACACAAATCATATGTACCTTATTAACTCATACTATATGCTTGTTGCCACCATCATCATCACCATATGAGGCTCATCTAGTTTGCAAAGCCATGAAAAAAATAAGGTGGATAAAGTTAATAAAATAGCTTCATACTTATTATATTTCTTCTCATAGCTTCTCAAACTAGATAAAGTTTGTTTCCACTCTTGTTTCTTCATTAATTTTTCTTGAGTCCTACAAACACCATGAAAATTATCAACATGTGAAACTGTAAACTTATTTGTCAACAACACAGCATGCAACAACAACATACAACAACATACAACAATAAAAGAACCCTAAAATATCTAACAAGAAGAAAATAATAGGAAAACCATGTGAAATATAACAACAACACACACGAAAATGAGAGATTAAGGAAAAACAAGAATACCTTTTGAAGGCTTAGAAAACACTTAGAAGGGGGGGGGGGGGGTTGAATAAGTTTTTCCCTTTTAAATTTTCTTTTACTTAACAATAATCTAAACACACAATGATTTTTATCCTGGTTCATTTGAAACTCAAACTACTCCAGTCCACCCGCCAAGGTGATTTTTCCTTTCTCAAACAAGGACTTAATCCACTATAATCAAAAGATTACAATTGCACAACCAACTGTTTTGACTAACAATAATGCACAAGCCAACTGCAAGTGACTAACACCTCTAAGACTCTCTAGTCCTAGCCCTCTTGAGAAATCTGACCCAACTGGTCTCTCAAGGAATAATTACACACTAACTTATAACAAAGTGTATAAGGTTGCTTCTAAAAAGCTGTATCACAAAAGCGAATTTTACATAAGAAAATTTAAGCTCAAAATTGAAAATAAAACTTAACATAATAAGGTTTGATTTTGGCAGCGTAAGTTTTCTTTCTAGGAATTGTATTTTCTACTTTGAATGGTTTCTCTTTATATATCTTCTAGAAAATTAATCCGTTGCTTTCTGTTGCGTGTCTTGGATGATGAGAAACATAATTAATGTTGCTTGTCTGCATGTGCTTTATTTTCTCAATGAGCCTCGAAAGTTGATCCACTCAAGTACTTAAGTTGTGTTAACTTTAATTAGTAACGGTACTGTAACAGACTTTGTCTTAGAATATGACGTATAGAAGAATCATGATCTTCTGCAAGCCTTGTTCAAAGTATCTTCTAACAGAGGTTTCCTTGGTGCTTATATCAGAGATTGTGTTAGCATGCTTCCTTCAGAAGTTTCTTTAAGCGTGCGAGTTCAGAAGTTCTTTTTATCTTCTAGAACTTCTAACTCTTGTTTACTCGGCATAATTTAATATTTCTTTATTCTAGAGTGCTTGAGTCAGAATATTATCTGAAATGAGAACAATACACATCAGAGTATCATATTTATTATAAAAAATTTATTTCACTTGTTATCATCAAAACTCTAAGATATGATTAGAGCCAAACTATGTTCTAACACCTTTATGTAAGAAGAACAAGATTATTGACGACTATATTGTAGAATATGAATGCTAATGATGAAGACGAAGAGAAAAATGAGTTCTAGGGTTTTTCTGTTAAAGATACAACACTATTGTCAAAGAGCGAGTGTTAATTCGCTTATGTATAAATATACTCTCAACGATTTACGTTACCAACCGTGGTGATATATATAAATGTGTGACAACGATTGAACAAAACAACCGAAGTCGTAACCCTTTATTTTATATTTAAAAATAAATAAAATAGGAAATGAGTGTCTTAACATTAAATGAATAATATATGTGAGAGCATTGAAGTTTGAACCCAAGAAAACCTGGACTCTATAAGCACGGTTATGACATCAACCGTTATTATATGCTAACAATTTTTAATAAAAAAATAAAATATTAGTGTTTGAGTTTAGAGATGTCACCACAATTTTGAGAAGAACCGTGGTGAATTAGGCTTTGTTATTTGTGCGTTTTGTAGTAGTGGTAGTACTATCCTGCCATGCCATTCTTTCGGGCAAATTATGATAGTCTCCCATCCCAATGAGTTTTCTATTATTTCCTCTAGACATCGTCTTTTATGCTCACATGTGACTTAATACCATTATATCGGTAAAATAAAGCAATTTCTTAACACACTCCTTGTCTTTCTTACGCACCACGTGAAATTTCATAAATATCATTCGAAATTGGAAGTATACTTCCAGTGCACACCTAGATCTGATAAATTATACATAGAAACCAGAAATAAATTTCGGTATACATCGGAAATGCATTTACGATTCCAACTCCTTTATAGAGTTTCCGAAAATAAATTAAGTTCTACTGATGAGCTGAACTATTTGAAGGAGCAGTTTTCCCTTTTAGAACCAAACAAAAATTGTACAATTAGCTTGAAAAATATCAAAGTAGTTGGTTTCTGTCAAAGTCTTTAAATACCATATTAAGAGGATGGCGTTATAATGATTCTTATTATTATTTTGAGTTGGCCAGGCTTTGATGAAGAATGCGACAAATGCCATGAAGGAGTCACATATTCCTGATCTCGCATCTGTAAAAGTAAGTTCGTTGATTTATATATGATCCAAATAGTTTTTTTTCCATATATTGAATATTGTAAAATAGATCTTTCTAAAACTGTATAAAAAAAAAGTTAGAATCGAAAATACATTTTCGATTTTATATCAAAGTGTATTTTCAGTTCGTTTTTGCCTTTTGAAAGGTGAGATTAAATTGACTTTTTATTTGAAGAATATAGTGCAAATCAGAAATGCAATTCTAATTTTAGAGGAGTATTTTCGAAAATACATGATTGTGCTTATTTTGGTCATTGAATGGGTTAAAAAACTCTCAATATAAATCATAAAAAAAAACACATAATCAAATTTAAATGCAAAATTGTGATGAAATACGATAATTAATTTTTTGAGTGAGCTATAGAGAAATAAAATTGTAATTAAGCCTATTATTAATAATTTATTTTCTAACTATAATAATAGAATATTCTTTAAGAAATACTATCTAGACGTCGATAACATCAAAACATGTTATTGTAATTTATAGTTGTTGAAATTGTTTTCAAAAAAATTGTATTTTCTAAATATTTAAAATTAGAATTAAAAATAGTTTAGAGTAAATCAAAATATGACAAAAATAAAAAATATTTTTACAAAAAAATCAAACGGTCTCTAAGATATGTTTGGATTGGTGGTATGTGATGGAATGAAGTGGTAATTAATGAGATTTTATTGTTTGGATTTGTAAATAATAGGAAGAATGGAATGGAACATGATGAAATGCATTCCATCTCATTCCATCAAATTCTCTATTTTTTGTTCCACCTAATTTAGAGTGTATGTGATGGAATAAGAGATTTTAAATAAATTAACCAAACAATGAAGTGAAATCTATATTCCATTCCGCTCCGCTCCACTCCGCTCCACTCCGCTCCACTCCGCTCCACTCCGCTCCGTCATGTTCCGTCAATCCAAACATAGCCTAAGATATTACATCAAACATATTCAAATAATTTGGCTCAACATATATTTAATAACTAATTAGTATGTTTAAATTTTTTAGTCAAATTTGATTAGATAATTATTGGTAAGTAAATCGAAAAACATTTATTTTCAATAAAGTAAAATAATTTATTACCATATGAAAATTTAATTCTATACATTAATAAAAATACAATCTATAAATCATATAGTATTATTTTCACAATTTAAACATTATCATCATGCTTGTAATCAAAATTTGAATGTAACTAAAAAATAGCATCATTATGCCATATCACATTTTCAGGATTATCAATATCATGGACCGCGACCCATAGTGGGTAACGCCGAGAACAAAAGTGTTCCGTCACATCGGCAGATCTTGGGACTCCTTTTCATCACCATCAAAGAGAGGGGTTCTTTCAAGCTCTTTTCTAGTTTCTTACTGCATCTCGGAGTTTCCAGACAGGATATCTGCTCGTGACTTGTTTGAACTTTTCAGATGCGTGGGTTTTGTGGTGGAGGTTAGCATTGCAAAGAGAAGGGATGCTATTGGTAAGAGGTTTGGATTTGCTTGAGTTGCAGAGGTAGAAGGTGCGAGGATGTTAGGGGTTCGATTGGATAATATACATATTGGAGAAAAGAAAATACACGCAAACATACCCAGGTTTGACAGAACCAGAACTATTCTGAAGACTCAGGGGGAAGGCGGCAGAATGGGTGATTGTGTTCTCAGGCCGAGGTTGTCCAATTGTAACGGCTCCTTAGGTCCTAATATGGTTAGAGGTGGACGTTCCTTTGATGATGCGTGCAAGAATACTGAAGAGGTTCCAGGTGGGAGGAGCAGGGTTTCTTTCAATTCAGGAGAGGAGGTTATTGCCAAATTTTCTTTGGCATATGTTGGCAAATTGAGGAAAACCTATTCTACATTCAATTTACAACAGTTTTTCGATAGGGAAGGTTTTTCAAATTTGAAAATCACCCTTTTAGGTTACAATACTTGTCTGTTAGAGGAAAAATCAAGTGGTGAACTAGAAGAATTTATTAATGGTGAAAAGGAATGGCGGAGCTTGCAGTTTGAGGAGATCCATCAATGGAAGGAGGAAGGAGAGTTTAGCAGTAGAATGATGTGGGTAAAGGCTTATGGCATTCCTTGTCACGCGTGGGTTGGCGATTTTTTTATATCTTTGGCAAATTCCATTAGAGATTTCATTTGCTTGGATGAAGCTACAACTAATGCGAACCAAATGGAGGAGGCAAGGTTTTTAATAGTGGTTGAGTCATCTTTTGTTCTGCAGGATAATAAAGAAGTTATCATTAACAACAAAAGCTTCAGTATAGTGTTGAGAAAGGATTCTTCAGCAGCAATGAGAGGGAGTTTTTCAGCACGTGTTCAAGTGTCTTCTTCTTCTGATGATGATATTTGGTCGGATTTTGACTCTAGAAAGGAATCAGGAAGAAAGGAGTATGACAGTTATTCTACTGAAGGCATAGATGTTATAGAAGAATTTGACCATAGTGATAATTCTAGCCCTGTATCTATTAAGAAGGGAAATTCAAACCGAAACAAAGGGAGAGGGATTCAGTTCTATCAGATTCCATCTCCGATATAGAAAATTTGATCTTGGAAGGATCCTTCGACAAAGCAGTGGACGCGGTCAAATCGGTCAATTCTCAGAAGAGGCAGGGTAATGGATCGATAGGTAATTTTATCTTATCTGTCTCTTCTCGTACTCTAGGATCGCAAGACACTTGTGTTAGGTGCTCGGTCGAGAATCTAGTATCTGGGAAATGCAGTGGCAAGACAGTGAGGAGAAAAGGTTTAAAGAACAAAAAATTTAAGTCAGTGGCAGATATGGTTGGTTTCAAACATGTAAAATACAACAGGAAGATTAAGAGGAAGAGTAAAATTCCCACTCAATCTCATACAGATTCGATATCGGTTTAGGAAGCAGCATACAGCAAGGCAGATTCTCTGTTTTTCGGCAATCAGGAAGCTTCGTCCGACATATGCAGGAATAATAAGAATCAGTGGAAGAATTTTGATAGAAACATTAATGAGAAGTTATGGCGAGCAATCAAAGGCCTAGGAGTTGTGTCGAAGGAGGAACAACGAGATTTTAGACAGAAAATTCAGTGTTTGGAGACAAACTATGGCGAAAGAGTCAAGAACCAGAAGGAGTATGTTCTAGTTTTCCAATGATAATCGGAACTTTGAACATTAGGGGGGGCGAAAGTGCATTGAAAAGGAGAAGAATTAGTGCGCTTATTGACAAAGGTAAAGCGGATATTTTCGTGATCCAGGAAACAAAAATTTCAAACATACAGGATTTTGTGGACAAAAGCTTCTGGAATAGACCGAAAATTGGTTTCTCTTTCGCAAATTTGGTTGGTTTTTCAGGAGGTCTAATTATTTTATGGAAGAAAGGAGGGATAGAAGTTATAAGCAGTTTTCGTGGCGAAGGTTATCTTGGAATTAAAGTGAAATGGAATAACAACTTGTATTATATTTGGAATATTTATGCTCTGTGTGATTCCAACAAAAATAAATTACTTTGGTCCTCTTTGTTAGATTTGAAAGAAGAGA
This sequence comes from Vicia sativa, assembly GCA_021764765.1. NCBI lineage: Eukaryota > Viridiplantae > Streptophyta > Magnoliopsida > Fabales > Fabaceae > Vicia > Vicia sativa. The sequence continues at coordinate 136,511,055 of CM038796.1, forward strand.
ATAATGATGTACCGTGGGTTCTTTGTGGTGACTTTAATTCAATCTATAACCATATTGAAAGGAAAGGTAGGTCGGATTATTTCAATGCCGGTGACTCTGTTTTGTTTTCCGATTTCATAGAAGACATTGGTCTCGTTGATCCTTAGTGTAGAGGTAAAAAGTACAATTGGTATAGTGGTGATGGGAATTCCATGAGTAGAATAGATCGTTTTTTTATATCGAATGAGATATTTAATAGATGAAGGGTGGTGGGTCAATTCATTGGTTCGAGGGACATTTCAGATCATTGTCTTATTTGGTTGGTGGAAAAGATTGGGGGCCAAAACTTTTTAAATTCAACAGCAAATGATTTTCTCATAAGTCTTTCTTACCTTTTGTAGAAGAGGAGTGGAATAAATTGATACTGGGGGAGGAGGAGTGATTTCATTCTGAAGGAAAAACTTTGCATTCTCAAAGGGAGATTAAGATGGTGGAATGGGGAGATTTTTGGAAATATTGATTTGGAAGTGAAATAAGAAGTGGGAGAAATTAATAAAGCGGATGTCGCTTTAGAAAACATTTCGGAGGACATGAGGGATGAAGTGGTAGGTGGTAGGATAAGGGCTACTCGTCACTTTTGGCTTAATATTAGAATAAAAGAGAATATGCTTCTACAAAGGTCAAAGCTCAAGTGGCTCAATGAAGGGGATGCTAATAATGACTTTTTTCACAAAGTTGTGAAAGAGACACATAGACATAATCATATTGGTCCTATCAACTCTTCGGGAGTCTTGTTGGATTCGGTTTTGGAAGTGAAGGACTCTAAGAGCCCGAGTCCGGATGGATATTCATTTTTATTCATCAAGAAGTGTTGGTATTTACTCAAAGGTGATTTCATTAATTTTTTTAATGATTTCTACTTCGGCTTAGTCTTATCCAAAGCGGTAACTTCTTCTTTTCTCACATTGATTCTGAAATCTAGTAATTCGTTGATTTATATGATTATAGACCGATTTGTTTGGTAAGTTGTTTGTACAAAACTCTTTCTAAGCTTTTGGCAAACCGTTTGAAAAGTAAATTGTCTTCTATCATCTCTCTGTGTCAAACCGCCTTTGTGCTAGGGAGACAATTGTTAGATGGGGTGTTAGTAGCAAATGAAGTGGTGGGTTATGCTACAAAGGAGGGAAGGGATTGTTTACTTTTTAAGGTAGATTTTGAAAAAGCATACAATAAAGTGAGTTAGAATTTCCTTAAATACATGATGAGGAGGATGGGTTTCGGTGAGCGTTGAAATAGGTGGATGAACTTATTGATATTTCAAAGCAAGATGTCGGTTTTGGTAAACGGGAGCCCAACGGAAGAATTTATATTTGAAAAGGGTTTGCGACAAGGAGGTCCTCTTTCTCCTTTTTTGTTTGTGTTGGTAACGGAAGGTCTATCGGGTTTGGTTAGGAAGTCCATGGAGGTTGGAGAGTATAGTGGTTTCTTGAACAATAGGAGGTGTATGGTCGATATTTTACAATTTGCCGATGATACTCTTTTGATTAAAGAAAGTAATTGGAAACATGTTTAGGCCATTAAAGCGTTATTAAGGGCGTTTGAAATGGTGTCGGGATTAGGCATTAATTACCATAAGAGTAAACTCATTGGTATTAATACTAACCCGTATTTTAGAGGCGGTGGCTTCCTTCTTATCTTGTCAAACGGAAGGGAATAAATTCACTTTTCTTGGGATACCGATTGGTTCTAATCCGAGGTTGATTTATTCTTGGGACCATTTAATCATGAAGATGAAGAAGATATTGTCGAGTTGGAAGAATCATTTTTTGAACCTAAGAGGAAGAATCACTCTCTTAAAATCGGTATTATGTTCTTTATCTATTTTTACTCTTTCTTTTTAGGCTTAAATGCACTTTTGGTCCTCCTATATTAATTTTTTAACATTTTAGTCCCTCTATAAAAAAACCCAACTATTAGGTCCCCCAATATCATATTTCATGTTTTTTTAGTGGTCCCCATGATAAAATAGTCTGATTTGTATAGGTGGCATTGAAATTATGAAGTGACATTTTTTTAATTGATGTAACGTCATTATAAATATTTAAAAATTTATTATTTTATTATTTTTAAGTTTTCTTTATAATAATTAAACATTTTTAATTATTTTAGTTATTTATAAATACTTATTTAGAAATTATATATTATAAATTTTAATTCTAAAATATATATTTTTGGGTCTATTTTTAATGACGTGACAACAATTAAAAAATTTCACCTCATAATTTCAATGCCACATATGCAAATTAGACTATTTTGTTATGGGGGACCTAAAAAAAATATGAAATATGATATTGGGGGACCTAATAGTTGGTTTTTTTTATAGGGGGACTAAAATATTTAGAAAATTAATATAAGGGGACCAAAAGTGCATTTAAGCCTTCTTTTTATAAGATGTCGACGATGGTTATAAAAAAAATAACAAAGATTCAAAGTAAATTCTTGTAGGGAGGAGTGGAAGATAAGAGGAAAATTCATTGGGTGAAATGGAATGATGTTTGTTTATCGGTGGAAAAAGGTTGTCTAGGTATTAGGAGAATTGAAGATGTTAATGTGTCTCTCCTCAACAAATGGAGATGACACATTTTGAAGGGATCGAATTCGGTTTGGTATATATTACTTGTTTCTAGATATGGAGATGTTTGTTTATAGGTGGTTCATGGCAATTGTTCAAAAAAAGATATATCTCATTCTTTATCTTGGTGGAGAGATCTTACATCGGAAGATAAAAGAGGAAACAAAGAGTTGTTCTTGAATAATTGTAAATTCATAGTTAGGAATGGTTACAATACTCCTTTTTGATTTTCTAAATGGTTACTGCAGGACACTCTCAAGGATGCTTATTCGGCGATTTTTGAAGGTTCTCTTCTCAAACCGCTTTCCGTTGCGGGAATGAGGCTCAAAATTGAGTCGGTTTGACATTGGGGTGATTTGGGTTTGTCTCTGGTTTCAGCCGTTGTTCAGACGGTCCAGGTCGAGTTACATTGTTTAGTATCGTCACTTGATGCTTTTGTTGGAGATGCCGATGGAAGAGATTCTATCGCGTGGTCCTTGAAGGGTGATGGCTTGTTTTCAGTTCAGTCTTGCTATGCAATTTTGGCAGCAACTCATGTTCCTTTTGGGCCTAACTAACAAGTTTGATGAAGCTTTGTCTTTGGTTTGGATAATTGATGTGCCTCACAAGTTGAAAGCTTTTGGGTGGAGAATCTTAATCAACAAATTACAGACAAAGGACCTTTTAAAAGTTAGAGGTGTGGATGTTGTTAATCATTTGCATTGTTTCTTTTGTGAATATGAGGATGAATCTTTATTTCATATTTTTCTTCATTGCCACATTGTGAAGTTGATTTGGAGGGAGATTAGGGAGTGAATTGGTTTTGATTTAGTTTTGGATGGGTCGAAGGAGAGTTTTATTTCTTGGTATAATTTTTGTATGACTAAGAAAGTGCCAAAAAGGAAGGCGGGGTGTATATGGATGACTACCGATTGGAATATATGGTTGGTTAGTATTGAATTATGGCTAAAAAGAAATAAAGAAATAATAAGTGATTTTGCACATGGTTTTGGCACATGGTTTTCTTTGCCCATGGTATTTGCCAATGGTTTTGCCTTGAAGTTTGGCTATAAATACTCATGTATTATGCCATTCTAACACACACCAAAATTCATTGAGTTCTCTTCTCCCTTCTCTTGTTATAGTATTCTTGTAGTGAAGAAAGAATATTAGAGTGTTTTTTAGAGTCTTGAGTGAGAGTAAAATTGGGTGTAATTGGGTTTTGGGTAGTGAGTGAAACACTTAGTGAATTTGTAATATCTCTTTGAATAGTGAAATCCTTCTGTTTCTCTCTAGCCGTGGAGTAGGTAAATTGCCGAACCACGTTAAATTCTCGGTGTCATTATTTTTCTCCATTGTTATTTTATTCTCAAATGGGACTTCCGCTCCAACAAACTGGTATCAGAGCTCTTTGAGCTCCCTGGTGCTAAGTCATTTGATCTAGAAGAAAAATTCAGAGTATGCTTTGTGGTTGCAGCACTGTCTGATCTTCCACACCAGAAAAGAATTGTTCTTGTTACTGAAAAAAATAGTAGTGTGAAAAGTGCATGTCTAGGAAAGTTCTGGCTAAGGAAAGACTTGGTATTTAAGCTTGTCTGCTAAAGACTCACCTCTCTTTCCTGGGACCTTACCTGGTGTACCTTCACGGACTACGATATTTTTTTTGGTATACGATCATTATGGCAGGTGCTAAATTCGATGTGGAGAAATTTAATGGAGAAAATGATTTCAACCTTTGGAGAATGAAGATGAAGGCTCTACTGGTTCATCAAGGCTTAGGCAAAGCTTTGGAAGGTAGAGGAAAGCTTCCGGCGAGTTTGACCGAAGATGAGAAGGATGAAATCCTGGATAAAGCACACAGTACAATTTTGTTGTGCTTGGGAGATGAAGTTCTACGAGAAGTGTCAGATGAAACTATAGCTTCTTCATTATGGTTGAAGCTAGAAAGTTTGTACATGACAAAATCACTCACCAACAGATTATATTTGAAGAAAAGATTATATACTCTTCAAATGCAAGAAGGAAAGCCCGTAAAAGATCATTTGGACGAATTCAACAAAGCTATTCTTGAACTAAAGAATATTGATGTTAAAATAGATGATGAAGATCAAGCAATTCTTCTATTATGTTCCCTTCCAAGTTCTTACGAGCATTTCATCGACACCATGATGTATGGTCGAGAAGATCTTACCTTGAACGAAGTCAAGGCTGCATTGCACTCGAAAGAACTAAAGAAAAGAGTATCAGATTCAAGATCTGAAGGCTCGGCTGAAGGTCTCTTTGTTAGAGGAAGAACAGAGAGGCGAAATCAAAATGGTGAAAGGGGGAGATCTAAGTCCAAATCCAAAGTGAAACCTGGAAAGTATAAATGCTTTCATTGTCACAAGGAAGGGCATATGAGAAAGAATTGTCCAGAGCGCAAAGGCAAGGAAAAGATTTATGAATCTGGAGATGCGGTTGTAGCAGATGGCTATGCTAGTGCAGATGCACTTATAGTCTCAGAACGTGACTCAAAAGATGAATGGATACTTGATTCAGGATGCTCATATCACATGTGTCCCATTAAGGATTGGTTTACCACTTACCAACCCTTTGATGGGGGCAAGGTCCTTCTAGGAAATAATTCTCCTTGTAAGGTTGTTGGCATTGGCTCGATTAGAATCAAGATGTTCAATGGAATCATAAGAACATTGACAGATGTAAGGCATGTTCCAGACTTGAAGAAAAATCTAATTTCCTTGGGAACTTTAGATGAAAAAGGCTACAGCTTCAAGGGTGAAGGTGGAGCTTTACGAATCTCTAAAGGTGCTCTGGTGGTGATGAAGGGAAATAAAGAGAATAGTCTCTACGTGCTTCAAGGAAGCACAATCACAGGTACTGTTGCTGTCTCCTCAGTAGTTGATGATGATGTCACTAAGTTATGGCATTTGAGGATGGGACATGTTAGTGAAAGAGGTCTAGTCGAGTAGAGCAAGCAAGGATTGCTATGCGGTCAACAAGTTGAAAAGTTAGACTTCTGTGAACATTGCGTCTTTGGGAAGCAATGTCGGGTAAAATTCAACAATGCAGTTCATCGAACAAAAGGCACGTTGGATTATGTACACTCTGAATTGTGGGGTCCTTCCCAAGTACCCTCTCATGGTGGTGGAAGATATATGTTAACCTTCATTGATGATTATTCAAGAAAGGTTTGGATCTTCATTTTGAAACAAAAGAGTGAATCATTTGTCAAGTTCAAACAGTGGAAGACCTTGATTGAAAAGCAAACCGGGAGGCAGATCAAGAGGCTGAGAACTGACAACGGTCTAGAGTTTTGTAACGGAGAATTTGAGAATTTTTGCAAGGATCACGGTATTGCCAGACATTATACCGTGAGGCACACCCCACAACAAAATGGACTTGCAGAACGGATGAACAGAACTCTACTTGAAAGAACCAGGTGTATGTTGTCAAATGCTAGATTGCCAAAAGTATTTTGGGCTGAAGCTGTCAATACAGCTTGTTACTTGATCAACAGATGTCCATCAACAGCCATTGGATTTAAAACTCCAGAAGAGATGTGGTCAGGTTCTCCTGCCAATTATGAGAAATTGAGGATATTTGGTTGCCCTGCATATGTTCATATCAAAGAGGGAAAACTTGATGCAAGAGCATTGAAATGCATTTTTCTAGGATATCCTGACGGTGTGAAAGGATATAAGTTATGGTGGCCAAAGAAAAGAAAATGTATTATTAGCAGGGATGTTACTTTTAATGAAGCTGAAATGCTAAAGCCTCATAAAAGGTCAACAAGTGAAGACAAAGATCCTAATATCTCGGAGAAGGTGGAGCCTACAAAAGAAAAATTAGTTGATCAAGAAGAAGGTCAAGATCCAGACGATGATACTGATACCTCACAATTGCAACAGTATCAGTTGGCTAGAGACAGAGAAAGAAGACAAATAAAACCTCCTGAGAGGTATGGCTATGCTGACCTAGTGTCGTATGTTTTAAATATTGCTGGTGATATCAACAATAGTGAACCTCGGTCATATGAAGAAGCTATCAACAATAGTGAAGTAGCCCAATGGACTACTGCCATGACGGAGGAAATTGAATCTCTTCATAAGAATCAAACTTGGGTTCTTGTTGAAAGGCCGAAGGCTCAGAAGATTGTTGGATGCAAATGGGTCTTCAAGAAGAAGGAAGGAATCCCTGGAGTCGAAGAAGCAAGGTTCAAAGCTCGATTAGTTGCTAAAGGATTTACACAGAGAGAAGGTATCGACTTCAATGAAGTCTTCTCCCCCGTGGTAAAACATAGCTCTATCCGTATCCTACTTGCAATAGTAGCTCAATTTGATATGGAACTTGAGCAACTAGATGTCAAGACAACATTCTTACATGGTGAGTTGGAGGAACAAATATACATGAAGCAACCTGAGGGATTTGAAGTACAAGAAAAGGAAGATCATGTTTGCCTATTGAAGAAATCTTTATATGGCTTGAAGCAGTCTCCCAGACAGTGGTACAAGCGGTTTGACACTTTCATGCTTGAAAATGGGTATTGTAGATGTGAGCATGATAATTGTGTCTACTATAAAAGGCTTGCGGATAAGTCATTCATCTACTTACTCTTGTACGTTGATGACATGTTGATCGCATGTAAAGACATGTCTGAAATAAAAAACTTGAAAGCCCAACTGAGCTTAGAGTTTGAAATGAAAGACTTAGGAGCTGCAAGGAAGATTCTAGGAATGGAGATTCACAGAAATAGAAAAGTTGGGACACTTTTTCTGTCGCAAAAGAAGTACATTGAGAAAGTACTTGAACGGTTTGGCATGCAAAATGCTAAACCCGTCACTACTCCATTGGCAGCTCATTTCAAACTTTCAGCAGCCTTGTGTCCACAAACTGAGAGTGAAAAGAAAGAGATGTCAGATGTACCTTACGCTAGTTCAGTGGGCAGTCTCATGTATGCCATGGTGTGCACTAGACCAGATATTGCACAGTTAGCGTGGTAAGCGGTATATGGCAAATCTGGTAAAGTTCATGGAAAGCGTGAAGTGGATAATGCGCTACCTAAAAGGTATCTGAGATATAGGCTTATTGTATGGAAACATCAAAGATGTCGGAGAAAGATCATCGGTTATGTTGACTCGAGACTATGCGGAGATCTTGATAAAGGAGATCACTTACGGATATGCTTTTACTGTATAATTGTCTTGTTAGTTGGAAAGCAACGTTGCAATCAATTGTTGCTTTGTCTACAAAAGCAGTACATCGCAACGAAGCGATAAAAGAAGGCATGTGGGAGAAAGGTCTGATTGAAGAGTTAGGTATACAACTTGAAGAAACAACTATCTACTGCGATAGTCAAAGTGCTATACATCTGACAAAGAATCCGATGTATCATGAAAGAACTAAACATATTGATGTTAGGATGCACTTTATTATAGATATCGTGGAGAAAGGGATGGTTGCAATTGAGAAAATACCTACTGCAGACAACCCGGCAGACATGATGACGAAACCTGTTCCTACAAACAAGTTCAAACATTGTTTGGACTTGATTAGAGTTCAAAGACTCTAGTAAAGTTGAACGGAGAGCAACAGAAGAGAAGTTATAACAGTCTTTTAGCCAAGGTGGAGATTTATTGAATTATGGCTAAAAAGAAATAAAGAAATAATAAGTGATTTTGCACATGGTTTTGGCACATGGTTTTCTTTGCCCATGGTATTTGCCAATGGTTTTGCCTTGAAGTTTGGCTATAAATACTCATGTATTATGCCATTCTAACACACACCAAAATTCATTGAGTTCTCTTCTCCCTTCTCTTGTTATAGTATTCTTGTAGTGAAGAAAGAATATTAGAGTGTTTTTTAGAGTCTTGAGTGAGAGTAAAATTGGGTGTAATTGGGTTTTGGGTAGTGAGTGAAACACTTAGTGAATTTGTAATATCTCTTTGAATAGTGAAATCCTTCTGTTGCTCTCTAGCTGTGGAGTAGGTAAATTGCCGAACCACGTTAAATTCTCGGTGTCATTATTTTTTCTCCATTGTTATTTTATTCTCAAATGGGACTTCCGCTCCAACAGTTAGAAATGAATTTATTTTCTACAATCAAAGTTGGAATGTGTTGGATACGGTTTGGAACATTAAAGCTACGGCGTGGAGATGGTTGTTAATAGACAAAATTACTCACTTCAATGTTAAGTATTACGACTTTTGCAAAGATCCTTTGTCTTATTTATCGTAATTGCATTTGATTTGTAATTTTCTTCTTTTGTTGAATTTTTATCTCGAGCTTTTGGTGCAATCTGATGTTTTGAGAATTCCCTCTTCTCCTTTTAAATATATATCTTGATTACTAAAAAAAATGTCATGTTACCGTTCTTCGGTATGAAAAATAATTTACAAATAATGAAAAGTCAAGGATAAATTTAATTTATTTATATATAAATGATAATTTAATACTAGTCTATCACAAAATATAATATAAATTATAATCTAAATTTTCAATGCATGTACAAAATGCTAGTACAATATCAATTAAACATAATAATTAAACTCATATCTGTAGATCTTTGAAAAAAATATCTAAAACAGAAAGTTTAACAATAAAAAAAAAATTTAATTGTTATAAATTATAAGTAAAATATTTTACACAATCAATTTATTATCACCATTCAATTGTATTACTTTAAAAAGATAAAATAAAAATCAATCATTTCAAATTAATCAACTATTGTGGTTTTTAATAGTGTAAATTTTTTACACCGTTTATATATTTAAAATATTTTTTTTGAAAATAATATATATTTATACAATTTATTAATATTTATGTATATTAATTTAAAATAAGATGTCGCTATTAAACTATGTATTTTAATATATATTATTTTCATAATTTAATAATAAAAATTTGAATTTTTTTTAACATTATAAAAAATTTAAAGTTATATGATATTTTATATAATTTATGATTTATATTTTTACTAATATTTGACAAGTCAAAAAAGTATAATATTTACTTAGACATAAAATTTTAAAAATATATCCATTACAAAATAAACAAATATATCAATTCTCTTTAAATAAAAATTTATAAATGTAAATTATCATTTATCAATCCTCCTTTTTTATATTATAAGATTTTAAAATTAAAAAATAAATGAAATATAAATATAAATATTAATAACGGTCACAATTCAAGATTATCATTGATATTACAAAAGTATACTTTGAACATGTTATATAAAATACCATCTATATGTTGTCATTTTATTCTTTTTCCTTTAGCTTTAAATCATTAAATACTTTTGATTTCATTTCATTTATAAAAAAAATCTTATTTTGAATACTATCAATATATGTCTTAAGTTATGATATAAATAGTCAACATTGAATTGAATTCAATGTATACATATATACATATATATAGATAATTTAATTATATTATAATACATGTTAAAATGTTTTATAAATAGGGACTAAGGATACACAATTGTTCAAGCCATATATTATTTATCTTCTAGCTAGTGCAACCAGTAACCATGTCAGTAGAAGAAAAAACCAACATCAACATTCTCATGGTGTCAATGGCCTTACAAGGTCACGTCAACCCTATGTTAAACTTTGCTAAACATCTCGTTACAAAGGGTGTTAATGTCACCATAGCCACAACCGAAGACGGTCGTGCACGCATGCTCAAAAACACTGATCAGAATTTATCTGACTCAGGAATCCGACTAGAGTTCTTCTCCGATGGCCTCAGCGTCGACTTCGACCGATCGGATACAAAAACTCTAATCAACACCATACGTGAAAAGGGTCCTAAAAACCTTTCAAATCTCATCGACAACCTCAGCAAAAATCAAACATTCTCATGTGTTATTGTCAACCCTTTTGTTCCTTGGGCTGTTGATGTTGTTGCTGAGTATCAAATCCCTTGTGCATTGCTTTGGATCCAAGCTACTGCTTGCTATTCGATTTACTATCGTTACTTCAAGAACACTGATGTTTTTCCCAAGATGGAGGACCCTAATGAGAAGGTGCAATTACCCGGGCTACCAACGTTAGAGGTAAGAGATCTTCCTTCCATGATGCTTCCTTCTAGTCCTGTTCAGTTTCAGGAAGTTATGGCTGGTTTTATCAAAGCTTTGGATAAAGTGAAATGGGTTCTAGGTGCTTCATTTTTTGAAATTGAGGAAGAGATAGTGAAATCATTGGATTCGCTAACTCCGATACATAATATCGGGCCATTGATTCCACCTTCTCTATTAGGTGAAAAGGAGACAAGTAATGTTAGTGCTGATATGTGGAATGCTGAAGATTCATGCATAGAATGGCTTAATACTAAACCAAATTCATCTGTTATTTATATATCATTTGGTAGTTTGGTTGTGTTGTCAAAAAATCAGATGAGTAATTTAGCTACAGCTTTGAAGAAAAGCAACAACAATTTTTTGTGGGTTGTTAAGCCAGCTAATAATGGAGGATATGCATCAGAGGATCCTGCTTATGAATTACCAAAAGAGTTTTTGGAAGAAACTCAAGGGAGAGGTTTGATAGTGAAATGGTGTGCACAAACCAAGGTGTTACAGCACCCTGCGGTTGCTTGTTTTATAAGTCACTGTGGTTGGAACTCATTACTTGAGACATTGATAACTGGTGTGCCTGTTATTGGTTATCCTTCTTGGACTGATCAACCAACTAATGCTATGCTTGTTGAGAAAGTGCTTAAGAATGGGGTGAGAATTAAGGTTGGAGAAGATGGAGTTGGAAGTGTAGAAGAGATTGAGAGGTGTCTTTTTGAGGTAGTGGAAGGGCCTAATGCTGGTTTGTTTAAGAAGAGGGCATTGGAGATTAAAGAAGCTGCAAAAAATGCTTTGCAGGAAGGTGGTAGTTCTAGTGCTAATGTCAATAAGTTTCTTGGTGAATTGAAGATTAAGAATGGGGATAGGAATCACAAAATTCAAAATGATGTTCTCTAAAATAATCTATGGACGCGGACACTGAACAACTCTAGTGATACCGATGAAATTGAAAATTTTCCTATCACACTACAAGTTGATGTAGCATCTCACTGAGTATAGGGTTTAGGGTGATTCGACTTCAAATTGATTAAGTCTATACCTTCACAAGAATCATCTAAAATTAAATAAAATTCGTTAATGCAGCTACATTTGATATTTCAACACGAGTGTTTAAATTATTTGACGTTTATTTTGTTAGACGATGACGACTTATCTAGAGTGAGGATGAAAAGATCTCTAAGTAAAAATTATCTTTCAAAAATAGATAATTAAAATTTATTTTGAAAGACAATGTTGAGCAGAAGAATTTTAGCATAGATCAAAAAGTCGTCTAAACAAACTTAATAATTGGAAACTCAAATATGCGAAAGTCGTATGGAATTAACAATGATAAAAATAACCAATACAATTGTATCACAATTAATCTCTTATAACAAATCACAACAGTCACCTATTTTCAATGAAATTGGGTTAAAAACAAAAATTGACAATTTATCAAACACTTGGCGCGCAATTTTTTTAAATTTTCATTTGAACTTTGTTGATTTGAGAACAACACTTACAATCAAAGTGTTTAAACTTTAAACTTGGTGGGCGATCAATTTTTTTGATTTTTCTCATAAACTGATCAACAAAGTAATTTAAACTTTAGCAATCAAAGAATTTTTTATACGAATTGATCAATCAAACACCAAGTTCAACAAATTGCATATAAAAAGTAAATGAGAGAGAGAGAGAGAGAGGTTTCTTTAGGAAGTTCACCAATCATCCTCGCTATGGCTACGTCTCCCCTTAATTCCATTTTGGAATTGTGATAAATTTCTTACTTAGAAAAAGTTTGATTACAAGAGAAGTGTTCCAAGAGCAACCCTACAAACCTTAACTGTTTGATGTTGATTCAACCCCTTCTCTTATCATGATCTTGAGCAAGACCAAGACACAAAAGATCTAATTGATTCACCGTCTCACGCTACTCCTTTGTGAGATCCTCGACTTCCAAAACTTTCACTCGATCAAATCCAATTGCGAACTATTGACCACAAAGACTTCCAATACAATCCACCGTCTCGCGCTACTCTTTTGCAAGATATCCAATCTTCAAAGCTTTCACTAGGTCAAATCCACTATTGAGAAGTCTTGAACAAACCCCCCAAATCTACCTAAGGTCTTGGAGGACAAACCCTAGATTTTTCTGGATGAAATCCCCCACAATTTTGAACTCAATATTCTCGTTTACACGAACCTAATTGGACATTATCAAACCTCATCTAGATGACACCCCAACAAAAATGATTATGTATAGTTTGTTAGTGCATATGCATATGTTTGAGGTTGAAGATGAAGAGAAATGGTCGTAAATATTTATAGTATCATCAAGTTGAAATGTTGCATTTATGATGTATTTATAGTTATGAAAATTTGGTGGCAAAGAGGAAAACTTTAGAATTAAAAACAATTGAGAAAATTTGACCTACATAACAGCATGTGCGACCTGAAAACCTGATGTGCCAGCACGTAGAGTTAAAATCTTCAGTATGTTCTGACCTGAAATAAGTCATGTGTTGACACATGTGAAATAGAAGTTGCATGCATTAATAATACAACACATGTACCGGTCTAAAAAGTGTATGTAGCGTCCTGAAATGAGTTATGTCTCAACACATGTAAAACAAAAGTTACATGTTTTACTATTAAAGTACATGTATCACCCTACAAATCGTATGTACCGTCACATTGTTAGCTATAAATTCTGACTAAAGAAGAGGAGTGCAAATCAAACGTTGTCATCAAATAAGAAGAAACATCGACGCCATCAGCAATTGGATAAGATATGTTGACAAAGGTTGTTTAGAAATATTTCAAGGACTTAGCCAAAATTGGATGTTGAGGTTTGATTTTGTCGACCACGGTCCAAAATGGAAGCAGTTGACAAAGCATCAGTTGCAATGTACGGTTGTCAACAAAACGTGGGAGGTTTCGAAGGCAGTTCCACACGAACTTAGAATGTGGTAGTTTAGTAACAGTCGAACGATTACTTTGGCTATCTATTTAAGCAAGTTTTTAAATTCATTTTAGACGTCTCATTTTACTATATTCAAAGAATTACTCAAAGTATCCTCACTCAAGAGAGAAACGAGTTCAAGTTTGAAACGTATGCATGCTTCCACATCTAATTTAAAGCAAATTACATTGTTTTTTTTCCGTTTAAAGGTCTTGTTTGTTCTTACCTTGTAATTGTTGTCTTTCTTTCATTACATTTACGATTGGTGTCAATCCAATCGAAACACTAAATTCATATCAAACTTAACACTAATTCTAGGATTCATGTAGCCGATCTTGCAAGTTACCTTTAATTAAGAGGCTAGATATTGTTTGCAAGAAACCTATGCAAACAAATTGGCACACCTGGTGAGACTCATTTGTGTTAAGTGATTGTCATTTTTCCTGTTGTTTTCCTCAACTTCAACACTAAAAGTGTATGATTTTAAGAAGTGGTAGGAAATAATGGATCCCAAACACACTAGTTCTGTTGGGCACACACCTCCAGGGGAAAACACATTTTCTTATCAATCTTCTGACACAAGTGTGTCTATGTCGAGCATTATAGTTATCATGTAGAATTCCCAAAGTGGTTTGACATTCTCTCCGAATCAACCTGGTACTCCAAGGCCACTTGGGACAAGTGTCTCTATGCCATATATACCTAGTTTTTCTAGACCCATGTTTGGTATAGAAAGACCATATGGAATGCCAAGATCATTTATGGTAGATTTGACATTTTCTGAGAACACGACGTCCGTGTTTTTATCGTACCATGGGGAAGGACCTATGGCAAACCAATTCAACCATTTGACTAGATTTGGATTTTAGTCTCATGCTATGTCCAGTTTCACCATAAGTTTTGTTGTTATTATGAAACAACTGACAGATGAAAGCAATCACAAAATGGTTCATATGTTTACGCAACAAATGAGCACCATACTTATACCTTTAATACAAAGTTCAACTTAGAGTTACGTGACATTGGCAACTGAAATGAATTGTATTGGGGACTTTATTGGCACTCCTTGAGAACCAGTTCGACATGGTGGGAAACCCCAACTAAAGAAATCCCTAGAACAACCGAGCGTCTTCCAATCATTGTGGTTAATAGAAACCAGAATATTAACCACGTGGTTAGGTAAATTTTACAAGACACATTAGTCGGGGAACAGATCCTAGAGGTGATAATCGAATGTCTTATGATACAGAATAAAATGAATACAGGATTCCAGCAGCCCACGTATTCTCCACCATTACTAGATTTTGTTTTACAAATAGAATTACCTAGGGGATGGAGAGTTCCAAAATTTACTAAGTTTGCTGGTGATGCTGATGAGTCAACTATTGAGCATGTTGATACGTATCAAACTAAGGTGAGTGATATTGCAAATAATCAGGATTTGAAAATGAAATTTTTTCCAAGTTCCCTTACAAAGAATGTGTTTACTTGGTTTACAATGCTCCTTATACTTGGAATCAGATAGAAAGATTGTAGCATGAGAAATTTTATATGGGATAGTCGAAAATAAGCCTCACAGAATTGGCTTTTGTAAAGCGAAAAGTTTCTGAGTCAGTTGATGTTTATCTTAATAGGAGGTTTAGGCTCCTTAATGCCATGTGTTTTACGCAAGTACTTAAGCATGAGTTAGTCGAAATGGCCGCAGTAGGTCTCGACCAAAACATTTTTCCTCCGTTGGACACTCCATAAGAAAAATAGGTTGAGTCGGTGAATCAAAAAGAGGGAAAGAGGTCGAAATGGAAAGTAATTTATCAAGATACTGAAGCTCAAGAAAAGGTGAGATCCAAAGGGTATCAAGTTTCTCTTAATTATAAAGGGAAAAATCCGATGAATAGAACACAATGAAGTATTACCGGAGAAATAAGATGGCTACAAGAGAGTCCTCAACATCACAACTAAAGCTTATCGAGACTCCTAAGAATGTGGAAACTGTGAAGCTTTTTGAAGATATAAAACCTAGAGAAGCCATGAAATCTGTCAAGGCCTTAATTCAGAAAAGGTATTACCCAAAGGGGAGGCTAAGTGAGAAAGAGAAGGTTATAGCGAATTAGAGATTGGCAATGAAAGTAGCTCCTCTGGAAAATAAGGAAGTAATGGCAACACAAAGTGCATAATTTATATAAAATGAAAATGAAGATGAATGAAATGATCCTAAGATGAAATGAATATGAAAATAAAATGGTCGACGATGACTATGGTGAAGACTTCATCAAATTATTGTGGTATTGTATCGATATTACCTGTGGTGTATGACTAAGTGTCAGAGGCATCTGATAATGAGGAATATTAAGTGCCAGGTGAAGCAGCTGATGAAAAATTGTTGTGTTACTATATGATGAATAATGGTGTGGTGGAGGAACATAAATTTGTGTTTGAAAAATTAAGGACATGAATGTTGTATCACCTTAAAACTTTATTTATAAGGGCAAAACCAGTAGCATATTGGGTGTTATCCAAGTTGAATTGGTTTTCGGTACAACCCCAAGATCAACATTGTTCATGGTAATTAATTCCAAGGAAAACTTCAATCTATTGCTTGGCCGTGAATGACTCCATGGGATAGGTGCAGTACCACCAACCATGCAACGAAGGATATCCATTTGGAGAAAATATAGTGTCGTCTAAAACATCGAGGTGGACCAGAGTTATTACAAACTTATTGAGAAAAAGGTGGAAAAAAGTTTTTCAACCAACATTTGGCAAATGCAGTGCCTTGTGATGACGAAGTTTATGTCCTAAAGAAAATGCAATTTTTTTATAAGTTTGGATCCTAATCATGGATTCATCTGGGAAGTGGAGAATAAATGGTGGCTGAAAACAAAAAAATGGCTTTAAAGGTTGAAAGTTTGCAAAATTTGGTTGTCGAAGCTAAAACAAAAAATCAAGAAGGCCAATATGGCCAAACATCAAACTTAAAAGTTGGTGGCTAGGTTGTAATTACGATAATGAGCCTTTGGGGTTCGAAAAAGACCAATTGAATTCAGTGCAGTAAATGCAAGCCCAAGACACTTTGGAAGAAGTGTATTTGGATAAAAAATGAAGGTTAAATTGATTAAGTTGTTGAAATAATTTAGAGATTGTTTTGCTTGGGACTATGGCAAAATGCGTGGTTTAAGTTGAAGCGTGGTGGAACAATGTTTTTCCATTTGACCAAAGAAAAAACCAGTCAAGCAACAACCTTAGAGATTCTCCCTAGAGATCATGTAACAACCCATATTTTCAATTATTACTAAATTGGAATTTTAATTATTTAATTAATTAAAATTTGAATTTTGGGAATTATTGGAATATTAGAATTATTAGAAAATAAATAAAAAAAAAAGAATTGGGCTTATGTGGTGATTAGTAGAAGAGAGGAGTGTATGGATTAAAAGCCTCTAATTATTTAGTTATTATTATTATAATAGAATAATAAGAAATAAAAAGGAATTAGAAACCAAATTGGGAGAAACAAAGGAATCGTATGAGAAGTGAGAAGAGCAAAGGAGGAGGAAAACCTAAAGCTTGAGAAATTCAAGAAATTGGCTAAGATAAGGGGTGATTTTATCTAGTTATTATGCCTTATAGATTTTGGGGAATGATAGGATTGATTGAGTAGTTAGGAATTCCAATTTAGAATTTTCTAGGTTTATGAGTTTAAACCCCAAATCCATGAATTTTGATGTTTTGATGCAAATTGATGATATAGTATTGTTAGATGTTGTGGTACCATGATAGAATTGCATTATAATTATGTTTTTGGAACTGTTTTGTTGATACATATGTTTGGGGTCGAAATTGGTTGGATCGAGAACCACTGTTGTTGTTAAATGTAGTATTTTGGCTTATGCTACAGCAAGCAATCGATTGCAGTCTGGTGCAAATCGATTGCACCCTATATGACATAATTTTTAGAAACTTCAAATACTCGTAACATTCAAACCGTAAGTCTGTTTTAGTCTCCGTTTTGGACAATATTCTTTAAATTAAATAATCTATTTTATGAAATGAAGAAAATAATAATTAATTGGTTTTATGTTGGAAAGTATTAGTTTTTCTGAATTGTAGATATTTGTACTTGTGTACTTGGTGGAGAAAACTAGTATGTTATTGTACTGGTGAATTGGATGTAGGTTGATGCTTGTATGCTATATTCTAGTTGATATTGTATATTCATAATGTTGTTGATATCATGTGTTGTTGATGTTGTATATTCATGATGTTGTTGATATTATGTGTTATTGATGTTGTATAATCATAATATTATTGATATCATGTGTTGTTGTTGATGTTGTATATTCATGATGTTGTAGATATCATGTGTTGTTGTTGATGTTGTATGCTCATGATGGTGGTTGATATCACGTGTTGATGTTGTATATTCATGATGTTGTTGATATTATGTGTTGTTGTTGATGTTGTATACTCATGATGGTTATTTATATCATGTGTTGTTGTTGATGTTGTATATCCATGATGGTTGTTGATATCATGTGTTGTTGTTAAATGTTGCATGTTGTTGATGTGCATGCATATACATTTGTGGTATCTAATTCCCATTTTGTGGAATTAGTGAGTTAGCCAATATCCGTTGCCGAGTTGGAATGGGTGGTGAGGTTTTATCTATGTCCGAGTTAGAATGGAATAGATGTTAATGTTGTGTCCGAGTTGGAATGGAACAGTATGTGAATTTAGTTCACTGTCGATACCACATGCATTGAGTCTTGCATCGCATTGTTGTATGGATTATAACATAATAGGATGGTTTCTAGTGTTATAATTTGTTGTTGTGTATGATGTATATTATGACTTGGATTGTGAAATAAATCTGATTATGCTGAATAGGGTGGACTAATAACTTATGAAATTTTGTTGTTTTGATGAATTTATAATGCATTTTAATTATGATGAAGTCTCACCCTTACTTTGATGATTTCAGATTGAAGCTATAGCAGCTTAGGCGTTGGTGAGGATGGCTCGTAGAGCTATGCTATTTATTTTGTCACGTGTCAGTGTCATGCTCTGGTCTTGTAACACTGGGGAACGCTTATTTTAGAGTCATCATTAAACTCTGTTGTTTTAATTGATGTTGCTTTGGATAATTGTTTATGAACGAAGGCATTAACCTTATGATATTTATTTAGTATCTTGAATTATCAAAGTTTGAATAAATTTCGCTGTGTTAAACATGTATTTCTTTTAAATGGAACTATGTTTCCCATGAAAGTATGACATTGTATTGGAATTTTATATTTTAAATCAATTGTGACGCCCTTGATGACATGTTAACTCTGAGTTATTGCTATTATATTTGGGGAATTTAGAAGGGTGTTACCATAGTGGTATCAGAGCATAGTCGGTCGTTGTGACCAGTGTCTTAATGTGATTATTCCTTTTGTATGCGACATGTGTGTTAAACACTGTCGGTACTTGCTTGTTTTTCTAACTACTTGGTTGCAGGAGTGGTTTAGAAGCAAGTTGGGGAGAAGCTTTACTTCTCCGAGATGTTCTTGTGTGAAGAGTTGGATCGATGTGTTATTGATTACATGAGTGCAAATGTTGGCTAGACCGTGTGGTTTCCCGAATTCAGAGGAAGTGCGAATTCAAGAATTCAGTCTAACAGTCAGATAGAGTGCTCTTAAGGGGTAACAATTAGGTACTTGCGTTGTTCGCATCACTGGGAGTGCAGGAAGATGTTATGGATAATGATGTTCTAGTTGGGTGTGAGTTCTGATGTTTCCTTGAGAATAATAGTGACTCGTCGTTAGAACAAGATGTTGGATTAGCTTGAGGTTATCCTTGAGTTGAATGTTTGAAGTTAAACCAAGTGATTTTGAATTGTTTTGATGAGTCGATGCATATTCTTGTGCTAGAAGATATTTGGTAAGTAAGAAGGATAACTCTTAGAAGATGAAGCTCATGTGGTTGAAATGTTGCAACACTTCCGGTTGATCATGAAGTTGTCGGTGTTGAGTTACCTCTTTGTGTTCTTGAAAAGATTGATTGTGTCAGTTCAATGGTTGCTACGAAATATGCAATTGTGTGAATTGGTTATTGGAATTATAACTTGACGCAATTCATCATGGTGAATGAGGTGTGTTGTGGTATATTGAAGTTAGGATCTCAAATTATGTATTCTATGATGTTTGGGGTTGTTTGGATGGGTTACAAAAGTGATTTTTGTACATAAAACAATAGATTTTTCACTCTCACAAGGTGGAAATCGATTACCTATCACGGGAAATTGATTTCCTGAAGCTGACAACATTTTTTGAAAACTTGTAAAATTCATAACTTGAGTTTTGGACGTCTGATTTGAGTTCCATTTGAAGCGTTGGAAAGCTAATGTGATGAACTTTGTTTTAAAAATGTTTCCGGAACATGGAAGTAATTTATTTATCATGTGGTGATGTTGGAGGATAATTAGAGTTGTTGTTAATGTCGTTCTTGGTACCAAACTTGTTTATAGGACACCATACAGGACGTCAACTTCAGAGTTAGGAAAATGGAAGAAGCTATTGAATGATGTGCAGAGAAATAGATTTGTAAAACCAAGTGTATTATTTTGGGAGCTCTAATTTCATTAGTCGAGGAGAAAGAAAGTAGTACGAATTTCGTGTGGATTTTTGATAACTGATTAAAGTTGTGATTGAGATTAAATATCCATTTCAAATGATTGATGATTTGAGGGATCAATTGGTAGGAGAGTATGTCTTCTGTAAAGTCAAATTGAGGTTAACTTACCTTCGTAGTCAGGTTAAGGATGAAGATAGTTAGAGAGAAGCTTCTAGAACTCGGTATGGGCATGTCGAATATTGCGATGTGAATTTCAGCTTCGAAAGGGAGTAGAATTTTGTTAAGTTTTCAAGGTGTAGATTATGGTATAAGGATATGAGTTTTCCTTATCATGTTATTTCAAGTGACGGTATTGCGGTAGACCCATCTAAGATTGATGCAGTTTTGTAGTGGAAAATCCAAAATTAGTTACGGGTATTAGAAGATTTTTTGGGATATAACTAGTAATGGTCGTAGTTTATTTGAGACGGGGTCAAGAATGATATATTGTTAATGAATGAGATGTTAGTATTAGTAAGAATGTAAAATTATTAGATATGCAGCTTATGTCGATTGAGAATGAATAGAGTGACATTAGCTTTTGAGGAAAAGATAAGTAATGCTAGAGGAAAAAAATAAATTCGAGAGGAAATGGAATCATGTTTAAGATGTCAAAATATTGACATGTGTCAAGAAAATTTTGGGCGTTTCTTTTACCAATCATATGATGAGATGTATTATTGAGATTGCGTTTAGAATAAGATTCAAATTGAAAATATATGGATCCTCGATGTTATGAGATTTAAAGGAAGAATAAGAATTGTGAATGTTGTTAAAGTTCTCAGCAGGGATAAGGACTTCAAATGGAAACAAAATGAGTTATGGTGTATTTGGTATGTTAGCATTTCATGAGTGGGAAAATACTTAACATTTGTGTGATGCTAAGTGAGTGTGATAAAGATTATATAATTTGTTCGATCGATGGTATTTCATCAGCGAGATCAAATGAGAAAGAATTGTGAAGGAAGTTGTAAACCTTAAAAGAAGATTATTGGACCATGGTGCTTGGGTGACTTTGAGAACGAGTTCTAAAGGAATGCTATTATAGTTTGGTAACGATGGTTTATACTCCATTGTGATTGTCGGCTATCTATTAACAAATTGAGGAACTGATCACCCTTAATCTCGTGTTGATGATAGACGAGATCGTGTTGGATTGAATAAACTTGTCGTGCTAGCTTGATAGTGTGTGAAGTGGTTGACGTTCTATCGAGATGATAGTAGCTCATCATTTCGCGTGAACCTAAGAGGAAAGTGGCTACGAAAAAGACTTGGAAGTTATTTCAGTAGTTCAGAGACTTGAGTGTGTATGTGAGCTAATGTCGCAGAGTGGAAGATAGTGACTTAAGGTAGACGATCAGAGTCGCGTAGCAGAAGCGTAAGGTGACACACTTTGTTATGCATGTATGACTTTTGAAGTCACAAATTAAACGTTGGAAGTTGTGGAGTTTATGCAACTATTAGAAATTCCAAAATGGAATTATTAGGTGAAGGGTTATATGTATTACTGGTGTTACAACCATTTTAATATATGTATTAATTTGCAAGCTCGATTGTTGGAACGAAGCCTTGTGGTACTAGCGTTGTGTATAGATTTTGTTGATATTGAGGTTATGTGGAGGTTCTTATAATTGTGTTACGATGTAATGAAGTGATAAATAATGTATCCTAGAGTTATGGAGCAAGAAGTAAGATGAACCGATGCATTCTTAACCTGGTAGAAATGAATCGTGTGGGATTATGGTGGTTGACTAGGAAGGATGCAAGAGTCGTATCAGCAGTTATTAATATCAAGTGAATTTTCGAGGACGAAAATTTTCTAAGTGGGGGAGAGTTGTAACACCCCATATTTTCAATTATTACTAAATTGGAATTTTAATTATTTAATTAATTAACATTGGATTTTTATGAATTATTGGAATATTAGAATTATTGGAAAATAAATAAAGAAAAAGAATTGGGCTTATGTGGTGATTAGTAGAAGAGAGGGGTGTATGGAGTAAAAGTATCTAATTATTTTGTTATTATTATTATAATAGAATAATAAGAAAGAAAAAGGAATTGGAAACCAAATTGGGAGAAACAAAGGAATCGTACGAGAAGTGAGATGAGCAAAGGAAAAGGAAAACCTAAAGCTTGAGAAAGTCAAGAAATTGGCTAAGGTAAGGGGTGATTTTATCTAGTTATTATGCCTTATAGATTTTGGGGAATGATAGGATTGATTGAGTAGTTAGAAATCCCAATTTAGGATTTTCTAGGTTTATGAGTTTAAACCCTAATCCATGAATTTTGATGTTTTAATGCAAATTGATGTTATAGAATTTTTAGATGTTGTTGTACCATGATAGAATTGCATTATAATCATATTTTTGGAACTGTTTTGATGATACATATGTTTGGGGTCGAAATTGGTTGGATCGGGAACCACTGTTGTTGTTAAATGCAGTATTTTGGCTTCTACTACAGAAAGAAATCGATTGCAGTCTGGTGCAAAGCGATTGCACCATGTATGACAAAATTTTTGGAAACTTCAAAAACTCGTAACTTTCAAAACGTAAGTCCGTTTTAGTCGCCTTTTTGGAAAATATTTTTTAAATTAAATAATCTATTTTATGAAATGAAGAAAATAATAATTAATTGGTTTTATGTTGGAAAGTATTAGCTTTTCCGAATTGAAGATATTTGTACTTGTGTACTTGGTGGAGGAAACTAGTATGTTATTGTACTGATGAATTAGATGTAGGTTGATGCTTGCATGCTATATTCTGGTTGATATTGTATATTCATTATGTTGTTGATATCATGTGTTGTTGATGTTGTATATTCATGATGTTGTTGATATCATGTGTTGTTGATGTTGTATACTCATGATGTTGTTGATATCATGTGTTGTTGTTGATGTTGTATATTCATGATATTGTTGATATCATGTGTTGTTGTTGATGTTGTATACTCATGATGGTTGTTGATATCATGTGTTTTTGATGTTGTATATTCATGATGTTGTTGATATCATGTGTTGTTGTTGATGTTGTATACTCATGATGGTTGTTGATATCATGTGTTGTTGTTGATGTTGTATATCCATGATGGTTGTTGATATCATGTGTTGTTCTTGAATGTTGCATGTTGTTGATGTGCATGCATATACATTGGTGGTAGATAATTTCCATTGTATGGAATTAGTGAGTTGGCCAATATCTGTTGCCGAGTTGGAATGGGCGGTGAGTTTTTATCCATGTCCGAGTTGGAATGGAATAGATGTTAATGTTATGTCCGAGTTGGAATGGAACAGTATGTGAATTTAGCTCACTGTCGGTACCATATGCATAGAGTCTTGCATCGCATTTTTGTATGGATTATAACATGATAAGATGGTTTCCAATTTTATAATCTTGTTGTTGTGTATGATGTATGTTATGACTTGGATTGTGAAATAAATCTGATTATGCTGAATAGGGTGGACTAATAACTTGTGAAATTCTATTGTTTTGATGAGTTTATAATGCATTTTAATTATGATGTAGTCTCACCTTTACTTTGATGATTTCAGATTAAAGCTATAGTGGCTTAGGCGTTGGTGAGGATGGCTCGTAGAGCTATGCTATTTATTTTGTCACGTGTTGGTGTCATGCTCTGGTCTTGTAACACTGGGGAACGCTTGTTTTAGAGTCATCATTAAACTCTGTTGTTTTAATTGATGTTGCTTTGGATAATTATTTATGAACTAAGGCACCTTATGATATTTATTTGGTATCTTGAATTATCCAAGTTTGAATAAATTCCTTTGTGTTAAACATGTATTTCTTTTAAATGGAATTATGTTTCCCATGAAAGCATGAAATTGTATTGGAATTTTATATTTTAAATCAATTGTGAAGCCCTTGATGACGTGTTAACTCTGAGTTATTTGTATTATATTTGGGGAATTTAGAAGGGTGTTACAGATCACCTTAAAGATTAAGCAAGAGATTGAAAGATTGCTCAAAAGCAAGTTCATCAAAACTACAAGTTACGTCGAATGGTTAGCAAATATTGTTCATATCATTAATAAAAATGGAACTCTTCAAGTCTATATAGATTTTAGGGATTTAAATAACGCAACCTCTAAAGATAAGTATTCGATCCCAGTGGCAGAAATGCTAGTCAATTCAGCTGCAAGTTTTGAATATTTATGTATGCTTGATGGATATTTTGGGTATAACTAGATTTTCATAGCAGACAAAGACATGTCCAAAACTATATTTATACGCCCATTTGTCATAACCGGAAAAAAATACATGAGTCGCCACCACTACTTACTTGTCCTAAGGACGGGAAATGAAAGGAAAAAACCATAGTTGTTTAAAGATCAATGGATTCGAGAGTTCATTAGATAAAAGAAAGGTGTTAGGAACCATTTATCTCCCTTGTACTCAGGGGGATCCGTTTTTAGATCTAGGACTTATAGGGAATTACTTCTTTATTTATTATCAGATTATCATGTATAAGGGCGAAAATGAAGAAAAATAAGTTTTTTAGGTTAGTAGACTCTCTTTGGTTTTTCAATCGTGTGCCTACGTGTCTTCTTAAGAAGAAATCAGATTCCTTCTATTATACCCCAAAATTTTCCCTCCTATTTTCAAGTCAATACACATCTTTATGCTCAAGAATTACTCAAGGGTTGATCAGGACAAACCCTCTCCTAAGTAATCAACCAAAAACTAGGGTTTTGATTCTCTCAAGTCAAAAATGGTTTCTATTGTCTCAAGTGAGAATCATGCCTCCTCATATGTCTCAAGTTATCACCATGTCAAGTTTCAAGTCTCATGGCCTAAGTTTGCCCAGTCAATTGCTCAGATGGTTGAAAATTAGTTGTATTAGACAAAAATTCAATTGTGGTCAACATACAGTCAAACTTC
Organism: Vicia sativa; assembly: GCA_021764765.1. Taxonomy (NCBI): domain Eukaryota; kingdom Viridiplantae; phylum Streptophyta; class Magnoliopsida; order Fabales; family Fabaceae; genus Vicia; species Vicia sativa. The sequence continues at coordinate 136,536,215 of CM038796.1, forward strand.
ATCATTTTTGGTCAACATCAAGATTTTGAGGTCACATTCATCATTTTATCAAAGTTTGGTCATGATTCATCAAGAAAATCCAAGGAATGATCAAAAGTCAAAAGTTTCTAAATTAGGGTTTCTTAAGAGAAAGTCATTTTTTCCAAAGAAGTGTTTATGAGCATGGAAGCTTCAATGAAGATGAAACCAAAATGAGCATTTAGAGGACATCTTAAGATTTCTAAAAGGTCCAAGAACACTCTCAAATGATAAAAATTGAGCAAGTTATGGTTTGAGCAAAAATGAGAATTTTGAAGAAATACATAAAATGTCAATTGGGAAATTTTGATTTTTTTGAGTTAATGGGCCTAATTATTGAGGTGTGAACGTGAACATAACATGTTAGAGTCTTTCTAAGCCTATTTTTATATGGCCGTGATTTTTATTTCATTTACTTTTGATTTTTTATCCATTTAAAATCAAAATAAATCAAATGAAATATGGAAATAATTACATGAGGCACATGGGATTTGTTTTCAATCAGAAAATCAATCTAAAATAAAGCTTGAGGGTCAAGAAAATCATTAGAGCTTGATTGGTGCAAGATTGGCCAAGAATAGAAAGATTTCATGCATGATTTTCAATCAAATATACTCACAACAATGTAAGATATTTTCTACACATTTGTTGACCTAAATTCTTCTTCTATAAGTACACAACACCTTCAGATGCCAAGAGGATGAAATCCTTGCCTCAAGAACCCTAACAAAACCTCAAAAATCAGTGACTTTCAAGTAACTTGCATACCAAGAATTCCTTTGATTCAAGCCATTCCAAGTGGTCCATTAGCTTCATCGGTGTCCTCTGATCAATTCCAGTCATTCACAAGCAATCAAAACACCTTGAAACATAAAATCACGATTTCAGTTTTCATTCATACTTTTGATTTTCGATTTCATATTTACATGCACTTTTAACATGAATTGATGATATATTTGTGTTCACAATGAAGTTTCGAAGCTTTCTGTATGGTTTAATTAGAGTTTGAGTACAGGTACACGAATCCACCATTGCTAGGGTTCAAAGCTTTGAATTATGGTTTTCTAATTTAGGCAAAATTGGATGAAACCAATGGTACTATCGTGTTCAGGGGATCAAACCTGATCGATTAATGTCCTCATAACTTATTTATATTGCATATTTTGAGAGTTGTGATTTCCAGGTCATGTAGCTATAGACGCGACCGTAGGTAAAGCCTTTACCCACGAATTGGTCGTCGGCAAAAGCTTCAGAAAATTCATATCGAGGAAGAAGCCCCTTCGCGCGCGTTTTCGGTTAATATATTTTAAAATTTAATTTAATTATATATTATTTTATTTTCAGTTCATTTACAGATCAAGCAAGTGGCACAGATGGCAAGGAGACGTGGATGTTGACCCTTGGGTCCTGAGTTCGAAACCCAGGGGTTGCATATATTTTTTGACATTTTACTAACCCTTGTTTTTGCTATTTTTTTCATATTTTCCTTTTCTATTTTCTTTGTTAATTTAATTTCTTTCAAATATTTTTTAAAACACCACAAAAAATCATAAAAATATTTTCTTTTCTAGATTTAGGTTTTAAAAACCCTAATTTAATATTTGACACCAAAAATTTCTTTTATTTTAATTAATTGTTTAATTAAACTTTAATTTCTTTTCTTATTTAAAATTAACTCACAAAAATGCAAAAAATATTTTTTCTAGTAATTACGGTTTCCATTAACTTAAAAAAATTTTATACTAATTTTAAAACTTTTTCTACTAACATCAAAAATCTCTTTTCTAACATTATTTTCTCATATTTCGATTTAATCCTTCTCGCGATATTTTTCTGATTATTGTAACTGCTTCCAAGTTGTAATTGCTAGGGTTTATTTTCTCACATTTTCCAATATTATGTATCTGCTCACAGGATGTAATAGCTTAAACTAGGATTTATTTTCTACATTTACTTTCTACATCTCCTATTTTGTAACTGTCCTAAAGCCCTGTAATAGCGTATGACTTTACTTTTCCTCTTTTACTTTTCGCAACTCTACTTTTTGTACATATTTAACTGCTAGTAACTAGGATTTGTATGGCAAGACTAAAAACAACATAGATAACCCTAATCTCAAGATAAATATCTGAAATCAACACACTTTCACACTTGCACCCCTTAGGGTATCCTCTCTTGTAGCCTTATAAATGGTCATGTCCCTCGAACATAGGGGTACCATTAGCAAAGACGTTGAAGAATAACATCATCATAGTCCTTTCGATATAAAGATCATAGTCCCTCGATGACCCTCGATGTTGCCTACGAATATATGATCTTGTCCCTCGGTCGTTGCCTACGAATAAGTGATGATCGTCCATTCAAATTGCTAAGGTATCATTACAATGTTGCCTTCAATGACCATATGATGACCCTATGCCTGTCCCTTCACATCCAACAGATAGAGTTGTCTACCAACTAATGGTATGGATAACACTATCCTAAAGGAGAAGGAAAATAACAAGAACGACCTTCTGAGTAGGTAATAAAACTCTAAATTGTTTGCTCCAATCAATTAAAATACTTTTCACTCCTCACACTCTTTTCAAAAATACTTTCAAACAAACACTTTGTATACATTCATTCGAGAATCATTACAAAGTTACATTTTTCAAACAAATATTTTCAAACACTTCGTATACATTCTTGAGGACTGATACAAGAATAATTACAAAGTCAAAGCAAAATATTTCCAAACAAACCACACATACAAAAGCAAGTTTTCAAAAAGTTAGCTAAAGCAATTAAGATCCCGTAGATAACCACGGATGGAAAGGGTGCTAATGCCTTCCCTTTTCATAATTACCTCCCGTACTCAGAATCTAACAAAGGTCTTTCCTATTCTTTTAACCTTTTCATTATTGGATAAAAGAAAAGTCGGTGGCGAGTCTTGCTATCCGCAACATTTGCGATAAAACGCAAAACAAACAACTCAGTTCTCCCACCGTGTTGCAGAACTGGCGACTCTGCTGGGGAGCACACCCAAAGAGAGGTTACCTTAGGGCTATAGATCATTTTTTATCGCTTTCTGTTTGCTTTGTATGCTTTACTTTTAAGGGTTTCTTGGGTATTATATTTATGGGGGATCCTACACCCGGATCTAGGTTTCCTTAGGTAAGTAGAAATAGATCATCGTGACTGTCCTGCGAAGACCGAGACGACTAAAATGATGGCTACGATTAGTGCGACACTTTGGATGTCCTGATGCTCCTTACGTTCAAGTAAGGAAATATTTGGAATCTAAGTGGTGTCATCAAGCACTAAATAAACTCTTAGAACCTTAATTTACCCATCTTAGCCATTAGAAGGTAGTGAGATAGTCGGCTTCGGTGCAGACTGAGGTTGGTTGATACTCAATGCTACGCTCATTGAGATTCGACTTTCGGGATGTTTTAGTCGACCATTTGGTAGTCGTTGTGAAATAAAGCATGCGAGAAAGATTTGTGATATGAGATTCCTAGAACCTGGTTATGATTATAGGATAGGTTGAACCAACTTAAACTCTGGTAGGGTACACACCTATACCTCATGCAAACCACGTAATTATCCGGAGTATTCTGACTATTTTTTCAGTTAATTAATCTTCTGCTAAATTACTCAAATTTTCTACTTTGAACTACTATTAAACCACCACAATCCCTACAACTCTAAAATAACTCTAAGGTGCTCAAAATTTCTCTACCGACAACTCTTGTATATAAAATAATATTTATGAAAATAATTGGTTAATGGTCTGACTCAAGTAATAGCGAAACAACTCTAAAGGGTCAAATACATTTACCTTTAATTCTACAGCTTATTCTACGACTTATTAGATTTAATTTTAAACCACTCGGAAACAATGCTGACAACTCTAAACATGTCAGAATTACCTAAAACAATTAAAGTGTGACTTGTAATAACTCAAAATACCTTTGACAACTCTATTGACAACTCTAACAACTCTATTGACAATTCTATTAAAATTAACACATTAATCTAATTATTTAGCTCTAATTCCAAAACTCCTAAAAATATTATTATTATTTTTAATACTAAATTTAAATTATTAATATTACTATTATTATAATTATTATTATTAACATACTAATGATACATATCAACATGAATAACTTTTTTTTATAGAAAATCTGCATGAATAACTTAAAACACAAGTTTCACCATATAATTCGTAAGTGTCGTCAAGCTAGACTACAATATGAACCGATTTATTATCCTATGAAAATATGGCTGCTACATAAAATAGAATATACATATATGTAAACCACAAAATATCGCTATAGTAACACCGAAACAAATTATTATTTCTCAATCATTAAAAAAAAACAAAAGATCTATACTAATAAGAATTGATTTTAAAAATAATAGATTTATACTAAAAATATAAATTGTCCTAGTTATATTTTCTATAACTTCTTCGATTACTCAACGACAACAATATTCACCACATGAAATATTAATTCAACCATCACGAATTATTATTTTTCTATAGGCAACTCGGTTATACACACCACTCACAATCAATTTCGACACGGACAAACAATTCAATTCCCTAACAGACATAATAACCACGAATTCATGATAAATTCCAATTACCCTGATTCCCACATACTACTCATCATTCAATCCATTAGAAAATTAGTGTTGGTGCACAAGGACAAAGAGGAAAATAACGATGGAAATAAGAGAGAGTATAAAATAAGGATTGAATGACTATTAATGAAATAAGAGTATATATTTATACACAACTAAAAGCCCAAAAAATTAAATATGTCCATAAACCTAATTAAATCAAACCTTAATCTTAATCTTGGTGATTAAGTTAGACGATACTAACAGTAAAAATAACAAATACTAAAGTATCCTAATAATTACAAAAATGCCCTCAGAAGTTCAACAACCGTGACGTAGAACCTCACAGGCGCAGAACTTCTACCGCGCCATAACTTCTAACATGAATTATTCTCAACAACATCCCTTAATTCATGTCCATCAAAAACTGACAACACCAATTCCATTTCTCAAATGAAGGAACTGGTCAATTTTGATAGCCTTTGTCAGAACATTTGCTGACCATTCCAACTGCATAGCAAATACCTAAGAGAACCAACCAACTTCTTAAAGGTTGTAGCATCCACAGAATCACCATCAGAGTCAGAATCCAATTTATGATTGGTTTCTGATGGTGTCCAACTGTACACTTCTGCAACTTAAATCTCTTCAGAAGCTCAAGTTCATACTTCAGCTGATGCAAAATGATACCCTCCTTTGAGTACAGAACCTCCACCCATAGAAAATGTGCCATATTTCCTAGATGTGTCATCTCGAATTCATTCATCAACACTTTCTTGAACTTGGATATATCTTCTGGACAACTCCCTGTGAGCAATATGTCATCAACATAAAAACATACTAGAACCATATTGCTTCCAGAATGTTTCACATATACGCCATACTCCATCTCACATTTCTGAAACCCTTGCTTCTGAAAAAATGAATCAATCTTCTGATTCCAAGCTCTGGGTGCTTGCTTCAATCCATATAGAGCTTTGTGTAACTTATACACCATCCCTTCCTGATTCTTTTTCACGAAGCCAGGAGGTTGTGACACGTATACCTCCTTTTGTAATGGACCATTCAGAAATGCTGACTTCACATCCAAATGCATCAGCGGCCAACTTCTGTTCGCAGCAAAAGCAATCACCAATCTGATTGTTTTAGGCCTAGCTATAGGAGCAAACACCTCGAAATAGTCTAGTCCAGGTTTCTGAAGAAAACTTCTGGCCACTAGCCTAGCTTTATGCTTGCCAACCGATCCATTTGGCTTAAGCTTCACCTTGAAAATTCATCTAACGCTGAAGGATTTCTTCTCCTTTGGAAGTTCTGTCAACTCCAAAATTTTATTTCTCTTTATAGCCTCAAGTTCTTCTTTCATGGCATCAAGCCAGACTTTCTTCTTGAGTGCTTCTTCTATACCTAATGGTTCATAATCTACTAACATAGCACACTGAATGACTTCTCCCTCTGAGTCAACTTCAATGTCTTGCAACATGTCACAATCTGCAAGCCTTCTAGGTATGATTCTGACTCGTTATGACCTCTGAACTTGTTCTCCAGAACTTGGAACAATATTAACTTTTGGACCTTGTCTAGAAGTTCTATCTTCAGAATTATCACCTTCAGAAACGTGATCATCTTCAGAAGCTTGTCCTCTAGAGCCTTGGTCTTCAGATTTTTCCCTTCTAGAAGCATGACCACCACCAGATTTTGGACTATCATCAGAATCTGGGTTAGAATCTGATTCATCATCTTCATCTTCAGAGTCTTCAAAATCATCTTCTGACTCTTCTTCAAAACCTTTAACTTCTGACTCGCCTTCAAAAGTTATCACTACGTCAGAGGTTGATTGAGCCTTGCTCCAATCCCAAACATCTGACTCTTTCACAACAACGTCTCTGCTGACTTCAACTTCGTTGATTTCTAGACAATAGAGTTTATATGCACCTGTACTGTGGTACCCCACCAACAACATTACTTTGCTTCTATCATCCAACTTCTGTCTTCTAGCTTCTGGGACGTGTTTGTAACATACAGAACCAAACACTCTCAGATGACCAACACTTTGCTTATCTCCAGTCCACTTCTCTAAAGGAACAATTTCCTTCAACTTCATTGTAGGACACCTGTTCAGGATATATGCTGATGTGGCAACAACTTCTCCCTATAACGTATGAGGAAACTTCTTCTCTTTCAGCGTACTTCTAGAAATATCAAGCAAAGTTCTATTTCTTCTCTCAGCAAGACCATTGTGTTGAGGAGTGTATAGATAAGTAACCTCTTGTTCTATTCCATTCTCCTCACAGAACTTCTGGAACTCAGTAGAGTTATATTCACCTCCACCATCTGTTCTCAGAATCTTCATCTTCTGACCACTCTGCTTCTCAGCCTTCACCTTGAACTTCTAAAACTTAGTAAACACCTCATGTTTGAACTTAATGAGTGTTACCCACGTCATCCTTGTGAACTCATCCACAAAGGACACAAAATATTTGTTTCCTCCAAGTGAAGGTATTGGGAATGGTCCACACACATCAGAATGTACTACTCCTAGAGCATGTTTTGCTCTTGGAGAAACTTCTGATGCAAATGGAAGTCTTGGTTGTTTGCCTTTCATGCACAACTCACATGACTTCTCAGGCTTCAATCTCGGAATTCCGTCGATCTTCTTAGAACTTAGATGCCTAAGCTTTATAGTTCGGATGCAACCTACGTGCCTGACTTACTATCACCTTGACATACGTACTAAGGCACTGCTTGGTTGTACTAACATTCACCTTGAATGTTACTTTGCTTCCTGTTCGGACTTCATGATCAACTTGATGGGAATCATACAACTTAAAGGTTGTCCTTCATTACAATGAAACCTTTCTCAATGAGTGACCTACACTTATCAGTTGCTTCTAATTCGGAATATACCAAAATCTTTGATCGAATGTTTTTCCCATTCTTCACCTTGACTCTGATGTTTCCCATAACTTCTGCATTGAGGTACTTATCATCGACACATATGCTCTTTTTCTCCTTCTGGAGTCAAAGTCTATCGACCATTGTTTGTTCCCAGTCAGTGGTTTGAACACCCGGTGTCCATATACCACCAATCTTGACCACTTACGATGTCGGAGGCCATCAATAGCACAAGTTCATCATTAGAGCTTATATTCGCTTCTTCTTTTCTTTTTGTAATCTGGCAAAGTGGCTAAGCGCTTAAGCTTTCATACATCCTTTCCCGATACTTTTCTTAGCGAGCGTTTCGCTTAATTTGTCACCACGTCTATTCATACGGTCCTTCTTGACAAAGAAGCTTTCGAACTCTACTTCCTCTCGAAGTTACAATCAAACGCAACTCATGCGCTTCTAGACTACTTTGCAGCTCTTCAATTTTCATGGTCTCCAGATCTTTGTTATGTTCAATAGCAACAACAATGTAATCAAACTGAGGAGTAAGAAACCTCAAAACCTTCTTTATGATAACTTGTTCATAAAGAGTTTCTCCACAAGCCTTCATCGTATTAGTGATCAGAATCACTCTTGATATATACTCAGAAACCTTCTCAGTGCTCTTCATGTTGAAATTTTTGTATTTCTTTCTTAAGGACTGAAGCTTCACCTTCTTCACTGATGTGTCACCACCATAACATCTGACCAGTGTGTCCCACACCTCTTTTGAAGTCATAGAATCTGCAATCTTCTCAAACACAGTCGCATCCACACACTAATGGATGTAGAATAGTGCTTTCTGATCTCTCCTCCTTTTATTTCTCTGCGCCTCTTTCTCATCTTCTATTGCAGCTTCTACAACTGGAATGTAACCATCGATAACAAGCTCCAGAACATCTTGAGCTCCAAACAACACACACATCTGGATCATCCATCTATTCCAGTTTTTGCCATCAAAGACTGGAAGTTTGGTGCTTATGTTGTTGTTTCCGTTCGTCTTCTACCTTGTGCAAATATCCTTAGATATTAACTCACACAGTGTTTCCCAACCCATAAACAGAAAAACGATTCTTGTTCTAGATTCAACGTTAAACCTAGAAACCAAATCAAACTCATAAACAAACTCACGTTCACTCGTGTTTCCCTGAATTCTAAACCGGAAGCTCTAGATACTGAAGCAACTCGATTTTCAAAAATCATTTAAATTTCGAAAACAGTGAAATCGCCACCTAATTTTACTTTTTCCAAAAGGAACGGGAAAATATAGATAAAACCCCACAAATGCGGATAAGGCGGTCTACGACCAAAAACATGGAATCGGGAGTCGGTTATGTAAGAGGAAGGTGTTAGCACCTCTTACATCCATCGTACTCGATGGGACCCATTTAGTTCTAAACGTTTGTGTGTGTGTTTATTGCTAAGTTATGAATAAAATAGAAAAGGATTTGTTTATTATTATTTTGAGTTTGGCACGGTTTCAAAACTATGTGCCTACGTATTCCCTTGTGCAATGGGAAAGTCAAAACTCCGTAGTTCCTCTCAAAAAGGTTTTAAGTTTGTTGTATTGATTTTATAAGAAAAATCGTGCATTAGACATTTCAAATGCTTGAACTTGGACTTGTTTAGTTTGTCTGAAAATCTTAAGTCCTCGTTCGCGTTTGAAATGGATATTACACACTCTTTGTCGGAAAAGAGTTTGATTATCGCATATGAGCGAGAAAAGGATTTTGAGTGAGTTGAATTAATTTTAGGTGGGTGAAAAGTACCGAACAATATGACTTGCATCCTACAATTCAAATACTAGAAACAAGATGAGCTCAATGCCCAATGAGTCGTCTATCATCCCAAAATTTTTCTTATGAAAGAGTGAAGTGAAACAAAGTTCACGTTATTAAGAATCTTTAAACAATTGGACTAGCATCCAACGGTTTAAAGATTCAAAGTTCATTTTTTTACAAGTGTTTAAACAATTAGTCTAGCAACTAACGATTTAAATACTTGGGTTTTTATTATGAAAAAGAAATTTTAAAATGTACTCGACATTGGATCGAGGTTTGTAAGTTAATTATGAAAGCGTTTTAGAACTCGATGCGTGAGAAATGGAGTCGGGTTATGGTTAATTAAGTATATGGACTTAATTAACCTCGTGAGGATAGGTGCTCCTATCCTCAACCATGAGACCCTGGTGTCATACCCCAAATTTTGACCTAATATACCACCTTACATTTGCATCATTGCACAACTAACAGTTCAGACAGCATTAATCGGGTATAGCATTCACAGGTCAAAATTAGGGTTTCATCAGATTTTCATCTGATTCAAGAGCTAACCAATTAGGGTTTGAGATTTTCTCATCTTATTTGATCTATCTTGATCAAATCATCAACTTCCAATCCTCAGATATCAAATTTTCTCACAGATCAATCGAGGATCGACCAATTAGGGTTTTGGTCAAGCATAGGCATTCTCTGATTTTTTGAGCAGTGATTGACTTTTTTGGATAGAGATTGGTCATCATATCTTAGATACAACATCTTGACCTAATTTCTGGATTCAAAACATCACAAAGGTTCACAGAATTCATCAGTCGTTTTCAGAAACATCTGATGAAAATTCATCTGCACAGAAAAGTCAAACTTTGACTTTTGGTCAAATTTTTCAAAACAAAACTTTTTCAATCATCAAAATACTTCAAATGATCCATCATGATCATAAAAATCAAGAATTTGAAAAAGTCAACAAAAGTCAAAGTTTAACACTTAGAAATTTTTCTAAGTGTTGAAATTCACTACTTTTTCAAACTTCATGCCATTTTTCACCTAGTTCCAATTTGAATTTGAAAAACTCAAAACATGAAAGTTGTAGCTTGTGAAAAATATTTCCAAAATGTCCAAGAACTCTCAAATCCATGGAGTCTAGATACACTTTTGAAATTGAAACATAAGGCTCCATGAAACTTGATTTTTCAAAGTTCACAACTTCAATTATAGGTCCTTTTGAGTTTTCTTCATCTAGAAGCTTTCTAACCTTGCCAAATGAGTCATCAAACTGATAAATATCAGCCTAGAGTAATAATTGAGAGATATGGATCAAGATGTAAAAATAGCACATGGTGAAAAAGGAAGGTTCCTTTTCTTTACAAAAGACTTTCTTGCCCCTTAAGCTTTCTTTGAATCACCAAATGCCATGGACACTTGCCTAACATTTCAGAACCTATTTGCCTATAAATTGGTCACATTTCAAGTTCAAATCTACACCAAAGCTTCACAAATACATGCTTTCCTCCCACTTTCTTCAAATTCAAGTATTATAGTTCAATTTGCCAAACATTGCAATTTTCAAATTTAGCAAAAACTATGATATTCTTTGGTGTCTAACATGTCATAATATCTATATGGAACTTATTCAAAGCTTAAAATCAAACTGAACTAAGCTAAAAACCAGTTTTCATTTTTCATTTTTCAAACTTTTCCAAACTGCCATAACAATCAAATTTGGACTTTGGCTTGATTCCTTTGAGTTCTGATCATCCAAACACGATCCATATACATCATAGAGTTGATCCAGATCAAGAACAACCATCTGTAACACTCTTAACCCCATTTTCGAGTTTCACTTTGAATTGACTGTAGTTGGACTTGACTAGATTGATTGGAAAGGATTCAAGGCAAGCAGGCTATCATCACAGCTTCCATACATGCCGATGAAGCTCGAATGATCAAGAAACAGCAACTGGAAACACTCTAGCATCGATTTCGATTCTCACTTTTCCAGGTATGCATATGAACTGTGATATCCATATTCCTTGCACCAATTGAAAAAAGCTCTTGGCCAATCTTTTTCTGCACCCCTAACGATCATAAACCCTCAATAAAATCAAAGAATCATAAACTGTGCATCATTTAATTTGAAATCTTAGTTTTAGGGTTCATCACGATTTCCAGAAATCAAAACATGCTAGGATGAATATAAATGAAATTAACAACCATATTCATGTTCTTTGTGCAAAATCGATCAAGTTTCATTTTACATCATGCCATTTGGTTGAGAAAGCGAAGATTTTGGATTAAAATTGGTGGCGAAGATCAAACCACAAACCCGGGATTACGCGTGTTCTTGATGTTCTTCATTTTCAAATATTCAAATAATCCAATCTTATATCAGCGTGTTTTAGTCCACTAAGCATCCAGCGCATTTGGTCTAGTGGTTTGCGCTTGCCTTTAAGTCTTCTTGCCACGCGTCCCACCTCATGGTCATGGGTTCGACACCCATCAGGACCATTCTTTTACAAACTTTCAAATTTTTCATGTTTTTCATCAAACTTTCACAATTTTTGACCAATCAAAACTTCTCATTTTGAGATGATTTTTGGACACTTGTCAATAAATACATCTATTTTATGATAGTGCAAAATTTTCAGAAAAAACTTTCATCTGATTAAATTTTAATCGAGCCGAAAACAACGTTCTGAACACTTTTCAAACCTCCTTTTAAGGTGAATTTTTTCAAGTTTTCAACTTCCGATTTTTTTCAAAACTTCTCATAAATGAACTTAACATTTCAAAACATTTCAAAATCATTTTTCAAAACATTTCATCAAAACTTACATCTTTTACCATGATCGATCCGATTTAAAGCGATAAAGCGATTTCGTTTCCTCTCGAATTTCTCGATCGATCATGGGCCTCCCTTATGGTGTAAGTCCCAATCCTTTATGTACATATTTAGTTTTACTTGTACATACTCAAATTATCATTGTTAATATTCAAACGTAAACAAACTTCTTTCGTTTGTTTTCATTCGTTTGTCTATACGCCGAATCCATTGGTTCTAAAGGAAGAATTCTTCTGAGTAAAATTTCTTTTAGACCAATGGGCCTCCATCATGGTGTAAGTCCCATAACATTCTTTTATGTACATAATATTTCTTTGTACATATCCAACTTTTGTCAAAAACTTTTTTTTTACAAATTTTCATCATACATAACAGATACTTCTTTTCAAATACTTTTATCGTACATATGAGATACCTTTTACAGATAAACTTCAATCAATCATTTCCGTTTCATCTGTACATTTTACACTGAATACCATTGATATTAAAAGGAGCATTATTCCCTGTGAAACTACTTTCAAATCAATGGGCTTCCCTTATGGTGTAAGTCCCAACCTTCCTATGTACATCCATCTTTGTCTGTACATAAATAGCTCGTTCGTGTACATATTCATTTCCTTGTACACAGTACAAACTTGTGAATAATCAAGTTGCGCTCGTTTTAAACGTTCGTTTCACAGACACTTGTTTATTTTTATTTCATAAACTGCTGTAAATAAACATCATGCATTGTTTATATTTCCTTCATAAACTCCTGTGAATACATATCACACGCACACACACCTGTTTATACAATTGTCTAATCATAACATAACAATTAGACTAATCAATAGGTTCCCCACAGTTGTAGCCTCCGCTTGGGCTTTATACAAGACAATCCATCCCCAGCATGAGTTAAACCTCCGCTTGGCCTTCATACAAAATATTTTATCTCCAACAGAGTTTAGCCTTCTCTTGGGCTTCGTACAAAGAAACTCTCCTTGAGTTAGCCTCTTAGGCTTCATATAAGACAAACACTCCCCTGTTGAGTCAGCCTCCTCTTGGGCTTCGTTCAAAAGAACTCCTCATTGAGTTTAGCCTTCTCTTGGGCATCATACAATGAAAGAGATAGGAAATCTCTTAACAGCCTCCTATTGGGCTTCAATACAAAGAATCACCAGCTAAGATAGAACCACGAAGGATGGTTTCCGGTGAAATCACTTTCAAATACCCCAGTAAAATTTCCGGTGAAATTGCTCTTATTCGAAAAGGATGGTTTCTCGGTGAAATCCCTTTCAAGCCAAAGCCACCATACCTTATAGCTTCCTCTTGAGCTTCATACAAGGGCCTCGATGACCCTCGATGACCCTCGAATGCCTCCTCTTGGGCTAACAATACAAGGACCCATGGGCTTCTTAAAAGCATCCTTTTAATCCAATCAATTTCTCCTTGAGATTTAGACATCTATCATCTCTATGGAAGAAGTATCTCATCTATCACATCACATACGGTCAAAACTTTTTCAAACTTTTTTCATAAAGTTTTCAAACAAAACATCTCTTAACGATAAGTGGTAGCGCTTGTACACTCAAGCAAAACACCCAATGCTTACGGTTAAAAGATTCAATCATCTTTTCAAACATCTTTCTTAAACATGTAAGTGGTAGCGCTTGTACACTCAAGCAAAACAACTATAACTTACGATGAAAGATTTTAATCAATCAAACTTTTCAAAATGTATGTGATGAAATAGATTAGATACATTTTCATTAAGGCGACATTTATGCATCTCTTACTAACACCCGTTGCTTTCCAATAGCATAAGTGGGAACTACGATTGCTCGACTTTCTCAACATCCTTTTGAGAATACGTGAGGCACAAGGTCTCATCCTTGCCGAGCAAATTTCTTTCTCTCGGACCAAATAAACCATAGAACCACAGTAGATCCGAGCTACAAATGCTATGATTCCCACTAGGGGATATGTATGCAGAAGATCCACAGATCTTTGCGAGCACAATAATAACAAACACTAGAATCCCACATAATCTCCTGTTTCTTAAAATCCCAAAGGAGAAACTTTCCCAATCATAGAAATAGCAATTAAAACACAAACATATCAAACATATTCATATATAAAGCTGTAGATAACTACATATATTTAGGGTGCTCCATCTATTCCTTTATATAACAATCCCCTTATTCGAATCTCCCCAATGCGTTACGTCTAGTTTGCGCTAGTCGTTACGCATACCAATATCAATTGAGGGTATTTGACTTTCCCTTTTCATAATCATTAAATCATCTTTCTTGTGTTGAAAATAATAAAGCTTGATGCTCGCGGCATCTTTATAAACAAATCAAAAGATTTAAATCGTTGCGTGCCAGAGAATCCGAACTCACGTTCGCATCCTCAGGCGCGTCACCTTTTAACGCGAACACCTGGTGCATGGAAAATTGGTATATAGACCAATGTTATTTTCGGGTTATGATTAACTAAAGCAACAAGGGCTTTAGTTAACCTCGTGAGGATGTCCATGCTCATGCCCAACTATGAGACCCTTTAAGAAATCGACTTATGAGCCAATCAAAGGAAAGTCAGATTAATTTTAATGTTGGTTGTGTGCGAAGTGTACAATGGTGAATAAATACCAAATGAGCGAATAAACAGACAATTATCATACAATACAATCGGAAATTTAAATAATTATTAGAAATGGTTTTTTCTGTTTGATGAAAAATCAACTAATAGTTTAATCGATAAATCATCAAATAAAAACTATCAGAACTAATTATTATCTAGTACATCGCACAAAAATTAAATCATTTACATAAAATAAATTAATTTAAAAGATAAGAATTTAGAAATGGGCTTGATATTGCCGTGAATCCGGGAGGTGCGAAAAGAAATCCATCTGATCTTGTATGATTGGTCAACAGAAGTTCATCACGTGCTGGCAATCTGGATGCGTCGGATCTTATTCTCCAAAATACCCCAATGGCCAAGGTGGTGTATTATTTACCAAGTATTTTAAGAGGAAAAATAATTAACTAATAAAAATAAAATCAAATAATAATAATAAAAAAAAAGAAAATGAGAAAGACCAAGGTGGTGACACTTGTCACCACCACAACGAAACACCTAAATTAAAATAATATAGGCTAAAGAAAAATGTTAATTAATTAAAAAATAAAAAAAGGGTTAAACCAACTTAAACTAATCAGAAACCATCTGATCCTCTCTCGTTTCTCACACCTCTCTCTCGCGACCCTTACCCAGAAATTCCCATCTTCGTCTTACGATTCACTGTTGGAACTTTCATCTCTCTCTCGATCGCTTCCTGACAGAACCCTCATCTCTCTCTCGATCGTTTTCTGACGGAAACCCTCATCCCTCTCTCTCAATCGCTCTCTGACAGAACCCTCATCTCTCTCTCGATCCCGTTCGCTCATGGTTTTTCTGATATTCATGCTATTTCGTGGTTTCACAGGTTGTCTAACTGGAAAAGGAAAGAATCGGAACCGTGCATGCTGATGAGGGAAACGAAAGAGGAAGAACGACGGCGACCCAAATCGCAACCCTCCTCCTCCTCCGAAGGAAAACCGGGTAATACCTTTCTTGAACTTGTCCCTTTTGCCCTTTTTTGACTTCTGAAGTGATAGGTAGCAATAAAATGATGATTAGGGTTTATGTTCTGTTAGCTTTTCTGGTTCTGTTTTTGATTCGATTGTCGCTTCTGATGGCCTGGTTTTGGAACAAAACAGTTGGTTAGTTTCTAAGTTTGGTTCTGTTTGGCTTAATGATGGAGTTTCTGGGTTATCCGTTTTTTCGTTTCTGAACAAGAACAATGCTATGGTTTGGGACAAGATGGTTATGATATTTCTGGTTATCTGTTTTCTGTGGCTTTTGAACAATGCTAGGTTTTTGTTTTTGCTTTAGAACACATACTGTATTTGGTTTTGGATCTTGTTTTTCTGGTTAATGGTTTGGAACTGGTATGGCTTTTGAACAGATGCTATATTTCTGTGAGAACAGATACTTCATTCTTCTTTGAGATTGGTTTTTTTTTAACTTGGTTTTTTTTTAGATTGGTTTCTAATGCTGGTTTGTTGGCTTCTTCGTCCTTTTTTCAACTGAGAACTCTCTCTACTATAATTAAGCTGGTTGTTTCTTGCTTTTACTTTTTTTACTTTTGGTGAAAAACTCTCCTTGGAACCATCAATTTCCTTTTTTTTGATACTGCCTGTTGGTATGTGGCTTGTCTTGATTGCCTTGCCTTTTTAGTTA
Organism: Vicia sativa; assembly: GCA_021764765.1. Taxonomy (NCBI): domain Eukaryota; kingdom Viridiplantae; phylum Streptophyta; class Magnoliopsida; order Fabales; family Fabaceae; genus Vicia; species Vicia sativa. Next base: position 136,552,649 of record CM038796.1, read on the forward strand.
TAAACTTGCTGCTTGTACTTGGCATTTTTGGCTTTGTTGGTCTGTTGACTTTACTATCCTTTCTGCTGCCTTTGGGTAAAATTTTTACTCTAAATGCTGATAACCATGGTACCTTTGGGTAAAAATGTTCCCTTTTGCTTGCTGCCTTGTGTGCTGATAATCATGCTTCTTATGCTATGATGATTGATGCCTTATGTTATTGCTGCCTTATGATACTGCTACCTTCTGTTTGAACTTTCAGCCAATGATCTGGAACAAAGTGAGGCTGCCATCCCATTTAACTGTGATGAAAAAAATCTGAGTTATGTTCTCTTTGTGAACCAACCTAGGTTGTGATTTGTAGAGAGAACCCTAGGCCAAGGATCAAAACAAAATTATAGTTGTATGAGGCTTAGAAATAATTGAACATAACTTGAGAACCCTTGCATTCTGATTCTTGCTGCCACCCTAATGATGAGTCATAAACCATTTACAATAATTTTGCTTTTCCTTTCAATTGAATTAACTTGCTAATCATACTTTTTGTGTTTCATGCATGGATCATGGCGATTTGGATGGTAAGATGAAAGCTTGGATGAGAAGCAAGACTTGGAGAAAGCGAATGGCAAAGTACAAGTAACTTGGAAAGAAAATCAAGAACCAAAGAGCTCCTCTTAAAATCCTAGGATATTTTCTTAACTGTATTGTAATTAGTTATTAGGAATTAGATCAATCTTGTAACAAACTTAAAGAAATGCAAGTTCTCAACCAAATAGAACGTATTTGTAACAATTGTAGAAACTCTGAGATAAATAAATACATTTCCTTTGCAGAAGAATTTGTGGTATTGTATCTTGTAATTTCCTTGTAAAAAATGAATTGAGAAATGGATAAACTTGCACCAATTAAGATCAACCGGTAGCCTCATTGAACTTGACATAGAACTTAAGTGTGCAAAGTTGTGGCATAGAACTTGGATGATATATCTCGTAATGTACAAAATTACCATGTACGAATTCATCCCAAATGCCATCCGTCCTAAATGCCCGCGTTGGCAAAGTCCAACGTTCTGGCAAATTTAATCATCTGGTGATGCAACAGACATATTAAGGTGTCCCGAAACACAGGAATTCCTTGTAACTTGAATGGATAGAAGAAACTACCATATTGGACCATTCTTGCGCAAACATCTTCCACAACCGGTAGAAGAACCAAAAGAATGCACCCTGATCCCATATTACTGAATTAATATCATGAAAGAAAAATGCATACTGGAAAAACAACGATCCAATTATTATAAAGATGAAGAGGGTAAATTTTGGGGTGCGACAGATACCAATTTGTTGGTGCACAAGAAGGACAAAGAGGAAAATAACGATGGAAATAAGAGAGGGTATAAAAAAAGATTGAATGACTATTAATGAAATAAGAGTACATATTTATACACAACTAAAAGCCCAAAAAATAAACATGCCCATAAACCTAATTAAAACAAACCCTAATCCTAATCTTGGTGATTAAGTTAGACGATACTAACAGTAAAAATAACAAATACTAAAGTACCCTAATAATTACAAAAACACCCTCGGAAGTTCAACAACTTCTGACAGCATCAATACCTCAGCTTCTGGGCAGCGCTAGAACTTCTACTTCTGGACAGCGCCAGAACTTCTAACATGAGTTATTCTCAACAATTAGAACCTCACCCTTACCTTGGATTGAAGGTTGCTCTACGGAGTTTCGGTCAAATTTCGGTTTGATTTTCGGTTTGCAATTTCCTCCCAACGGCAATTTTCTCCAACCTTGTTCCTCTTTCTCTTCCTCTTCTCACGTATGCTATTATTTTACTTTTTCTTCTCCTTATTTTCTAACAACCTCTCCAAAAACCTAATTTCTTATTATTTATTATAACTAATAATTATATTTCTCTTATTGGGCCTACTTCTCTACACCTCCCTTTCTACTAATTTCTACCAACTAAGCCAAACAAATTATTCCACTATTATTATTATTAACCAACTAATACTATTATTAAAATTAATTCTACCGACTATTCAAAAATTAAACAACTAATTTAACTAACCATTCGATAACGTAAATCCAAAATAATTCGAAATATTTAGTTAACTAATAGCTACTACCATTTTTAACGCAAAATTTTCATCTAACTCCTTGATCTCCAATTCACATTTTGCTACTCTTCGACCACTACTTCCCGTCATAACAATAACTCAATACAATTTAAATCAACTAAACTCTTGTTAAACGCTCAATACTTCCGCAATATAATCCGTTAATAACTTACCAACCACTTCAACATAACTCCGACATATCAATATCCAAAACTATTACAATTATATCATACTTACTCTTGGATATCCAACATCATATTATCACCTTAACAACATCTTCCACACAACCAGCAGCAATTGCAACATTATTTCTTTTAGTCATCTTAACTTATTACTAAAACATATACAATGGTTAGAACTAATTAACAATACTCAATTGTTAAACGACTTGACAACTTGGACGAACTGACCGACCTGCTTTGATACCAACTTATAACACTCCAATTTCTACCCAAGTAATTTATAAAAATCATAGTTATAAAATTCTTTTCAACAAACGATTGGAGTATTGCAATTCAACTTAAAAAACATCACGTTATCAAATATACATAACACATAAACTAGGATGAACCGAAACAACAAGAATCAACTTTATTAATATTAAGCAGCGGAACTACATTAATCAACTAATTTGGCATAACATCTTTTCAACTTAAAACAAGTTAAAATCAACAATTACTTTCATATAATAAACATGATTTTCAACAATGAAATCAAAATAACAAATAACACAACTAGTGTTCATCCCCCCGAGTGTTACGTATCCGAGCGACAACCCGACTCAAACTATCGACTACTAACGCTTCATTCTTCGTTACCTGCATGTTACCAATATAAAGGCAACGACAAAATAAATGAAAGGGGTGAGCTATCTAACAATCTAATAAATCATATGATAAATAACATATTAGAATCAGATAATGTAAATCACCATTTCACAAATTATTCACACAACAAACAATCACAACATAATCATCAACGTAATATAACGACCATAATTTATCAACACAACAACATTTATCACAAGATATTCATCAACATAACACAACAACGAATTCACCATCATAACAACTCAAATATGCAACATGTGGTGCAACAACTTATTCAAATATGCATGCATGTGGTACCATTGGAGCAGAACTCCCATCATGTTTTTCATCAAGGCCAAGGCATAAGACTTCATCATCATCATGTTTGCCATCAAGGCCAAGGCATAAGCCTTCTTCGCTAATTTTCCAATCCAGACCAACATGGTTTCAATCCAAGCAATCGTAAGATGCAAATGTATGTGAATCAATGAATGCAACAATCACATACACAACAACAACAATTAACATCACAATTAACATCGTAGTTAACATCGCAATTAACATCATAATTAACGTCACAAATAACACATTCATCGTTCGTCGCAAAGGCATAAGCATATATCACCATTGTTACCAATAAATAGAGGTAACTCATTGTCACTAAATTTCCCTGAAACATTGCATTATCAACAAAATTTATCACATCATCATAACATCATAACACATAACAAGTAAAAACAACAATGTCAAATAACACAACTAATTTCATCACAACCTGCAACTTTGCAAATCATTAACAACCATCCGTACGAGCAAATAACAACAACTATTCCTCGGAAACAACTCAACACAATTTATCACCTACAAATTCATAATTTACAGCAAATATATAACACACTGAATCAACCAAAATAAAGTACGAACAAACTACGTAACTATCCGGACTATTCTAACTATTTTTCGGTTAATTAATCTTCTGCTAAATTACTCAAATTTTCTACTTTGAACTACTATTAAACCACCACAATCCCTACTACTCTAAAATAACTCTAAGGTTCTCAAAATTGCTCTATCGACAACTCTTGTATATAAAATAATATTTATAAAAATAATTGGTTAATGGTCTGACTCAAGTAATAGCAAAACAACTATAAAGGATCAAATACATTTACCTTTAACTCTACGGCTTATTAGATTTAATTTTAAACCACTCAAAAACAACGCTGACAACTCTAAACATTTCAGAATTACCCAAAACAATTAAAGTATGACTTGTAATAACCTAAAATACCTCTGACAACTCTATTGCCAACTCTAACAACTCTATTGACAATTCTATTAAATTTAACACATTAATCTAATTATTTATCTCTAATTTCAAAACTCCTAAAAATGTTATTATTATTTTTAATACTAAATTTAAATTATTAATATTACTATTATTATAATAATTATTATTAACATACTAATAATACATATCTACATGAATAACATTTTTTTTAGAAAATCTACATGAATAACTTAAAACACAGGTTTCACCATATAATTCGTAAGTGTCATCAAGCTACGCTGCAATATGAACCAATTTATGATCCTATTAAAATATGACTGCTACATAAAATAGAATATAAAATAGAATATACATATATCTAAACCACAAAATATCGCTATAGTAACACCGAAACAAATTATTATTTCTCAATCATTAAAAAAAACAAAAGATCTATACTAATAAGAATTAATTTTAAAAATAATAAATTTATACTAAAAATATAAATTGTCCTAGTTATATTTTCTATAAATTCTTCGATTACTCAACGACAACAATATTCACCACATGGAATATTAATTCAACAATTACGAATTATTATTTTTCTAATGGCAACTCGGTTATACACACCACTCACAATCAATTTCGACACGGACAAACAATTCAATTCCCTAACAGACAGAATAACCACAAATGCATGATAAATTCCAATTACCCTAATTCTCATATACTACTCATCATACAATCCATTAGAAAATTAGAATCCCACCCTTACCTTATATTGAAGGTTGCTCTACGGAGTTCCGATCAAATTTCGGTTTGACGTTCGATTTACGATTTCCTCCCGACGGCAATTTTCTCCAACCTTGTTCCTCTTTCTTCTTCCTCTTCTCACGTATGCTATTATTTCCCTTTTTCTTCTCCTTTTTTTTCTAACAACCTCTCGAAAAACCTAATTCCTTATTATTTATAATAACTAATAATTATATTTCTCTTATTGGGCCTACTTCTCTACACCTCCCTTTCTACTAATTTCAACCAACTAAGCCCAACAAATTATTCCACTATTATTATTATTATTAATAATAATAACCAGCTAATAATATTATTAAAATTAATTCTACCGACTTTTAAAAAATTAAACAACTAATTTAACTAACCATTCGACAACTTAAATCTGAAATAATTGAAAATATTTAATTAACTAAGTAATTAAGAAAAACGGGTGTTATAGTGCACGCTTGGGGCATGGTGAAGAAAACTTATACCAAGCCCTTGGGGCATAAAAATTCAATTCATTCGGAACCTTATCTCAAATGGACACGGGCTCGTGCTCAAAATAACATGATACCATATGCTGCTATTCTACCAATAATTATGGAACCTGATGCCGAAGACGGTGAATCTACACCATTATTCATCCAGATATGCCTACTGATTTTGAAGAATTGAAGAGATCATGAATTCAACTCAAAGAAGAAAGGGATACATTCGAAGCTCAATGTTATACAAGCGAGAAAAGATTATTGGAGCTGACGAAGCTACTTCACGAGGAACATAACATTAACACCTACGTCAACACAAGGAGGAAGTGTCCATGGGAGGCCTAAACACTAGGAATTTTACTTTTGTGCTTGAACTTTCTTTTGAATTTACTAACCAAACTAATAAAAAGTTTGTTCTTGCTTGTTTACCGAATTTAAATTCCTAAGGTCCTTAAAAACATTGCATTGCATAATATTGCACATCATAGCATATCATTTCATAACAGGTACCCTGAAGACCGGTTTTCTCATTCTCTCGTTGTTTATTTCAGCGGAAATGGCTCTCGAACAAACTGTCAAAGATCTCTAGGCTCAGAACGCTCAGTTCCAAGAAATGTTCACCAACTTGGCCCAAGGACAGGAAGATCTGAAAGAGCTCATCTTCAAGAAGAAAAAGGAGAAGATCGTTGGTATTCTCAACATGGGGAAAAAGTTCAGAGGTCCGGTCAAGGTAGTTTGACAGCTTGAATTCTTAGAAAAGAGCAGAGAAACTGAAGGAAGTGTCAAGGCCAATGAAGGAAGCCATCATGGGTCTCAAGAAGAAGAGGAAGAAGACTATATGAGCGAGCAGTATCCTCATGACAACGAGAAGTATAAGAAACTCAAAGACCGTTTGAATACTGTGGAAAATCTGAAAATGTCAGGATTGGACTTTGATAATTTAAGCTTGGTTCCTGGAGTGGTCATTCCCTGCAAGTTCAAGGTCCCTAACTTTGCTAAGTATGATGGCATTTCCTGTCTAAAACTTCAATCTGAAATCCTATGTTCATAAAATTCAACCACACACTATTGACAAGAAATTATGGATGCATTTCTTTCAAGAAAGTCTGTCTAGAGCACAGTTAGAATGGTACTACCAGCTAGAGAATACTCACATTCATACCTGGAATGATTTGACAGATGCTTTTTACAAACAATACCAGTACAATTCTGAATTGGCACCAACCCGCATGCAACTACAAAATATGTCTATGGGCCGGGATGAGAAGTTCAAAGAGTACGCTCAAAAATGGAGAGATCTAGCAGGCAGAGTCCAACCACCCTTGTCTAATAGGGAATTGGTTGACATGTTCATGGGAACACTGACAGGCCCATTCTTCAATCATCTAATTGGAAATTCCTCAACCAGATTCACTGAACTGATATTGACAGACGAACGTATTAAAGCTGGAATCAAGAGTGAAAAGATTTAAGTCGAGACATCTTGAAATGCTGCAAAGATATCTTTTGGTTGGAAGAAAGAAACCAATGTTGTGTATGGTCAGAAGAACCGTGATAAAGGTGATCGAAATCAATCATGGGGTAGTCGATCTCGATCACGCCGATGCAACCTCAACAAGACAATGCGTGGCGAGCAGCGCGAGAAGGCAGGTTCGAAGATCAACATGCCATTGTCTCAAGCATTACAACACATATTGAAAGCATAGTTGATAACTTTGATAGATCCGCCTCAGCATGTTAACACATCCTCTCTGAAGTACAATCCCAATTCATGGTATGCATACCACTCCAATAGCCCAGGGCACGACACCAATAACTATTGGGCCCTGAAGAACAGGATCCAAGACATAATTGAAGCTTAGGAAATTGAATTTGTTAAACGTACGAATGCCGGATCATGGCAAGAGTGGAAACGCCATTGATAATGACTCATATGTATTTGTTGTGAATGAGTTAACCACTCCCTTGATGACTGTTAAGGAGAATCTGCTACGAGCTGGCTTATTTCCAGGATGTTTTGGCCAACTATCGTTACTGCGCATCTGAACCCAGTGGATGTGCCTGGTTGACGAGACATGTTCAACTCCTGATAGACAACTGAGAAGTTCTATTCATGAAAACTCCATTTGTAGAGGGTTTGTGAGAAGATGTAAGCAAAGCCATACTAGAAGTATGGGATACCTTGGGGCAGCCATATGGGAATTTGATTTCATGGTGAAATATATCGCCCCCTGAAATCTACAAGATTGCAATTGAAGACATCAAGGAAACCAGATGGGGAGATGATGATTATCCCAAAGAATATGCTGATGTAAACACAATAAGGATCACATCTGCCGACCCTACACCTAGAGTGACACCTCTCATTATTACCTCATCCAGACCAATTCCATACTCCTTTGACAAAGTTATACCTTGGAATTATGCAGCCGAAGTTTACTACTATGGCGTCAAGCAAGAGCCATTAACCATTGAAGACAGTACAATTAAAGTTATTAGTCATGATGTCAACAATATTACAGGATCAAGCAAAGTAACCAGAACCGGACGAGTGTTTTCTCCAGATATCTCTCCTCCAAAAGGCACTACTGCACCAGTTCGCATCCCTGTTGTTGAGCCAACTCCTGAGGCTCAGGGAAAAGAAAAAGTGACCCAACCTACTCAGACAGAAGTACCAAAGGAAGTTGCTGAAGATACCTCCAAGCAACAGATGGAGGAAATCCTGAAGATTATTAAGAAAAGGGATTACAATGTTGTGGATCAGTTGGGACAAACCCCATCCAAGGTTTCCATGCTAGCACTGTTTTTATGCTCCGAGGCTCATGCTAAAGCCTTGGTGAAGTTTATGAAGAATGCCCATATACCGCAAGACACTTCTGCTGACCAATTCGAAAGTTGTATTGCTAGCCTGACCGCAGACAATGGCTCGGGCTTTTCTGATGCTGATTTGACTCTTGTCGAAAGAAAACACACCAAAGCCTTGCACATATCTATAGAGTGTAAGGGCACAAAGTTGTCTCATGTGATGGTGGATACTGGCTCTATTTTGAATGTCTTGCCGAAAAATGCTCTAGATAGACTTGATGTGGAATAAGTGGTGATGAAACCTAGTAACGTAGTTGTAAGAGATTTTGATGGTTCAAAGAAAACAGTACTTGGAGAGCTCAACCTGCCAATCAAAGTGAGTTCCCAGACTTTCGACTCTACTTTCTTTGTAATAGATATTCGTCCGCCTGCTCGAACGCCCTTGGATACATAGGCCAGACACTGTTACCTCTACTCTGCATCAGAAATTGAAGTACCCAGCAAAAGGGAAGATTATTACCATTTGTGGAGAAGAAGAATATATGGTAAGCCATTTGTAGTCATTCCGATACATTGAAATGGAAGGCGAATTTATTGAGACCCCATGTCAAGGTTTCGAAGTAGTTCCACGAGTCATGCCTGCCGACTCTCCTATCACTCCTAAGACTACTAGAGTTCCACCAAAGAAGGCCTCACTAAAGGACGCCAGAGCTGTAATTGAAGAAGGAGATTGTACTATTTGGGGTCAGCTACCCAAGTTTCCATTCAAATCTGACAAGACTGATTGAGGCTTCACTTCCAAAGGACACAAAATGATAAGTTGTGAACGTGCTGGTGGGTCTCTAGTCTCTATCAACAAGAATGGAGTTAATGCTATAGAAGACGATGATGGTGACTTCGACATCAACAACTGGATTTTCCCTACTACCGGCAACTGTCTCAACAATTGGACGGCTAAGGATGTTATGCCAATCTCCTTTAGACAAGAGTAATTGTTTTTCTGTTTTATGCTTTTATGCTTTATAGCTTCGAAGACTTTAAGCCTAGTGCCTTGCCTGTAGCACAATGGCTCATTTGTGAGGGTTATTATTTGTTATTCGCATATTTTCATTCAATAAATTATTGGACTTTTGCATTCAAATATTGTGCTCTCTGTCTTTCTTTTTACTTTATCACCTTTTCAAAAGTTATATGTTCTTACACACACCCACGTAATAAATTGCAGATCCACTGTAACACGGTGGGAGAACTGACTTGTTTGTTTTGTGTTTTATCACAAATGTTGCGGATAGCAAGAGTTTCCACCGACTTTTCTTTTATCGAATAAAGGAAAGGGGAAAATAATAGAAAAGACCTTTTATCTATTCTGAGTACGGGAGGTAATTATGAAAAGGGAAGGTAATAACATCCATTAGTTGGTAGGTAACTTTATCTGTTGGATGTGAAGGAACAGGCATAGGGTCATCGATGGTCATTGAAGGAAACATGTAAGGATACCTTAGCAAATTCGTAGGGACGATCATCACTTATTCGTAGGAAATAACTGAGGGACGGGATCATATATTCGTAGGCAACATCGAGGGTCATCGAGGGACTATGATCTTTGTGATGATTTTTGAATCGAGGGACTTTTGCTAATGGTACCCTTACATTCGAGGGACATGACCATTGTATTCAAAAGACAACAAGAGAGGATACCCTAAGGGGGGTAAGTTTGAAATAGTAATTCAATTCAGATATGCTTATCTTTGAATTTAGAGTTATCTAACGGTTGATTTTAATCTTGCCATACATTCCTATTAGCCATGCATCTAAGCACTGAATATTTGCAGAAAAGTAAAGTTGCGGAAAGTAAAAGTGGAGAAAATAAACCATATGCTATTACAAGGCTTTGGGGCAGTTAAATAATTAGAGGTGCGGAAAATAAAATGCGAGAAATTAAATCTACAATATTACAAAAATAACCTTGCGACCTATACATTGCTTTCTAGAATTTAAATGCGAAAAAGTATTAAATAAATAAATAAATGTTTTAAATGTTAGGAAAATATTACAAACCTTAATTGCTAAGAATAAAATATTTTTGGAGTTTTATGTGGTTGATTTTAATGTAAAAAGAAATTAAAAGTTAATTTTATGGTTAATTAAACAATTTATTAAAATAAAAGAAAAATGAATTTTTTTATGTCAAAAATAAAATAAAGATTTTTAAAACTTAAATCTAAAATAAAAATATTTTTTAGGGTTTTTTGTTGTATTAAAAAAAATATTTGAAAGAAAATAAAATAAGAAAAGAAAAATAGAAAATTGTTGGAAAAATTGAGAGGAAACTAGTGTTAAAAAAATACGGTTGGTACCCCAAGTTGTTGAACTCGTGACCCTAGGGTTGTTGTACCAAAACTGGACCACTAGGCCACTAGCCGGTGGTGATATAGAAACGCCTCCCTTTGTTTATGTATGATAACCTGCAAAAATCAGAAAAAATTGAATTTTTTGGCAAAAGGTAGGTTCGAACCTGCGACCTGATAGAGGGTAGAGACTAGCGCGCACATGGGTTGCCATTGGGGTGGCCATACATCTATTTATTTTACCAACTTGATAAATATAAATGTGACAATATTTTCAAAAGATCAAAACAATTAAAAACGTGTGCACATGGAACCCCTGGGGTTTGAATCAACCAATCACGCCATGCCACACATGCCCTCGCCGGAGTCAAAGAAGTCAGAGACGCCAGAGCAAAGCTTTGGTCGTCTTCTCCTATCCTGAAAAATCAAACCTTTACAAATAGAAAAAATAAATGGATCTAAGGACCCTATCCCCATAAATCGATCCTCAGGAATCCAATGGTGGTGTTAGTTTGGCCTGAATCGGCATGTATCTAGGGCTTCGAAGCTTGCAAACGGGTATGCCCTAACCATGGTGTCTCACGATTTAGGCATCAAACCTTGCAAACGATGGATCAAACCTGTTCTATGACACCTCAAGAACACATTAGCATGATTAGTTCAAGTTAAAACACAATAGAATGCAAAATACAAAAATCAAAAGAATCATGAATATTGAGTTTATGAAGGGATTGATTCATACGTGTTTGGCCATTGTTATGGATCCATACATACCCTTTGATACCTCAGGAACACGAATGGATACTTGGAATTGTTTGAAACGGGCTGCGACTAGGGTATTGATGGTGCAACTTTATCTTGAAAATTTTGAACAAGAACCCTAGCTTTATGGCTGCAAAAATTCGTCCCCTTGATGTCTAAATGTGTTATGTACTTATAGGGAAAGAGAATTGGTTTAAAACTTGAGAGAAAATATATGCCATTTAATGAAGAATATTTGATTGGCAATTTGAATCCAATCTTTCTTTTTCTTGCTCAATCTTCTTCTACCAGCTTCCTAAGTGATACTTGGGCCTTAAGATACCTAGAAACCAAGCCTTGCACGCATCACACTTGGCCTTATATTTTATTTTAATTAAAATTGAATTTTAATAATTTAATTCAAAAATAAATAAAATAAATGGAAGGAGGGCGTGAAGCTAGGTTTAGAGACTCTTGAAAATGTTAGAAATAAGTTTGAATCAAAGAAACATAGGCCCATTTGGAAAATTTCCAAGTTTTATCAATATTCTCTTCATGCATTTCTTCAAATTTTCCAAACTTGCTCAACTTTTATCATTTGGGAGCGTTCTTGGAGTTTTTAGAAATCTCAAGATGTCCTCTAAGGGCTCCTTTTGGTTTCATATCCATTGAAGCCTCCATGTTCATGTACACTTCTTTGGAAAAAGATGACTTTTTGTTGACTTTTAGAATGACCTATAATGTCTTGACATATAACTCTCAAATGAAGCATTTTTGGGCAAAGCTTGTGAGACACAAAGTTGTAGATAATTGAATTCCCTTCAAAATTAGCTTTGGTGTAAAAATTTATGATAAAGTATGTGAAATTTATGCTTGGTCAAAGTTCTGTTGACTTTTGATCAAAAACCTTAATTTAGAAACTTTGACTTTTAATCAATTCTTTGATTTTCTTGATGAATCGTGATCAACCCTTGATCAAATGATGAATGTGACTTCAAAATCTTGATGTTGACCAAAAATGATGAAGTTTTATTGTATTTTGACCACGGTTGACTTATTGTCCAATACAAATGATTTTCAAACATCTGAGTAATTGATTGAGCACACTTAAGCTGCGAGGCTTGACACTTGACATAGTGATACTTTGAGACATATGAGGAGGCATTATTCTAACTTAAGGCATTAGAATCCAACTTTGTCTTGAGAGAAACAAAACCCTAGTTGTGTGTTGACTTCTTAGGAGAGGGTTCATCAGGTCAACCCTTGAGGAGCTCTTGAGTATGGAGATGTGTATTGACTTGAAAAATAGGAGGGAAATTTTGGGGTATAAAAGTTTACCTTGTTCAATCTTCTTGTACCTGAAGGGTTATATTGGTATGCTTGCCTTTCGTGACCTGAAGGTAGAAGATGATTGAACACTCGAGTACCCTAGAAATTTGCACTTGCTGGTGTGTGGAATGAGACTGTTGGATGACGATGTACTAGAATAGGCTTATAGATGCCATTTGGGGAATATGATGCTGGGGAGTGAGTCGTACATTAGACTCCATGCTTGTCTTTGAATGAAGTTATTAGTATGCATTGATTTTTAACCAGATATGTAGCATTCTGCAAGTGAAGAGATAACAGTGTATAGTCGGAGATGGGCTTAAATATGCCACCCAGAGAGATGAGGTCGTGTAGTCGAAGATGGGCTTAAAGATGCCATCAAGAGTAATTGATGATAAGAGAGAGTCAAAATAAACCTTCATCTTGGTTTTATCTGGGATAAGCATTCGTCAGGATGTAGATAATTTTCCTTCTTGCTTCGGGTATTAATCTATTGCCTGCTGGTAAACCCGTCTAGTTTCGGCCTTCATACTGTTATGGGGGTACAAATAGTTTTCCCTACTTGTTTCAGGCATTAATCCTTTGACCGTTTGTCTGGAAATTCGTGAATAATGTTTGCTTGTTTGAGAATTCAACTTGAAAGAATGGGGTTAGTTCTATGCACATTATGATGCATGCGAGTATCTAATGATGCTCTTGAATTATGTATGCACATGTTATGATATTTATGGATGATGTATGAATGTTAATGTTTTGGTATTTCAAAACATATCCATCTTGAAGAAGATGGGAATGTTCTGCTGGGGATCTTCGACTTCCGCTTGGGGATGTAGTTGTTGGAGACCCTGACTAGGGAACAAGAGAGATGTGGATTCCTCTGATGCACTATCTGACTAGGTTTCGGGTCAGGATATTGATGCTGTTGAGGAATTATAATCTTTGTGATACTCAGCTGGGGATGAATATCTTGTATATAAACCTTGATAGGGAATGATGTAGTTTTAAATAACCTATTATTGCTCAGAGACTGACATAATAAGCTGATTGATAATATGTTACTGCTCGGGGACCACTGTAACAAAGTTGACGTTCACTGCACAGGAACTGACGTGACAATAAAGACGATCACTGCTTGGGGACTAATGTGATGAGTTAATACGATCACTGCTCAGGGACTAATGTGATGGGTTGAGACGATCACTGCTCGGGGACTAACGTGATGAGTTGATATGATCATTTCTCGGGGACTAATGTGATAAGCTGAGATGATCATTGCTCGGGGACTAACGTGATGAGTTGATATGATTACTGCTTGGGGACTAATCTGATAAGCTGATATGGTCAATACTCGGGGACTAACGTGATGAACAGAAGCGTTGGACACTGCTGAAAGAAGATGATATAACAATAATTTTGTTGGGAAATTTGCCTCTGTCGAGGGAGCGATGACTCTGTGGGGATTGTAGAGATTATTCTGTTGGAATATTTTTGTGAAGCTGACTCTGCGAGGGATGTGTTGGTGACTTGGATTGTAATCTCAATTCCTAGAGTTTTTGAATAGGTATTTATTGTCAAATGCATATAATCATTCAAAGCAATCATTGGACTTATGCAAACAAAACAAATAAAAGTAAAAAATTTGAAATTGGAAAAGAGGAATTGTATTAATTTTGAAAAGTAAGCCTATAGACAGGCAGTTCGTGTACAAAGAGATAGATGTCCTAGTAAGAGGAAATCTTTGGACACATTTAGAAAATAGTAAAAGCTATGTGGAAATAATCTCATCGAGTTTCAACTCTGCTATTGCTCATATATTTTCGACTATCTCATCTCCTTGCTACTTAGAAGAAAGTGATTGGATTGATCTACGCCATTTGAATCTTGAAGCTGCTAGTAGTGTAAGTAGATGATCTTGACGATATATAGTCATACGCTTTAATCCCTTTCTTTTGCCAAGACCGCCATTTTGGGTTTTTAGTCTACCGAGATACTCTTTTTTGCCCAAGCCGCCTTTGTAGTTTTTCGACATGTCGGGTGTACATTTTATATATATATATGGTCCCTAATTTTTTCCTTAACCCTTTTTGGTTTGCCAAGACGCCCTTATTTTTGCCTAGGCCCGTCGACCTAGCGGATCTCATTTATGCATAGTATTTTTTAACTATGTCTGCGTTCACAGGGTGCGAGAGGTCTTCTCTATCCATAGTGCTTGTAACACCCCCTCTAAATAACCCGCGAATGCATTATTTACATTGATATCAAACTAGATTTAATCAAAGTAACATGAAAATAGGGATGTCACAATTAAAAATAAAAATACAAAAGTCTCAACCTCAAACGGTAATCATGGTCAACTGAAGGAATAAATAAAATAGATTATTTAAAAATCAACTTCATGTTCTACACAGCGGAAAATATCTCAAACCGGAATAACTTCAATTCATAAGTATTCCCAACATAAATTAAAACAATGGAGTATTAAATAAAACTCATCAAACAAGCGTTTCCCCCAGTGTTACAACTATCAGAGCATGACACTGACACACGCGGATAAACACGACATAGCCCTATAAGCCATCCTCACCGACTCCTGAGCTGCTAACTTTAATCTGAAATCATTAAAGTAAGGGTGAGATTTCTATCCAATATAAAATGCATTATACGTTCTTTAAATACAACAGAATAAATCAATATATTAGTCCACTGTCATTAACATAATCATAGTTCAGTTCACAATTGCATTCCACACAATGATTATGCAAATATAACAATCAATGGAAATTGCAACACTGGAAACCATCCTAGCATGTTACAATCCCATATGCAATGCAGACTCTTTGCATGTGGTACCAAACTTAAATCAAATTCACCCACTGTTCCATTTCATTCGGAAAACAACTTTAATCCATAATTCGCCCATAACCACTGTGTCAAGAATCCAGCCTCACTACCTCTGTGCACTGGTAAGTCTATTGGCTCTGCAAGTTCAATTCCACACAATGGGAACGAACCATAAACAATGTTTATGCATGCACCATAAAAGCATGCAACATCAAGTCGACAGAATATGATCACAACATAATTCTAAGTAATGCCAAAAACAATATATCCCATGATCACATCTCAATCATAATGGATAGCAGGCACAACACATAAGTATCAGTTCTCATTCACCAAGTCGAAACGATTCACAACCAATTCCACACCATTCTCAAAATACCAAAATTTACAAAAAATTGGGAATTCGACTATTTTTTTTAAAAATAATTTTCATAAAATAATAATTTTCTTATTTTATAAGATAGTATCTTTAATTTAAGAAATACTGCCGAAAACGGCACTCAAATCAGAGCTACGGTTTGGAAAATATGAATTTTTGAAAATTTAAACATTTTGGAATTCAACAGTGGTAGGTTCCTCCACAGGAGAACCGGTTCCCTAATTGAAAATAACACGCTCCTGGAATTTTGTATGGGAACCGGTTCCTCCATCGGGAACCGGTTCCCACGTTGAAAAAGTCCCAATTTTGCAAATTTGAGCTGGGAACCGGTTCCTCCCGAAATGTAGGTTCCCACGACCTCTGATACCAAAAGTCTCCGTTTTTCTGAACTTGTGTCCCAATTCATTCTTACTCATTCCCATACGAATTATAGCATTAGAAACACCAAAATGCAACCAATACACATCAACACAACATCATAAATCATGTTTCCATCGTTTCTATTAATTATTTATCCCATTAATGGTTCCAATTCCTATAATCCGACACAATTAGGGATAATCCTACAACCTGGAATTATCTAATTTCAAGTTCCCTAACATACCCAATCATTCAATTGTATCTCAAAACCCATAAGGCATATTAACTGAATGAAATCACCCCTTACCTCGCGATGATCCTTCAAATTTACGGCGTTGGCTTTTTTCCTCGCTTCTCTTCTCTTCTCCAATTTCACGTATAATGACTTTTCCAAATAACCTTCTTTTTCTTTTCCTTTTTATCATCCTTTTTATATTCCTTTTATTATTTGTCAAATAATAGAAATAAATTAGTTATTATTTAGTAGAACCTTTTACTTCACACACCTCTAATTCAACCTTACACCCCCCGATCTTCCTTTTAATTCCACAATTAATTAATCCAATTAATCCAAAATATTATTAATTAAGCCTTTAATTAATTTAATAATTAAATTCCTAATTATTTAGCACTTGAATTAATTTGGGGTGTCACAGTGCTCAGTATCACGGCTCCTCCAGAAAGTATTGTCTTGACTACAAATGTTCCCTCATAGGTGGGAGTCCATTTTCCCTTGGGATCACCTTGTGGTAGGATGATGCGCTTGACTACTAGATCGCCAACTTGGTACACTCAGGGCTTGACTTTGTTGTTGAAGGATTTGATCATTCGTTTCTGATATATCTGTCCATGGTAGATGGCTGCGAGTCATTTTCATCGATTAAGTTGATCTGGTCAAGCCGAGTCTAGACCCATTTGTCTTCGTCTAACTCCGCATCCTTCAATACTCTGAGTGAGGGTATCTGGACCTCGATAGGTAAAACTCCTTCAGTACCATATACGAGAGAGAGCAGGGTTGCCCCTGTAGATGTTTGTACTGAAGTGCGATAATTATGGAGAGCAAATGGCAATATCTCATGCCAATCATTATACATCAGTGTCATCTTCTGTATGATCTTCTTAAGATATTTGTTGGAGGCTTCCACTGAACCATTCATCTTTGGTCGATATGGGGAAGAGTTGTGATGCTTAATCTTGAACTGTGTGCAGATTTCGAAGATCATCTTATTGTTGAGATTGCTACCATTTTCTGTGATAATCCTTTCGGGGTCGCCGTTTCGGTTGATGAAATTATGTTTGATGAATCGAGCCACGACATTCTTGGTAACAAATGCGAACGAGACTGCTTCTACCCACTTGGTAAAGTAATCGATAACAACAAGGATGAAAGGATGTTCATTAGAAGCGGTAGGTTTGATTTCTCCAATCATATCAATGCCCCACATCGCGAAAGGCCAAGGAGCGGTTAGAGCATTCAATGGAACTAGAGGCACATGCACTTTATCTGTGTATATGTGGAACTTGTGACAAGATTGGGAATAACGATAGCAATCAGCTTCCATAGTGGACCAGTAGTAACCTGCTCTCAGAATTTTCTTGGCCATTGTATGTCCACTGGAATGAATACCAAAAGCATCTTCATGCAACTCTTCCATAATTCTTTCGGCTGTCTTCTGATCTACACACTAGAGTAAGGCAAAGTCATGGTTACGTTTGTATAGAATGTCATTACTAAGAAAGAATTTGGCAGCAAATCTTCTTAGAAACTTCTTATCATTGACAGATGCCCCTTCAGGGTATTCTTGAGCCTCGAGATATCTCTTCACTTCGTAGAACCAAGGTTTCTCCTCTAATCCTTCAATATCAAGTTCACAACGGTATACTGGGTCGTCTAGTATTTCAATAGTAATTCGAGGAGCTTCGTTGTCCCATTTGGCTTTAAACATAGATGACATGGTAGCTAACGCGTCCGCCAACTGATTCTCTTCTCGTGGAATATGCTTGAAAGTTATTTCTTCAAAGTAGGGGATCCGATTCAACACATGTTCTCGTTATGGAATGAGATTTGAATGCTTCGTGTCCCATTCGCCCTTGATCTGACTAATCACTAAGGCTGAGTCTCCATATACTTGCAAGAACTTTATCCTTAAGTCAAAAGAAGCTTTGATACCCATTATGCATGCTTTGTATTCAACCATATTATTGGTGCAGTCGAAACATAATCTGGCGGTGAAAGGTGTATGACCGCCTTTAGGAGATGTAATCACAGCGTCAATACCATTGCCAAGTGTGTTAGAAGCTCCATTAAAGACCATGGTCCATCGGGATCCTAGCTCAAGTCCTTCATCCAGTCCAGGCTCTTCGTAATCGGTGACTAACATAACATCTTCATCTGGGAACTCAAAATGCATAGACTGGTAGTCATTTATGGCTTGAAGAGCCAAATGATCAGCTACTACACTTCCTTTGATGGCTTTCTGGGTAGTATATTGAATGTCATATTCGGTTAAGATCATTTTCCATCTTTCTATTCTTCTAGAGAGAGTAGGTTTCTCGAATATGTATTTTATCGGATCCATTTTAGAGATCAATAAGGTAGTGTGAGTCAAGATATATTGTCTTAGTTGGCGGGCAGCCCAAGCCAAAACACTGCAAGTTTTCTCGAGCTGTGAGTTTCTTGTTTCACAGTTGGTAAACTTTTTGCTAAGGTAGTATATTGCATCCTCTTTTCGACCAGACTCGTCATGTTGCCCCAACACAAACGCCATTGAGTTCTCTAATACTGTTAAGTACATGATTAGAGGTCTTCCTTCAACTGGTGGCATCAAGATAGGAGGTTCTTGTAGGTACTCCTTTATTTTGTCAAAAGTTATCTGGAAATCGTTATTCCATTCTACTACTTGATCTTTCTTAACTAACATGAAGATTGGCTCACAAGTAGCAGTTAGATGTGCAATGAATTTGGCAATGTAATTCAGTCATCCTAGGAAACCTCGGACTTCTTTCCCGGTGCAGGGAGCTGGAATTTCTTGAATAGCTTTAACCTTAGCGGGGTGAACTTCGATACCTTTACCAGCGGCAATGAAGCCAAGAGTTTATCGGATCGACTCAAGGTACATTTGTTTGGATTCAGCCTTTACCACTGACAACGAAGCCCAAGAGTTTGCGAGATCTGACTCCAAAGGTACATTTGTTCGGATTCAGCCTCAATCTGCATTTTTTCATTCTATCAAACAGCTTACGCAAATGATCACGATGTTCTTCTTCGGTTCATGATCGAGCTATCATATCGACAACATAGACCTCTATTTCATGATGGATCATATCATGGAATAAAGCTACCATAACACGCTGATATGTTGCGCCAACATTCTTCAACCCAAACGGCATGACCTTGTAATGAAAGCTCCAGCGAAATTAGTCTTCTCCATATTTTGAGAGCCATCTTGAACTTACTATAACCGGAGAAATCATCCATGAAATAGAAAACCTTATGCTGAGCAGTGTTGTCAACCAGGACATCAATATGTGGAAGCGGAAAATCATCTTTCGGGATCACCTTATTTAGATCTCGATAGTCTACACGCGTGCACACTTTTCCATCCTTCTTAAGTGCAGACGACATTTGTAACCTTGTGGATAAGAATTAACGACTAGGAAAGCGGCATTGAACTGCTTCATGACTTCAGCTTTAATTTTCTCAAACATATCAAGAGGCATACGACGAACCTTCTGCTTTACAGGGACAAAACCTTCTTTCGTTGGTAGTCGGTGTACCACAATGTCGATATCTAAACCTGGCATGTCTTCATAAGACCAAGAAAAAATCTCGATATAATCTCGCAGCATCTAGATCAATCTCTCTTTAACACAGTTCTCAAGACCCGCTCCTATCTTGATTTCTTTTCTGTATTCATCGGTACCTAGATTCACAACTTCGACCGACTCTTCATGTTGTTGTATAGCCCTTTCCTCTTGCTATAGTAGTCTGGAAAGTTCTCCTGGAACTTCATAGTCTTCCTCACCTTCATCTTCGGCTTGGTAGATCGGATTATCAAAGTTATATTTAACAATATTAGTCGTTCTCGGCGGAATCCGAGTGAATATGGATCTGGTTTATTTAGGTGGTGTGTGTAAGAACACATAGCTTTTGAAAATGTGATAAAGTAAAAATAAAGACAGAGGGCACAATATTTGAATGCAAAAGTCTAATAATTTATTGAATGAAAGCATAAAACACTATGATAAATTATGTGAAAGTTATGCTTGGTCAAAGTTCTGTTGACTTTTGATCAAAACCCCTAATTTAGAAACTTTGACTTTTGATCGATTCTTTGATTTTCTTGATGAATAATGATCAACCCTTGATCAAATGATGAATGTGACTTCAAAATATTGATGTTGACAAAAAATAATGAAGTTTGATTGTATTTTGACCATATTTGATCTTTTGACCAATACAACTGATTTTCAACCATCTGAGTAATTGATTGAGCACACTTGAGCTGTGAGGCTTAACACTTGGCATGGTGATACTTTGAGACATATGAGGAGGCATGATGCTCACTTGAGGAATTAGAATACAACTTTTTCGTGAGAGAAACAAAACCCTAGTTGTGGGTTGACTGCTTAGGAGATGGTTCATCTGGTCAACCCTTGAGGAACTCTTGAGTATGGAGATGTGTATTGACTTGAAAAATAGGAGGGAAAATTTTGGGGTATAACACCCACATTTACTCTAATCCCATTGATAACGACTCTGCTATTGATAAATATGACTTTGATAATCCGATCTACCAAGCCGAAGACGAAGGCGAGGAAGATTGTGAAGTGCTAGGAGAACTTGCCAGACTACTACTGCAAAAGGAAAGGGCTATACAGCCATACGAAGAACTAGTCGAGGTTGTGAATCTAGGTACCGATGAAAATAGAAAAGAAATCAAGATAGGAGTGGGCCTTGAGAATAGTGTTAAGGAAAGATTGATCCAGATGTTGCGAGATTACATCGAGATTTTTGCTTGGTCCTACAAAGACATGCCAGGTTTAGATATCGACATCATGTTACACCGACTACCAACGAATGGAGGTTTTCTCCCTATAAAGTAGAAGGTTTGCCGTATGCGTCCTGAGATGTCTGAGAAGATTAAAGTCGAAGTCATGGAGCAGTTCAATGTTGGTTTCTTAGTCGTTACTTCCTATCCACAGTGGGTTGCAAATGTTGTGCCTATACCTTAGAAGGATGGAAAAATGCGTATATGTGTAAACTACCGAGATCTGAATAAGGAGAGCCTGAAAGACGATTTTCCGCTTCCATATATCGTTGTCCTGGTTGACAACACCGATCAGCATAAAGTTTTCTTTTTTATGGATGGTTTTTCTGGTTACAATCAGATCAAGATGGCTCCCGAAGACATGGAAAAGACTACTTTCGTTACACAGTGGGGCACTTTCTGTTACAAGGTCATGTCGTTTGGGTTGAAGAATGTTGGGACAACATATCAGCGTGCTATGGTAGCTTTATTCCATGATATGATCCATCACGAGATAGAGGTCTACGTCGACGACATGATAGCTTGATCACAAACCAAAGAAGAACATCTTGATCATTTGCTTAACCTATTTGTTAGACTGAAGAAATACAGATTGAGACTGAATCCGAGCAAATGTACATTAGGAATCAAATTTGGAAAACTCCTGGGATTCGTTGTCAGTGGTAAAGGTATTGAAGTTGACCCCTCTAAGGTTAAAGCTATTCAAGAAATGCCATCTCCCCATACCGAGAAGGAAATAAGAGGTTTCTTAGGACGGCTGAATTATATTGCTAGATTTATTGCACATCTAACTACTACTTGTGAGCCAATCTTCAAGTTACTGAAGAAAGATCAAGTAGTAGAATGGAAGGACGATTTCCAGACATCTTTTAACAAAATCAAGGAGTACCTTCAAGAACCTCATATCCTGATGTCACCAGTTGAAGGAAGACCTCTAATCATGTACCTAACAGTGTTCGAGAGTTCAATGGGGTGTGTGTTGGGGCAACATGACGAGTCTGGTCAAAAAGAGCATGCAATATACTACCTTAGCAAAAAGTTTACTGACTGTGAAACAAGATACTCACTACTCGAGACAACTTGTTGTGTTTTGGCTTGGGATGCTCGCCGACTAAGATAGTATATGTTGACTTACATTACCTTATTGATCTCTAAAATGGATCCGATAAAATACATATTCGAGAAACCTTCTCTCTCCGAAAGAATAGCAAGATGGAGAATGATCTTGACCGAATACGACATTCAATACACTACTCAGAAAGCGATAAAAGGAAGTGTAGTAGATGATCATTTGTCTCATCAAGATGTAGATGACTACCAGTCTATGCATTTTGAGTTCCCAAACGAGGATATTATGTTAGACACCGATTACGAGGAGCCTGGACCGGATGAAGGACTTGAGTTAGGATCCCGATGGACCATGGTCTTTTATGGAGTTTCTAAATCACTTGGCAATGGTATTGGCGCTATGATCATATCTCCCAAGGGAGGACATACACCTTTCACCTCCAGGATATGTTTCGACTGCACCAACAATATGGATGAATACGAAGCATGCATAATGTGTATCCAAGCTTCTATTGACTTGAGGATCAAATTTTTGCAAGTATATGGGGACTCAAATTTGGTGATTAGTCAGATTAAGAGTGAATGTGACACGAAGCATCCAAATCTCATTCCGTATCGAGAACATGTGTTGAATCTGATACATTACTTCAAAGAAATCACTTTTGAGCATATTCCACGAGAAGAGAATCAGTTGGCAGATGCATTAGCTACCATGTCATCTATGTTCAAAGTCATACGGGACAACGAAGCTCCTCATATTACTATTGAAAGACTAGACGAGCCAGCATACTGTTGTGAACTCGACACTGAAGGAGTAGAAGAGAAACCTTGGTTCTAAAAAGTAAAGAGGTATCTTGAGGCTCAAGAATACCTCGAGGGGGTATCTGTCAATGATAAGAAGTTTCTAAGGAGATTCGCTTCTAAGTTCTTTCTAAGTAACATCATCTTATACAAACGCAACCATGACTTTGCCTTACTCTGGTGTGTAGATCAGAAGACAACTGAACGAATTATGGAAGAGTTGCATGAAGGCACTTTTGATACTCATTCTAGTGGTCATACAATGGCTAAGAAGATTCTGTGAGCAGGTTACTAGTGGTCCACTATGGAAGTTGATTGCTATCGTTATTCCCGATCTTGTCACAAATGCCAGATATACGCAGATAAAGTGCATGTGCCTCCGGTTCCATTGAATGTTCTGACCGCTCTGTGGCCCTTCGCGATGTGGGGCATTAATATGATAGAAGAAATCAACCCTAACGCTTCTAATGGGATTCGTTTCATCCTCGTTGTTATTGATTACTTTACCAAGTGGTGTCATACCCCAATTTTTGACCTAATATACCACCTTACATTTTGCATCATTGCATCACTAACAGTTCAGAACAGAATTAATCGGGTGTGGCTTCTACAGGTCAAAATCAGGATTTCACAAATTTTTCATCTGATTCAAGAGGTAATCAATTAGGGTTTGAGTTCTCACTCACCTAAATTGATATATCTTGATCAACCATCAATAATTGATCTTCAGATATCCAACTTTTCCTCATGATCTATCAAGGATCGACCAATTAGGGTTTTCATCGAGGATAAGCAATCACTGATTTTCTGATCAATGAATGACTTTTTTTCTTGGAGATTGATCTTCATATCTTCAAAACAACATCTTGACCTAATTTCCTAATTCAAAACATCACAGAAGTTCACATTTTTCATCAGTCAATTTTTGGATCATGTGATGAAATTTCATCTGCACTGAAAAATCAAACTTTGACTTTTGGTCAACTTTTTCAAGATAAAACTTTTTTAATCATCAAAGTACTTCAAATGATCCATCATGATCATAAAAAATCAAGAAATTTGGAAAAGTCAACAAAAAGTCAAAATTTTCAACATTTAGAAAAATTTTAAGTATTGAAAATTTCATGTTTTTTCCTACTTTCATGGCATTTTTTCACATAGTTCCGTTTGGAATTAGAAAAAACTCAAAACATGAAAGTTGTAGCCCTTGTTACAAGCTTCCCAAAATGTCCAAGAACTTGCAAAACCATTTTTTCTAGCTACACTTTTGATTTTGAAACATAGAGCTCCAAAACCATGAATTTCGAGTTCATGCTTCAAAGATTACAAGTCATTTTTTATTTTCTTTCCTTCTGGAAGCCTTGCCACCTAGCCAAGATGGATAGAGCTGATAAAAATCAGATGAGAGGTAATTATGATGGAGATAAGATCAAGTTGAGCTTTAACCATGGTTAAAAGAAGATTCCTTTTGCATTTATGGAAAAAATGACTTTCTTGCCCTCTAAGGCAGGTTGTTCAAATCCAAGCCAATCTTCTTCACTTACCATTCTGATATCTTGACCTATAAGTAGAGGTCATGTTTGCAAATTGAAACCACACCAAAGCTATGCAAGAACAAGCTTTCTCTTTTCTTTCTTAAAATTCAAGTTACATAGTTCAAAAGTGAGAATTTTTGCATCTTTCAAATCTTGTGAAAAACCATGAGAAATTTGGTGTCTAACATGTCTTAAAATCAATATAGAACTTGTTTGAAACTTAAAATCAACACAAGAACTTCTAAAACTCAGAATCCATGTTTGAAACAAAAAGCTTGCAAAAACTGCCTTAACTTTCAAACTGATCATTGGCTCGAGCTAGTTGTGATTTTATGATTCAAACATCATCCACATACTTCACATAAGTGATACAAACCATCACCTTTGATCTGTAACACCTCTAACCACGAATTTGGGGTTCACTTCGAGCAATTGTAGGTGGACTTGGGTAAAGAGTTCCAGACCATTTCAGAGTGTGCATAGTGATCAAACACCTTCCATAAGGTTCACTGGTGCTCCAGCAATCATCAAACATCAACTGGAAACACTCCTTTGAAGAATTCGATTCCAGCTACAAGAGGTAAGTTGCTCAACTTCGAAATCTTTGATTCTTGATTTACAGTTCAAAAATGGCTTGGCCGTTTTGTTTCTGCACCTTCATTGATCATTAACCCTCAATCAATTGATCAAATCCATGTTCATACACGATTTCAATTTGATTTTTAGGAATTAGGGTTCTTCGCGTTTTCTGGAAAATTAATCATGTTTAACTAAAAATAAATGGAATTAATCACCATCATCATGTTCCTGGTTCAATTTCAATCAAGTTTGATGTTTACATCGATCATTTTCATTGAGAAACAAAGAATCCATGGTTGAATGAAGGGTCGAGGAAGAAGAAGAGCAGTGCACACGTTTTTCAGAAATTCAAATATTAAGTTTATAATATAATTAATAGGAATGGCATAAATGAACGGATGTATTGCCGCCCAAGCGGTTGCCAGCTCACCTTTAAGTCACTTGCCATGCCTTGCCCAATGTTCCCGGGTTCGAGTAGCCTTGGGACCATTTTTGCCAAACTGTTTTGTTTCTCTTCATATTTTTTTCAAATTTCAACACTTTCAAAGCCCAATCAAAACTCCTCATTTTGAGGTGATTTTTTGCACACGTGTCATTTAACATGTCTATTTTATGATGATGTCAAGAAAATCCAAAAATATTATCTTTTGATTACATTTTCATCGAGCCGAAAACGAGACATTTTAAGTACGTTTCAAGCACCTTTCAAAGATGTTTCTTTCAAACTTTCGAAACCCGAAACTTTTTCAAACTTCTTGTAAGTATATTTTATCTTTCAAAAACACTTTCAAGATCTTTTCAAAACTTTTCATCAAACTTACATCCTTTTTCATGATCGACCCGATTTGAAGATAAAACAGAACTCGTTTTCCTCGAATTTCTTAAGATCATGGGCCTCCCTCAGTGTAAGTCCCAATTCTTTTATGTACATAGCTATTTCCTTGTACATATCCAATTCTTTTATGTATATAGCTATTTCCTTGTACATATCCAATTCTTTTATGTACATACCAATTTTTTACTTGTACCTAATACAGACGACTTTTGTAAATATTCAAGTATAGACAAACTTCGTTCGTTTGTTTTCATTTCACTTGTATATACACTGAATACCATTGGTATTAAAAGGAGCATTATTCAGCGCTTTTAAACCAATGGGCCTCCCTCACGGTGTAAGTCCCAACCCTCCTATGTACATATTCATTTCCTCGTACATAAATACTCATTCATGTACATATTCATTCCCTTGTACACATTCAAACTTGTAAGTAATCAAGTTATGCTCGTTTTAAACGCACATTTTCATACATTTGTTTATATTTCCTTCATAAACTCATTTGAATAGACTTCATACAATTGCTTATATAACTGTCTAGTTATAACATAACAACTAGTCTAACCATTAAGTTCCCCACAGAGTTAGCCTCCTCTTGGGCTTTGTACAAGATAACTCATTCATCTGAGTTCGGCCTCCTCTTAGGCTTCATATAAGAAAACTCATTCATCGAGTTTAGCCTCCGCTTAGGCTTCATATAAGACAACACTCCCTTTGATTGACCTCCTCTTGGGCTTCGTTCAAAAGAACTCCTCATTGAGTTTAGCCTTCTCTTGGACATCAAACAAAGAAAGACGGAAATCTCTTATGACCTCCTATTGGGCTTCCAATACAAAGAATCACCCGCGCTAGGATAGAACCCTGAGAGTATGATTTCCCGGTGAAATCGCTCTTGAAATCCTAAGAGGATGGTTTCCCGATGAAACCACTCTTAAAGCCAAAGCCAGTCATACCCTATAGCTTCCTCTTGAGCTTCATGCAAGGACCCTCGATGACCCTCGATGACCCTCGGAATGCCTCCTCTTGGGCTTACAATACAAGGACCCATGGGCTTCTTAAAAGCATCCCCCTAATCCAATCAATTTCTCCTCAAGATTTAGACAGTTATCATCTCTATGGAAGAAGTATCTCATCTATCACATCACATACAATCAAAAACTTTTCAAACTCTTTTCAAACAAAAACATCTCTTAATCGTAAGTGGTAACGCTTGTACACTCAAGAAAAACACCCAATGCTTACAATTAAAAGATTCAATCATCTTTTTCAAACATCTTTCTAAAACGTAAGTGGTAGCGGCTTGTACACTCAAGCAAAACACCTATAACTTACGACGAAAGATTTCAATCAATCACCCTTTCAAAATGTATGTGATGAAATAGATTAGATACATTTTTTCATTAAGATGACATTTGTCTTTGTCTCTTAATAACATCCCGTTGCTTCCACTAGCATAAGTGGGAACTACGATTGCTCTGACTTTCTCAACATCCCTTTGAGAATATGTAGGCACAAGGTCTCATCCTTGCCGAGCAAATTTCTTTCTCCCTCAAACCAAACAAACCATAGATCCCTTTAGATCCGAGCTACAAATGCTCTGATTCCCACTAAGGGATATGTATGCAAAAGATCCCAGTGATCTTTGCGAGCACGATAATAACAAAACCTAGGATCCCACATAATCTATCCTTCTTAAAATACAAAGGAGAAACTTTCTCAAGCATAGAAATAGCAATTTAAAACACACAAACATATCAAACATATTCATATATAAAGCTATAGATAACTATATATATTTAGGGTGCTCCATATATTCCCTTTATATAACAAACCCTCTTTCCCGGAATCTCCCCAATGCGTTACGTCTAGTTCACGCTAGTCGTAATGCATATCAAATCAATTGAGGGTATTGCAGCTTTCCCCTTTTTCATAATCATTTTCTTGTGTTGGAAATAATAAAGCTTGATGCTCATGGCATCTTTATAAACAAATCAAAAGTAAATCGTTTGAGCAGGAGAATTGAATTGATTTGATTCCTCGCGTCACTTTGCGACGAGAAAAATGGCGACTTCTAATGCGCTAAATTTTGATTTTCAAAAAAAATGTGACTACTTTCAAAGCACCAAGCTTTTGTTTTCAAAAGAAAAAAAGGGTTAAGCTTTCATATGTGCATATGTTTGTGTGTTTCACGATTTCATCGATGGAAAGAAATCTAACCGGTTAAGAAACATTTTAAGATCTAGGTGGGGTATAGTTAACGTCTGGCTTATTAAGTTAATTTGAGATCCCTCTCTCGATGGAGGTTGTTTTGGGAGTATTTAGTATTTCATTTTGCTTTCAAGAGAACTTCATGTAATCGACCATTTAGGTTTCAAAGAATTTAAGATTTTTTTCTTGAAAAATATTATTGGACTTGTATTCAACAAATTCGATAATATTTCAAAGAAGCGTTGAACTGTATTATCTAGAACCCGTTTCGGATGAATAAGCCCTTAGAACTTACCCATGTTTGATTCTTATCGTTGGCCTCATGCTCGTGACTTGAGCGGCGTGTGTATAACTACTAACCATGTTTGTAGCATTCATGCATTCATTCAAAAACATTTCTCTTCGGTTTCCGAATTTGAACAAAACACCTTCTATCGGATAAGGTTCCCTTCTTGGGAAGCCATTCCTAAGTCGATCATTGCAAAATGACTCCTAATGAGAGAAGGCTCTTAAATTCTAATGGAGGCTCTTAAATTCTAGTATGGTAGTAAGCTTTTGAAGTTATTTTAGCTTTACTCATCTATGGATTGGTGTTGTTTCCCAACGTCCCAAGTTTCGTTGATATCAACGCCATAAGGATCTTCGATTGGAAATCCGTTCCCACTTTGCTTGGTAACACGTATTTCTCCATTCATCATAGGAATCGTCAAGGAGATGGAACTATTGTGTGTTGTGTACCTCTGTTTTCAAATGGATTGTCTCACTTGCCTAAATCTCCTATCTTCATGAAAAAAGGCGATTGGCATTGGTCTCGAAGGCTCATGTCTCTTACAAGCGATGATATCCATTGGTATACCTTGGCGGACAATGAGATGGAAATCATTGAAAGTTGTGGAGAATTTGCCAGCGTACCTCTCATTGATACGAAAGGAGGAATCAACTTCAACCCATTCTTGGCGAGGCGTCAACTCGGTATGCAAACTCTAGTAAACCTCTTGGTTTCTGGTGAAAGCTACTTCTATCATGAAGGGAAGATTCTCAAGGTTTGAAAGCGAGAATGATCGAGCTTGGCATCACATCCGAAGGAAGGAAAAGGTAATGCCGAGAATGTGTAGCCATGGAAATCTACACTTCTTGGGTGAAGAAAGAGCAAAGGAATTAGAATGCCTTATGCTTATGAAGAACCCATGTTCTCAACGACTTCAAATCAACAATTTTTCCCGTCGAGACTATGGGAGAATACCAAGAAGCTTTGGCCAAGATGAGGCTTGAGAAAGAGGCTTTGGAAGATAAGTTCTTTAAGACTGATCTCGAGAACGAGAAGCTCAAGAAGCAAGTCAAAGATCATGAAAAGACGCTCAAGAAAAAGAAAGCTTGAGGAAATGACAACCAGTGATCCAGCTCTGACGAGTGGAAGAAAGTCGTCAGCAAGCTAAAAGCCGAGAAAGCTGAACTGAAAGCTCACAATGGGAAAGAAATCTTGAAGTTGAAGCTACAACAAGCCTTTGGATCTTCATCCGACGAGGACGATTAATTAGCTTAGATTGTAGTTTTATCATTTATTTTATCGTTGTATGAGCTATGCTCAAAAACAAAAATTGTTGTAATCTTCTTCCAATAATTAATAAAGTAAGTGTTTTCCATCCAAATATTTGCCAGAAATTTCTCTTTTAGCGTAAATTCTTTGGAAACTATTTTCTCTTTGCATGCATCATACCATGCATATCGAGTTTATTTTTTAGAGTCTTATCTTTTGGAATTTTTTCCAGAAAGAGAAAGATTGTCAAGCTGTCACGTCTTAGAGTTTCTCGACCACGTCCACAGCCAACTCGTACATACAATACTCGTTCAAAGAGAAGGAAAATAATGGAAGGTTTTGAGAAAGAAAATGTTGAGCTTCGTATACGGTGACAACACTTGGAGGAGGTGGAGAGACTCACTTCTTTGGTAAGTTCGTTGGCAACTACGGAAGTCCATAAACAACATTGGCGATCAAAATCAGCGGCGATTTGAGACTACTACTACTCCGGTTTCAGCTGTTGCACGATAGTCCACTCTTGATATGCGGAAGGTTATCCATGGGGCATGCCTTTCAATTTCGGCATCGGTTCGTCAACCCACTTCTCGGTACAAACAACCACGTTTGAGGTTCTTACTTTGAGAACTCAGCGCTTACTCCATGACATGGAGTAACCTTTCCATAGTAACTATAGCGGTTTCTCAACCGATCATGACCAACTCGACTTCGAAGTTCACACTATGCGGATGAAGAAGTCTATCATAATCCGAGCGACAACCACGAATCCTCGTGGCCCGATGGAGAATCTCCGAGGCGACTCCATAAGATGCGACTTGAGGTCAAAACAATCCGTGGGAAGGAATTGTTTGGGAAGAATGCCACGATCATGCTGGTTCCTCGCGTAAGAATACTGCAAAGTTCAAAGTCCACGACTTTGAAAAGTATAAAGAAATTCACGCCCGCGAGTCATCTCACGATGTACGCTAGGAAGATGTCTACATACAATGACAATCACCAATTGCTAATTCACTATTTCCAAGACAGTCTCACCGGTGCCGCACTGAAGTGGTACATGGGACTAGATAGTGCGAATATCCAGACATTCAATGACCTAGGCGAAGCCTTTGTCCAACAGTACAAATTCAACTTGGACATGGATCGAGATCGGGATCAACTCCGCTCCATGTCTCGGAAGGAAAAAGAGACATTCAAAATCGTGACGTTGGAGGAAATTGCGCCCAGTCAACCCGTTAGAGGAGAAGGAAATGACCAAGGTTTTCTTAAACACTCTTGGCCCATTTTACTACGAACGAATGATTGCTAGCGCTCCCGGAGATTTCACCGAGATGGTAAGCATGGGAATACGACTAGAGGAAGGAGTTCGAACATGACGCCTAGTCAAAGAAATAGGATCTTCCAGTGGAACTAAGAGGGTAGGAACCAATTTTCAAAAAAAAAACGAACATGACATAGGAATGGTATCCCGAGGGAAACCAAGAAAGAATGTCAGTCAACAACGACAGGTAGCTACCATAGCACCCGCTGTTAATACAAGTTCAAATGAATTGCTCACGGTTCCGGCAAACTCAACGACCTCGACAGCGAGCTCGGTTCAACAATCAGAACCGTGCGCCCAGGGTCTCGCAGTTTGATCCAATTCCGATGACATACACGGAATTATATCCTGCATTAATAGAAAGGAATCTTGTGCAAACTAGGGTACCACCTCTAGTACCAGAAAAATTACCATGGTGGTACAAAGCAGGCGTGTCTTGCCCTTTTCATCAAGGGGCATCGGGTCATGATCTCGAGCATTGCATAGCACTAAAAGCCGAAGTACAAAGGTTAGTAAGGTCTAATCTTCTCTCCTTCAGGAACACAAATCCAAACGTGCAAGCAAATCCACTTCCGAGTCATAATGGACATACAGTGAATTTGATACTAAGGGATACTGAGATCGGTATCTTATCACAGACGTGAATATGATAAGAGAAAGTTTGGTACAGCTCCATGATACATACAACACAATGGGCGCTTTCATTAAACATGACTACACAGCTTGCAGAATCTGCTTCAAGGATTTTCGAGGATGTCCAACTGTGAGAGCAGACATTCAACGGTTAATAGACATTGGTGATATTCAGATCTCTAGGAACAGAAACGACTATGACGTGAATATGGTAGGGCATTTTCCGCATGAGCTTTTAGTCTCAGATATCAACTCGGAAATTCCCGAAGTAAACGTCATTATCCCCTATTTCAATGTACCCAAGTGTACGGAAGTTGAATATAACGGTTCGAAAGTACCAGAATCTCCTTTGGTGATCTGTCTACCCGGTCCTGTTCCGTACAGTTCTAACAAAGCGATTCCCTATCAATACAATGTGACTATGATAGAAGATGGGAAGGAGAAACCCGTGCCAACTCTTTTAACTGATGTTAATATAACTGAAATAGGACGAGTAATGCGAAGTGGACGAGTACATACTCCGTTGCCACCAAAGTCACCTGTTGTTCCTATTGTTGGACGAAATCCCGTTAATACACCTCCCGAGAATCCCATGGGATTCTGTTGTAATCAAACATAGCGTTGGTCCGTGCGGAAGGAACCAATGTCAATTCGGATTCGATGAGATTCTAAAACTAATCAAGAAAGCGATACGAGTTGTGGATCGGTGATGCGAGACTCCTCAAAATTCGATACTATCTCTACCTCTGAATTAGAAGCCCACCGAAGCTTTGATGAAAGTGCTAGATCAAGCTTACGTGATCACGGCGTGACTACGGATCAATTTGGTGGAATTGTAGGCAATATAACGACTTGCAACAATTTAAGCTTGATGATGAAGAACTTGGGAAGGAAAAGATCCAATCGGCTCTGCATATCTCAATGATTTTCCAATCGGACTCTACATCCAACGTACTAGTGGATACGGTTCATCCTTAAATGTGATGCCCAAAGCGACTCTTGCTCGTTTATCTTACAAAGAGCGATGAAGTTCAACGACATAGTGGTAAGGGCCTTTGATGGTTCAAGGAAATATGTTATTGGGGAAGTCGATCTCCCGATGATGATCGATCCACATACTTTCCAAATCACCTTCAAGTCATGGATGTGCCGGTACTTACGGTTGTTTGCTAGGAAGACCATGGATACCGAGCGAGGGTGACATCCACTCTCCATCAAAGCTAAAATTCACGGCAAATGGGAAGCTAGTAACTATCATCGGTGAACAAGCTTTACTAGTAAGCCATTTATCCGACTTTTCTTTCATCACGATAGCGAAGTTGAAGGGACCGATTCAGGACTTTCGTTAGAAGATGAATCTACAAGCAAAAGTAGATCGTCTATCTACTCTTACAAAGAAGCGGTAGAATAGTGAAAGATGGTAATACTACGGGTTGGGGACAAGTAATAAAACACATCGACAAACGAGACAAAGTCGGGCTTGGATTTGCTCGTATTTCCTAAAGACAATCAAAGGGATGAAGCTCTTGATCAATATTCCACAGTGGGGTTTCTTAAACCACATTCTTCAAGAGGTTAACGTTCTTACCAATGAAGGTGATGAAAGCGATCTCTCGGATCGAAGAGTGGAGCACTTATCTTACCAGCTACGAATATGTGTCTCGGGAAGAATAAATGCGCGCCATTCTATCCTCTTTGATCAATTCAAAGGCATGTCCTACAAAAGAAGGAAAATTCACCTATCCCTTCTGAAGTTTGGGATACCTTGGGAGAACCAAGTGGAAATTTTGACTACATGGTGAAATACTTGCACTAAAGCTCAAAAATCAGAATTGAAGACATCGACCAATTGGATGGGACGATCCTTTGAGTATCCTAGTCAACGGAAGAGTTGTACATATCTTCCGATCTCATCAACCAATTGAGGTTCGAATGAAGATCGGCTGCTTTAATCAACGTTTGAAAATGGACGATTTGGAAGCAGTCTTAACTGATTCATCTACATCGAAAGTACATTCTTGAATCCATCGAGAAGGTCGATTGAAAAGTCTTTGGAAGCAAAGTTCGGACTATGAGTTCGCCCAACGGAGGACGAATGCTGTATAGGGGTTTCTTTGTGGACAGGTTTGATATCTTTGGTGTTTCGAAAATAAATGCATCCACTTTCACGTTAACTTTTCTGAAAAAGAATAAAAAAATTGATCAAACATAAATCAAATTTGCGAGATGGACAAATCCATTGAGCATAATAACTCATGCTCTCTCGACTTTGAAATCCCGTGAAGTCGCCCAGGAAGAAGTTGAAGAGATCGGATGAGATTTCTCATTGCTTAAGCACGAGGAAAGAATCATTAAACCTCACAAAGAGCCTTTGGAAGCAATCAACTTGGGTTACGAAGAAGACAAAAAGTGAACATCGGACTCTATTCGATATAGCGTCAAGGGTAAGCGATAAGTCTTCTCAAAGAATTCGTCGATGTATTTGCTTGGTCCTACCAAGACATGCCGGTTTAGATACCCGGCGTCGTGGAGCATCACTGCCATTAAGCCGGAGTGTCCACAGTTAAACAAAAGGCGAGAAGAGTTCACGAAATGGCGACAAAATCAAAAGGAAGTTCAAAAGCATTTCGGCGGGTTTCCTCGTCCACGAATATCCTCAATGGCTAGCCAACATAGTGCACATCTCCAAGAAGGCGAAAGGTCGAATGTGTGTTGACTAGGGACTTGAACAAAGCTAGTCCAAAAGACGATTTCCCACTACCGCATATCGACATGCTAGTGGATAGTACTGCAAAATTCAACGTCTTTTCCTTCATGGACGGTTTCTTTGGTTACAATCAGATCAGAATGGCTCCCGAAGACATGGAGAAGACATCCTTCATCACGCCATGGGGCACATTTTGCTACAAAGTAATGCCGTTTGGATTAAAGAATGTTGGCGCAACCTACCAAAGGGCAATGACTACTCTCTTTCATGACATGATGCACAAAGAGATCGAAGTCTACGTGGACGACATGATAGCAAAGTCTGACACTGAAGAAAAGCATATAGAATATCTCTTAAAGTTGTTTTGACTAAAAATTTCGACAGCGAATCTAACAAATGCACCTTTGGGGTAAGATGAAAACTCCTAGGTTTCATCGTCGGTCAAAGAGGTATTGAAGTTGACCACGACAAAGTCAAGGCTATTCAAAAATGCCTACACACATCTGAGAAAAGCAAGTAAGAGGATTTCTTGGACGGTTGAATTACATCTCAGTTATCTCTCAAATAGCGCTACGTGGGCCAATATTCAAGCTTCTCCGCAAAAATCAAGAGGTTGTGTGGACAGAAGATTGCCAAAAAGCGTTTGATAGTATCAAAGAATACCTGTAAGAACCACCGATATTGATTCCTCCAGTCGAAGGAAGACCATTAATCATGTACCTTACCGTGCTAGAAGATTCCATGGGTGCGTGCTTGGACAACAAGATAACCGTAAAGAGCATGCCATCTACTATTTGAGTAAAAAGTTCACAGACTGTGAAACTCGTTACTCCATGCTCGAGAAAACATGTTGTGCTTTGGTATGGGCTTCAAAACGTCTCCGCTAATACATGATCAATCACATGACTTGGTTAATCTCCAAAATGGATCCAATCAAATCGTCTTTGAAAAGCACGCGGGAAGAATTGCTCGATGGAAGATGCTATTATCGAATATGACATCGATGCCGTGCTCAGCGGTCAAAGCATTCTCGCCGATCACTTGGCTTATCAACCGATCAACGAATACCAACCTCTCAAGTTTGACTTCCACGCGAGGATGTTATGTACTTAAAGATGAAAGATTGTGACGAACCGTTACACGAAGAAGGTCGATCCGAATCTAGATGGGGCTTAATCTTTGATGGAAGCGATTAATGTCTTTGGCAATGGAATTGGGGCTGTCATCATCACTCCAGGGTTCTCATATCCGTTTTCCATGATTGTTATTTGATTGCACCAACAACATCGCGAATATGAAGCATCATGGGTATCGAAGAAGCCATTAACGAGGATCAAGATCCTTGACATATATGGAGATTCCTCCCTTGTGATCAATCAAATCAAAGACAAGTATGAAACTCATCATCTTGGTTTGATTCCCTATAAATTATGCGGACGTTTGTTGACTTTCTTCAACAAAGTGGGCGCATCATATCCTCGAGATCGAATCGAATGGCGGGGCCTTGGCTACTCTATCTTCCATGTTCAAAGTCAACAATTGGAACGATATGCCGAAGATCCGTATCAGATGCCTTGAAAGGCCTGTATATGTATTTACAACAGAAGCAGTCTTCGACGATAAACCGTGGTTCCACGACATCAACGCTTTCTCAAACTCGAGAATACCCACTCGGGGCATCGTGCAAAGATAGGAAAACTCTAAGGCGGATTTCTAGAAATTTATTCCTAAATGAAGATGTGCTATACAAAAGAAACTTCGACATGGTCACCTCGGATCGTTGACAAACATGTAGCGAACACGATAATTCACGAAGTTCATGAAGGGTCCTGGAACCCATTCAATGGGCATGCAATTTCGGAAAGATCTTAAGGCGAGGATACTATTGGATAACAATGGAATCGATTGCGTAAACACGTCAAAGATGTCACAAGTGCGGATCTCGAATAAGATCCATGTGCCACCAACTCTACTCAACATTCTCTCCTCTCGTGGCCTTTCTCCATGTGGGCATCGACATGATTGGGATGATCAGACAAAAGCATCCAGCGGACATCGCTTCATTCTAGTGGCTATTGATTACTTCACTAAATGGGTCGAGCGACATCGTGCGCCAGCGTTACAAGACAAGTGGTTGTGAGGTTCATCAAGAACAACCTCATTTGCGATATGGAGTTCAAGTAAGATCATTACGGACAATGGATCGAACTTG
This sequence comes from Vicia sativa, assembly GCA_021764765.1. Classification (NCBI taxonomy): domain Eukaryota; kingdom Viridiplantae; phylum Streptophyta; class Magnoliopsida; order Fabales; family Fabaceae; genus Vicia; species Vicia sativa. Next base: position 136,589,391 of record CM038796.1, read on the forward strand.
AACAACAAAATGATGAAAGAGCGTGTGAGGAATTCAAGATCGAGCATCATAACTCATCTCCTTACCGGCCAAAGATGAGCGGCGCCGTTGAAGCGCCAACAAGAACATCAAAAGATCATCGGAAGATGGTTATCACCTACAGGCGGCACGAAATCTTGCCATTTGCTCGCATGGGTATTGTACTTGATCGCGCCAGCGAGGGCAACTCCTTTTCTCTAGTATACGGCATGGGCAGTGCTCCCCGTAGAAGTTGAGATTCCTTCAATGTGAGTTCTTATGGAAACTAAGTTATCTGAGGTCGAATGGTGTCAAAGCAAATACGACCAGTTGAACTTAATCGAAGAAAAGCGTCTGACCGCTCTATGCCATGGACAACTATATCAAAAAGGATGAAAGCCTTCGACAAAAGGTTCGACCTCGTGAATTCCGAGAAGCGACCTCGTGCTTAAAAAGATTTTGTCTTTTCAACGATTCTGCAAATGGACTCATAATTACGAAGGCATACATCGTCAAAGAAGCTTTTACGGCGGTGCTATGACTCTCACAACCATGGATGGTGATGAACTCCCGCATCACGTGAATCTTGATGCGATCAAAATACTTTGTCTAAAAACAAAAGAACAGCTCGGTAAGTCGAAAACCCGAAAAGGGCGGTTTAGGCAAAAATGAGCGTCTCGGTGGACTAAAAACCTAAAAAGGCGGTCCAGGCAAAAATTAGAGACAATAAACAGAAATTATCCTGATAGATTGAAAACCTGAAAAGGAAATCTATGCAAAAATTAAGGATCAAAATGACAAAGTAACTGCATCAGTCTGTACTTCGTCAATCTGAAGAAACTTCCATCAATGGATCTTCAATCAAAATCTTCTGAAGCAACAAGCATCGTTGGAATTCAAAGTTGTTAGGGATCATAATGGTTATTACTTTCAATGTAGCCTTTTCCCAATAAATTATCATTTCCAACTTTTGTAAATAGCTCATGGAATCACGCCTTTGGCTGATTACCATCCTATCAATAAAATTTGAGCCTTGTGCCCATTCATTTGCAATTCCTGCTTTATTACATTTTTAACGCTTTTTATTGTGAAAATCACTTTTGGAACTAAAAAAGTTTTAAATGAATTTTTACTTCAAAATTTTGAAATAAAAGCGAAATTTTCCTTTTGAACTATGAATACGGAAAGAACTTCAACAGTTTTCTCCATGAGTGTTTCGACCTCTGAAAGATAGAACAACTGCTACAGAAGTCTTCCTCTCCTCAGCAGAGATAATCAAAGGACGACATTCTTATCCAAAAAGAATTCCCAACAAAGTTGCCGATGAAATGCCTTTTTGAGAAAAGTTTAAAGCATGCAACTCAGATTCTTCATCGATGCGTCTACACCATTCTTTGATTTTCTTTGAATATTTGTTTGAACTGTGACGTAGTCCTTTTCCCAAATACCCTTTTTTTTTTGTCTTTGTCAAGTATCGTCAGCATGCATATGACATTCATAACATTCATCATTCATACATAATAGCATCATTAATGCATTTCTGCATTTTTCAAATGTTTGCTTCAATATCACTTGTTTAGGATTGCATCTGCTCCCAAGAAAAAAAACAAGTATGGGTGTGTCATCTTTCCAGTAGATTATCCCCAAGCAGAAAAATACATTTTTCTCTCATATTCCCCAGCTGAGATCATTCCTCATTGGGAACAAAGTCTTGATTGACTATTTCTTTCCAGTTCATTCCTGGATAGAACCTCGTCTCTGACCAACTTAGGTTTAGATTTCACAAGAAAAATTTACCTGTAAACAATAACCAATAGCCTTGTCATCCGAGCTGCTTATTTCCCTTTCATCTTGAAACTTGTCATAAAACAATTGTTCTTCTCAGCAAGTTCAAATCATGACAGTTCAAGAAATCCCCACAGTTGTCTTTCTGTCTTAAGAAACATGTGTCTTATCAATCAAAATGCCCGCATCTCCTCAAAAGAGAGAGATCCCCGGCAAGATTGTAACTGTGAAAATAGAAACTCGTTTGAGATCTGTTTCCATCATTGACTGTTATTCACAAGGCTAAATACTCAGTATATTTCTTAAGAATTACCTTGTTATAATTATCACTTCACTGATAATTGGTAATATCTTCAGAACTCATTACCATAAACTATCACAAGGCTGATAATTGGTAATATCATTTTTACTTACCTTGAACATTGTCACAAGGCTGACAGAAGATAATTTTCTCGTTTCCCAAAGTGAAACAGATATTCACATGCATTGTGAATCTATTTTCCCAGTGAAGCAAATTCCTTGTTTCCCAACCAACAAGATTATCTTTTCTTAGACAAATTGAGTCATCCTCACAATCTTTCCCCATCATATCAATCTTTGATATCTCTTGGGTGAACTTTTGCAACCATTTTGCATCATTTGCATTTTTTGGTATCTTAGGTCCAAAATTTGCGTATTCTGATATTTAAGTCTCTTCACACCTATCGAGACGAAGATATTCATCTTCATATCTCAGGTTAAAGAAACTTAAATAGGGGCATCTGTCATACCCCAATTTTTGACCTAATATACCACCTTACATTTTGCATCATTGCATCACTAACAGTTCAGAACAGAATTAATCGGGTGTGGCTTCTACAGGTCAAAATCAGGATTTCACAAATTTTTCATCTGATTCAAGAGGTAATCAATTAGGGTTTGAGTTCTCACTCACCTAAATTGATATATCTTGATCAACCATCAACAGTTGATCTTCAGATATCCAACTTTTCCTCATGATCTATCAAGGATCGACCAATTAGGGTTTTCATCGAGGATAAGCAATCACTGATTTTCTGATCAATGAATGACTTTTTTTCTTGGAGATTGATCTTCATATCTTCAAAACAACATCTTGACCTAATTTCCTAATTCAAAACATCACAGAAGTTCACATTTTTCATCAGTCAATTTTTGGATCATGTGATGAAATTTCATCTGCACTGAAAAATCAAACTTTGACTTTTGGTCAACTTTTTCAAGATAAAACTTTTTTAATCATCAAAGTACTTCAAATGATCCATCATGATCATAAAAAATCAAGAAATTTGGAAAAGTCAACAAAAAGTCAAAATTTTCAACATTTAGAAAAATTTTAAGTATTGAAAATTTCATGTTTTTTCCTACTTTCATGGCATTTTTTCACATAGTTCCGTTTGGAATTAGAAAAAACTCAAAACATGAAAGTTGTAGCCCTTGTTACAAGCTTCCCAAAATGTCCAAGAACTTGCAAAACCATTTTTTCTAGCTACACTTTTGATTTTGAAACATAGAGCTCCAAAACCATGAATTTCGAGTTCATGCTTCAAAGATTACAAGTCATTTTTTATTTTCTTTCCTTCTGGAAGCCTTGCCACCTAGCCAAGATGGATAGAGCTGATAAAAATCAGATGAGAGGTAATTATGATGGAGATAAGATCAAGTTGAGTTTTAACCATGGTTAAAAGAATATTCCTTTTGCATTTATGGCAAAAATGACTTTCTTGCCCTCCAAGGCAAGTTGTTCAAATCCAAGCCAATCTTCTTCACTTACCATTATGATATCTTGACCTATAAATAGAGGTCATGTTTGCAAATTGAAACCACACCAAAGCTATGCAAGAACAAGCTTTCTCTTTTCTTTCTTAAAATTCAAGTTACATAGTTCAAAAGTGAGAATTTTTGCATCTTTCAAATCTTGTGAAAAACCATGAGAAATTTGGTGTCTAACATGTCTTAAAATCAATATAGAACTTGTTTGAAACTTAAAATCAACACAAGAACTTCTAAAACTCAGAATCCATGTTTGAAACAAAAAGCTTGCAAAAACTGCCTTAACTTTCAAACTGATCATTGGCTCGAGCTAGTTGTGATTTTATGATTCAAACATCATCCACATACTTCACATAAGTGATACAAACCATCACCTTTGATCTGTAACACCTCTAACCACGAATTTGGGGTTCACTTCGAGCAATTGTAGGTGGACTTGGGTAAAGAGTTCCAGACCATTTCAGAGTGTGCATAGTGATCAAACACCTTCCATAAGGTTCACTGGTGCTCCAGCAATCATCAAACATCAACTGGAAACACTCCTTTGAAGAATTCGATTCCAGCTACAAGAGGTAAGTTGCTCAACTTCGAAATCTTTGATTCTTGATTTACAGTTCAAAAATGGCTTGGCCGTTTTGTTTCTGCACCTTCATTGATCATTAACCCTCAATCAATTGATCAAATCCATGTTCATACACGATTTCAATTTGATTTTTAGGAATTAGGGTTCTTCGCGTTTTCTGGAAAATTAATCATGTTTAACTAAAAATAAATGGAATTAATCACCATCATCATGTTCCTGGTTCAATTTCAATCAAGTTTGATGTTTACATCGATCATTTTCATTGAGAAACAAAGAATCCATGGTTGAATGAAGGGTCGAGGAAGAAGAAGAGCAGTGCACACGTTTTTCAGAAATTCAAATATTAAGTTTATAATATAATTAATAGGAATGGCATAAATGAACGGATGTATTGCCGCCCAAGCGGTTGCCAGCTCACCTTTAAGTCACTTGCCATGCCTTGCCCAATGTTCCCGGGTTCGAGTAGCCTTGGGACCATTTTTGCCAAACTGTTTTGTTTCTCTTCATATTTTTTTCAAATTTCAACACTTTCAAAGCCCAATCAAAACTCCTCATTTTGAGGTGATTTTTTGCACACGTGTCATTTAACATGTCTATTTTATGATGATGTCAAGAAAATCCAAAAATATTATCTTTTGATTACATTTTCATCGAGCCGAAAACGAGACATTTTAAGTACGTTTCAAGCACCTTTCAAAGATGTTTCTTTCAAACTTTTGAAACCCAAAACTTTTTCAAACTTCTTGTAAGTATATTTCATCTTTCAAAAACACTTTCAAGATCTTTTTCAAAACTTTTCATCAAACTTACATCCTTTTTTCATGATCGACCCGATTTGAAGATAAAACCGAACTCGTTTTTCCTCGAATTTCTTAACCGATCATGGGCCTCCCTCACGGTGTAAGTCCCAATTCTTTTATGTACATAGCTATTTCCTTGTACATATCAAATTCTTTTATGTACATAGCTATTTCCTTGTACATATCCAATTCTTTTATGTACATACTAATTTTTTACTTGTACATAATACAGACGACTTTTGTAAATATTCAAGTATAGACAAACTCCGTTCGTTTGTTTTCATTTCACTTGTATATACATTGAATACCATTGGTATTAAAAGGAGCATTATTCCCGGTGAAACTGCTTTTAAACCAATGGGCCTCCCTCACGGTGTAAGTCCCAACCCTCCTATGTACATATTCATTTCCTCGTACATAAATACTCATTCGTGTACATATTCATTCCCTTGTACACATTCAAACTTGTAAGTAATCAAGTTACGCTCGTTTTAAACGCATGTTTTCATACATTTGTTTATATTTCCTTCATAAACTCCTGTGAATAGACTTCATACAATTGCTTATATAACTGTCTAGTTATAACATAACAACTAGTCTAACCATTAAGTTCCCCACAGAGTTAGCCTCCTCTTGGGCTTTGTACAAGATAACTCATTCATCTGAGTTCAGCCTCCTCTTAGGCTTCATATAAGAAAACTCATTCATCTGAGTTTAGCCTCCGCTTAGGCTTCATATAAGACAACACTCCCCTCTTGAGTCGACCTCCTCTTGGGCTTCGTTCAAAGAACTCCTCATTGAGTTTAGCCTTCTCTTGGGCATCAAACAAAGAAAGAGACCGGAAATCTCTTATGACCTCCTATTGGACTTCCAATACAAAGAATCACCAGCTAGGATAGAACCACGAGTATGATTTCCGGTGAAATCGCTCTTGAAATCCTAAGAGGATGGTTTCCGATGAAACCACTCTTAAAAGCCAAAAGCCGACCATACCTATAGCTTCCTCTTGAGCTTCATGCAAGGACCCTCGATGACCCTCGGAATGCCTCCTCTTGGGCTTACAATACAAGGACCCATGGGCTTCTTAAAAGCATCCCCCTAATCCAATCAATTTCTCCTCAAGATTTAGACAGTTATCATCTCTATGGAAGAAGTATCTCATCTATCACATCACATACAATCAAATACTTTTCAAACTCTTTTCAAACAAAAACATCTCTTAATCGTAAGTGGTAACGCTTATACATTCAAGCAAAACACCCAATGCTTACAATTAAAAGATTCAATCATCTTTTTCAAACATCTTTCTAAAACTCGTAAGTGGTAACGCTTGTACACTCAAGCAAAACACTTATAACTTACGACGAAAGATTTCAATCAATCACCCTTTCAAAATGTATTTGATGAAATAGATTAGATACATTTTTTCATTAAGATGACATTTGTCTTTGTCTCTTAATAACATCCCGTTGCTTCCACTAGCATAAGTGGGAACTACGATTGCTCTGACTTTTGCTAGTGGAAGTAACGGGTGTTATTGAGACAGGAATCTTAATGAAAAATATATCTAATCTATTCATCACATGAAATTTGTTAAATCTTTAAGTAAGTTATGAATTTTGCTTCTAACGTTACCACTGCAGAAAAAGATGTTTTGAAAAATTTAATCTTTAATTATAACATTAGGTATTTTAGCGATATACAATGTTACCGCCTGAAATAAAGATGTTTTTATTTGAAAGGTTTTGAAAAGTATTTGATGTGTGATGATAATGAATCTTTCCATAGAATTAAATCTAAAGAGAATTGATTTTGGAAGCCGATGGTCACTTAAGCGAAGAGTCATCGAGTCCTGTATGAGAGAGGCATTCAAGGATCATCGGGGGCCTTGTGAAGCAAGAGGAAGCTATAGGGTGTGGTTGGCACGCTTTAAATGGTTTCATGGCCATCCTCTTGATTCAGTGATTTCAGCGAAATCATCTCTCGGATTCTATCGTGGTGAAGGGAGGCTATTTCTTTCTGTTTGATGAAACTAAACTCAGCTTTTGAGCAGAAGGCTAACTCGGCGGTGTTGTCTTGAGCTGGCGAAGGCTAAACTCAATGAATGAGTTTTCTGCTCAGACTAACTCAATAAATGAGTTATCTTATCCAACTAAAAGGAGGCTAAAGGGAAACCTAGTTGTTAGGCTAATTGTTATGTTATATGAGCGATTATATAAACAAGTGTGTGATGTGTATTCACAAGAGTTTATGAAGGAAGTATAAACAAGCGTTTAAAGCAAGTGTAACTTGAATATACAAGGTTTGGAAGTGTACAAGGAATGAATATGCACGAAGGTGTTTATGTACAAGGACATGAATATGTACATAGGAAGGCTGGGACTTTTGAGGCCGTTGAAGCATTTCAAAATGCTTCTCCAATGGAATGGAATATGTAAACAAGCGGATGAAAACAAGCGAGCAGTTGTTTATGCTTGAATATTTACAAAGATGATTGGATATGTAAAAGGAATTGAATATGTACATAAAAAGGATTGGGACTTACACCGTGAGGGAGGCCCATTGGTTTAAGAGCAGTTTCACCAGGAATAATGCTTCTCTTAATACCAATGGAATATGTGTATAAACAAGCGGATGAAAACAAACGAACGAAGTTTGTTTATGCTTGAATATTTACAAAGATGATTGGATATGTACAAGGAATTGAATATGTACATAAAAAGTGAAATTCCTGGCAGCAGATACGTGATGTCACAGAGAATGTTATGACACGGTATCTGACACTCTGTTAACAATACACACAATAAATTCAAACAGCAGTAAAGAACACAATAAATTGTTTACCCAGTTCAGTGTGTAACTACACCTACATCTGGGGGCTACCAAGCAAGGGAGGAAATTCACTATTAGTAGAATTAATTCAGGAATAAACCAACCAGTTTATCTCCTTCACTTAAAACCTACCCAATGCAACTTCAATCTAAGTCCTACTTAGACTTGAGTTCCTACTCACTCCCCCTCAATCACAGCAGAGATATCAACCTATTGATTAATTGAATTGTGAAGACACACTTCAATAAACTATCTTGATTTTGCTTCAAAGATTTAAACAAGAGACAAAACACTCGTGCTTCAAAGTTTTGAGTGATAAACTACCCTTACAAACAAATCCTAGTCCAAAGCACTTATCAATTGATAATTGCTTGGCTCACAAGAGTAACTAGAATTACACAAAATACAACCTGCTAAATCTTCAATACGATTCAAGCGCGGCGAGTAAGGGTTCTATTCCTATTATAGAAGCGATCCACGAAACTTCGATTTTGGGCTTCCATAATAATAGCTAGGGTTCACTTAATTAATCCTAAAAACTTAGTCTTTTCAACAACCAATTTAGGTTTAACTAAGATTAACCTAACATCCACGTGAGCATGCAATCTAATAACATATAACAATAATAGAATAGCTCGACAAACTTCACGAAAAATCTCGGGAAAAGCAGTTACGCATAACGAGAATGTCACGAGGATGTCATGACATCTTATGACATCAATCAAACTTCTGAAATTTCGGCCAACACTTGCTTCGGATCTGAGTACTTAAGCATCCTTGTCATGTAGGATTTATCTTCAATCTCTGAATGTCATGACATTTATCAAGACATTGCTATAATCGTTTTACCAAAAAGTAATGCCAACTTAAAACACTAACAAACTCCCCCTTTGGCACATTTTTGGCTAAAACAACTTAAGTCATCAGAGTACCTATGCAGCAGAAGAAAACATACTAGTTCTAAGCTATCCTAAGCTTTAAAAAAATAGAACCTAGAGAAGATAAATTCTACCCATGATTTTTCATACAATTTCCCAATTGCCCACATTTACCCACATACAAATCTCCATACAGTTTCCCCAATTGTCACACAGTACTTCTCCCCCTTTTTATCCTCAAAGGGGCCAAAGGTACCAGTACAAATGCCCCAACATTCAATCATATATTAAGAAAAGTACCATCACAATTAAGTTTATAGTTACAACTCTGTCAAAAGATTACAATTATCCAAAACAATAAGGGAAATAAGAAACAAAGTTTACATCAAGGAAACAGCAAAACAGAAGCACCATAGCAGCAGGTTATCAGATCAAATGCTCTTTTCTCCTGAAGAGACACTATGAAAGGAAGCATCTTGAACTTCCTTGACTCCGACCATCGATCATCATCATTTCGGCATTACCATTTAACCCTTCATCCTCGACCTCTTTGTCTACTCTAGTTGAGAGATCGGTTCTTCAAGGCTTTGCTTCCTTGCTTCAAGCTCTTTGCGGGTAGCTTTTAGCCACTAAGGCATTTCCTTTTGAGAAGTTGCCTTAACATTGGATGTCTCACGGATGTCATGACAATGTACGGGACATGTCTTCCTTGGAATAGCTTGTAGTGAAATCGAAGCGGGTGCTCTTTTGCGATTGCATCTCTTTCAACTAGAATATCAGGAAGTTGATCAATGATAATTCCACACAGTAGGGAGGAAAAGGCTATTGGTCCTTTGATTGCATAGCTTTCAGCATGCTTGAGGGTCTGCTCAAATATGTAGGTTCCATAGTCAAATTTAGCTTGAGTGCCTACTGCATATATGAATACCTTGATCCAATGGAAATGGTTGATTTGTGATTGGTTGGGACCCAGTTAGCAGCACCTATTTTGTGCAAGATGGCAAATTTTACACTCAGCTTGCTTGCTGAGAGTTTTCCCTTCAGAGGCCATTGCTTCACTTGTTTGGCAGTGATAGTTTGACATATTTGGTTGTCAGTTTCCTCAAGCTCTGGTTGAGCATCATCTGATCTCCCCAGGAATCTGTTGACCACACTTGGAGAGAACTTTACTTTTCTCCCCCTCACATACACAGTCTTGTAGTCTGCAGACCTCCCATCACCACAGCCACTAGACAAATTGACTATAAACTCTTTTACCAAAACATCATAATAGTTTGAGAAACTCACAACTATCTTCATTAAACCAGCCTCCTTAATCAAATCAACAATCTCCTTGCACTCAAGTGCACTCTTATTCAACTCTCTTTCCAGAGCAACCCTCTTTAAGCACACATACTTCCATCTTCCAGCATTCTCAGGATGATGGAATGAGATGTTATCAATGGCCACTTCAGGCACCTTGGGCAGGTTTCCAAGAGTTGGCTTCTTTCTTGGATGAATGTCTATGACATTCTCCACAACATCAAAGTCAGAATCTTGATCAGACTCTAAAGGTTCAGGCACCTTTCTCTTCTTTACAATAGGTGTTCTCTTGGGTCTAGAGCCACCACCAACAGTTTTTACTCTACACTTCTTTGTAGAGGGTCCAGCCTTGGTCTACTTCTCAGCCTTAGAGACATTGTCACCAACCTTTTCTTTACCAGGACTCTGTGAGGCAGCCTATTTTCCCTTCCTTCTCATCATCCTCTTTGCAATGCTTGGGTTGACATTGGCAATGAGGTCATTGTCTAAGAATACTTCATCCAAATCAATGACAGGGGGTTCAGCTAAGTCCTCAGAATCTTGAACTGGAGACTTTTCAAGATCATCACCAATTGGTTTCTCTGGAATCTCTTCTAAGATACTATCAGAGATATAGTCAGCAGGTTTCACAGGTGATTTAACAGAGGTACATTTTAGGGATTCCTCAAGAATACCATCGAAACCTCATCCTCGTTACGGGGGTTCAACAAAGTATCATCTTGATGGTGGAAGAGGGATTGACAACATTCTTTACGGGAGAATCAGCGGGAGTTTCGATGTCGGGATCCATAGGGTTTCTTGACATGATCATCGGATGTCTTGACATTCTGACATCTGGATCAAGCTGCTAAACTAGGGCTAGCGGACTTTTTGGTTTAGAGGGACAAAACCCCACGTCTGATTGGTTTTCGTTTAGGATCACGGTTACTATCCTAACAATGGCTTCATGCAGGACCTAGACCCTCTCTGTTTACTATTTAAGAGTCTTGAAGAGGATGGTTGGAGGTCTTACAAAAGGTGATGCTTGTGACTTTCGTGCATTCCTTGTCTTGTGATTTCTTGACCTTCGAGGTCGATTGCCATTGCACGATGGAGTAACCCTCGAGCTTCAACATGCATGGTTTCGACATTTGCCTAATCTCGACCATGGTGGGAGATGAAGAACAGATTCTTGGATGATGAAGAGGATGAAGACATATTTTCTTTGAAAATTTTGAGGGAATGAGAGCGAGAATGAGAGTTTGAGTATCTTTTGGATGAAGAGAATAGGATACTTTCAAATGAAGAAGCATTATAAGAAGGAGTCTCTTCTATTCTTGGACCTTTTAAAAATAAGATGAAAATAATTAAATGACCCACTTATAATTAATTGAAATAAAGGTCTCTTCCATTCCTTGTTGTAAGCAATGTTAATTGCTACAATTCCTCATATTGACAAATATGACTTGCCTTAAAATCTTAAAGTGACTAGCCTCGAGAGTTTTAGTAAAAATGTCAGCCAGTTGAAGTTCAGTGGCTACATGCTCCAATTTAATTACTTTTTCTTCTACAAGGTCTCTGATGAAGTGATGTCTAATGTCAATGTGCTTAGTCCTCTGTGTTGTATAGGATTCTTTGAAATATTAATAGCTTTTCGAGTTGTCACGAGTACAATGTCATGACATCTGTGTGACATTGTACTCGATCGACATCTTCTTCATCGGACCATTTGAGAACAAGCGCTACCGGTGTTATGTATTCAACCTCAGCAGTGGACAAGGACACACAGTTTTGCTTCTTGCTGAACCAAGAAACAAGATTGTTTCCCAAGAAGAAACATCCTCTAGAAGTGCTTTTATACAAGCTTTGATCAACATTTTCTCCACTTGTGTCCTTGGACAACTTCAAATGTGTAGGAGGCGAGAGTCCTTTTATGGTGGCATTTTCATTCCAATTTTCTTGAAAATATTTCTTGCATACTTGCTCTGTGAAAGGAATGTTGAGTCTTCCATCATGTGACTTGCGGTCCAAGACAATAAGTCAACTCTCTCATGAGGCTCATTTCAAATTCAGCTTGCATTTGGTTGGCAAAATGTCTCACCATTGTGTCTGACATTCCTCCAAATACTATGTCATCAACATAAATTTGAGCCACCATTATCTTTCCTCCTTCATTCTTGACAAGAGAGTTTTATCCAAGGCTCCTTTCCTATATCCTTTGTCGATGAGGAGCTTGGTGACCTTTCATACGGGCCCTAGGGCTTGCTTGACACTTTAGAAGTGGTCGGATGTTTAGTCATTGGGTGTGACATTACGGTTTGCTTTCAACGACACTCCACATACTCTCCCTTCATCAATGTGAAGTCTTGGTATCCTTATGGTGCCTCCATGGAAATAATATTTTCATTCCTACGAGATGTAAATGACCAAATTTTTGGTGCCACAATTTTACCTCCTTTTCATCTTTATGCATAGAGCACCACGGAGACGAGGTTGGTGTTCTTAGATTCCCATGTAGCGATTGTTCTTTGATCGACTCCTCTCATAACCACTTCTTGTTCATCATTGATTACAAGACATTCGGACTTAGTGAAGTTGACTTTGAATCCCATATCACATAGGTGACTTATGCTTATGAGATTAGCGATCAAACCTTTACCGACAACACTCCATTTAGGTTTGGAACTTGAGCAGGTCAAGTTTCCAACACCTTTGATTTCTCCTTTAGCTCCATCTCCAAAAGTAACAAAGCGGTAGAATGAGGTTTGACATCATTGATAGATTTTGATTCGGTCATATGCTTAGAACACCCTTGTCAAAGTACCAATCTTCCTTGGCGGACACTCTAAGGAAGTATGAGCTATCAGTCTTGTCTTCTTCTTCAATGATGAGTGTAGGATACTTTGTTGACCTTAGGCTTGACATAAGGAACTTGATTAGGATATCCATGTAGTCTAAAGAAAAAGGCTTTATGTGACCAAACCTCCACAATAATGACATCTCCATCTTTGAAACCTTTTCTTCATGTTTCTTTGATCTTGATGTTGTACCCAATGTTGTTAAATCTACTTAGACATTGGCTTATTAGGATTGTTCTTCCTTTTGTTATTAGCAAGTTTCTTTGCCTCCACATATCTTGAGCGGACCTATTTCTGTCTTGTGGTGTGACATCTTCTTTGACATTGACTTGCGGTCTGTTCTTCTTCTTGTCATCGGCGGGTTTCTTTGCGACTTCATATCGGACCATGCTTATTTCACATCAATCAAGTGAAGAATTTCCTCCAACTTATCGATGCGGATGTCAACATTTTGGTGACTTAGACATCGATCAAGTTTGGAGTTCAACACTATAATTTCACTATTGAGGTGACTTATAGTGGTGAGTTTTCCTTCTTTTCGACCTCAATTTTGCATTCTCGACCTCAACTTCTCAATAAGCTTTTTCAGTTTCTCATTTTGTTGACATACTTCACCACTTCTTACATATAGCTTCTTGTAGGTTTCAGCAAGCTCTTCAAATGTCACTTCCTCATCACTAGAATCCATATCAGAATTGCACACTCCAGAGAGAGCAGTGACAAGTTTGGCTGCTTCTTCCTCAGATTCACTTCCTGAGTCACCATCAGACCAAGTGACAGTCATCCCTCTCTTTTGTTTCTTTAGAAAGGTGGGACATTCAGCTCTAATATGCCCATATCCTTCACAACCATGACACTGGATTTCTCTGCTTTGACTCCCTTTTTCTTCTGACTTGGATCTTCTGTAGGAGTCACAAGATCTGCTAATGTCAGATGAAATGTCCTTGACATTGGACCTTGACTTTGGATCAATTTTCTTGATGAGTTTGTTGAACTGCCTTCCAAGCATAGCTATAGCTTCAAATATCTTCTCTTCATCATCCTCCTTGCATCCTCTTGATTATTGGATACAAGTGCGATGCTCTTGTTCTTCACATCAGTTTCATGATTCCCATCTCAAAGTGGAGAGATCAACAAGTTCTTCCACCTTCAAGGTCTTGATGTCGAGCTTCCTCTATGCGGTCACTTTCATTGCAAACCTTTTAGGCAATGATCGAGAATCTTTCTCACCGACTTTTCTTCGACATCTTTTCACCAAGTGCTCCTGAGGTGTTGGCAATCTCCAAGATATTCATGTGAAACTCATGAATGGTCTCATCTTCTTTCATCTTCAAATTCTCAAATTTGGTAGTGAGCATCTGAAGTCTTGACATCTTCACCTTGGATGTCCCCTCATGAGTAGTTTTGAGAGTGTCCCAAACATCCTTGGCCAGCTCACATTGATGAACTAGTCTGAAGATATTTCTGTCAATTCCATTGAATAATGCATTCAATGCTTTAGTGTTCCCCAGTGCTAGCTCCTCTTCTTCTTTGTTCCATTCTTCCTCAGGTTTTAAGACAGTAGTTCCATCCTTCTCAAGCTTGGTGGGATGTTTCCATCCTTTGTAAGCAGCTCTCCAAGCTTTAGTATCCGATGACCTCAAAAGGCAACCATACAAGGTTTCCAGTAATCATAATTAGATCCATCCAGTATAGGTGGTCTACCTCCAAATCCTCCTTCCTTATCCATTACGCCAGAAACTATTTTCCCTAGATCTCACCCAGAAATAACAGGCAGGGTGCCTTCTCTAATGCCAATTGAAATTCCTGGCAGCAGATACGTGTTGTCACGAGAGAATGTTATGACACGATGTCGACACTCATTAACAATACACACAATAAATTCAAACAACGATAAAGAACACAATAAATTGTTTACCCATTCGGTGTGTAACTACACCTATATATGGGGCTACCAAGCGGGAGAAATTCACTATTAGTAGAATTAATTAGGAATAAACCAACGGTTTATCTCCTTCACTTAAAACCTACCCAATGCAACTTCAATCTAAGTCCTACTTAGACACGAGTTCCTACTCACTCCCCTCAATCAGCGGTGATATCAACCTATTGATTAATTGAATTGTGAAGACACACTTCAATAAACTATCTTGATTTTGCTTCAAGCTTTAAACAAGAGACAAAACACTCGTGCTTCAAAGCTTTGGTGATAAACTACCCTTACAAACAAATCGTAGTCAAAGCACTTATCAATTGATAATTGCTTGGCTCACAAGTAACTAGAATTACACAAAATACAACCTGCTAAATCTTCAATACATTTCAAGAGGCGTGATAGAGTAAGGTTCTATTCCTATTATAGAAGCGATCCACGAAACTTCGTTTGGGCTTCCATAATAATAGATAGGGTTCACTTAATTAATCCTAAAAACTTGGTCTTTTCAACAACTAATTTAGGTTTAACTAAGATTAACCTAACATCCACGTGAGCATGCAATCTAATAACAAATAACAATAATAGAACAACTCAACAAACTTCCTGAAAAATCTCAAGAAAAACAGATTCTACAGAACAGAATGTCACACAGGATGTCATGACATCTGTTATGACATCAATCAAACTTCTGCAGAATTTCCGGCCTGACACTTGCTTCGGATCGGTACTTAAGCATCCTTGTCATGTAGGATTTATCTTCAATCTCTGAATGTCATGACATTTATCAAGACATTGCTATAGTCTAGTTTTACCAAAAAGTAATGCCAACTTAAAACACTAACAAAAAGGATTGGGACTTACAGTGAGGAGGCCCATGATCAATTAAGAAATTCGAAGAAAAAACTAGTTCGGTTTTATATTCAAATCGAGTCGATCATGGAAAAAGGTGTGTAAGTTTGTTGAAATGTTTTTGAAAGGGTTTTTAAAATGACTTTGAAAAGTGAAGTATATTCACAAGAAGTTTTGAAAAGATTTAAGTTTGAAAGTTGGAAAGAAACATTTTTGAAAGTATTAAGAAATACTTAAAATGTCTCATTTTTTGACTTAAAAATATAATCAAAAAGAAAATATTTTTGGATTTTTTTTTACATAATCATAAAATAGGTATATTAAATGACAAGTGTGCAAAAAATCATCTCAAAATGAGAAGTTTTGATTAGTTTTTGAAAATGTTGAAGTTTGATAGAAAATGTGAAGAAAACAAGTAGTAAAAATTTGATTTTGGTCCTAAGGAGGTTTGAACTCAGGACCTTTGGCTTAGAAGTAAAAAGCTTTACCACTGAGCCATGTGTTTAACTTGTCATTTATACGCCTTCATTTAATTATATTTAAAAACAAGTTTTTGAAAATGTTTTAAAAATGAAGGAAAAGTGGAAAAAAATGGTCTCAGGGGGATTCGAACCCTGGACCATAGGCAAGGCAAAGGACATGAAAAACACGCTGACTACCACTAGGGTGGCTATACATCTGTTTATTTATTTTCCTTCATGTTATTATATTATAAACGAATTATTTGAATTTTCTGGAAACGAAATAACGCGCGCAATGTTCATCATCTTCCTCCAATCTTCCTCAAGCCATGGATTCTTCATTTCTCAATGAATTTGAAAGTTGTAAACAATAAAGTTGCTCGTTTTAATCCCAGGAACACGATGGTGATGATTAATTTCATTTATTTTCAGTTTAGAACTATTAATTTTCACAAGAACACGAAGAACCCTAGTTCTAATAATTGATCATGAAATCGTGTTTGGCTATGGAATTAAGCAATTGATTGAGGGTTAATGATCAGTATGAGTGCAGAAACAAGATGGCCAAGAAATTTTTCATTTGTAATGCATGAACCATAGAGTTCAAAGTTTGAGCAACTTACCTCTTCGAACTGAAATCGAATTCTTAGTTAGAGTGTTTCCAGTTATGTTTTGATGATTGTTATAGCTTCACTGGACCTTATGGAAGGTGTTTGAATGCTAAGCTTGCTTTGAAATGGTCTGGAACTTTCTACCCAAGTCCAACTGCAGTTCCTTGAAATGAGTTTCAAATTTGAAGTTAAATATGTTACAGATCAGTGATGAGTACTTGGATCACTCATATGAAGTTTATGGAAGGTATTTGAAGTGATAAATCCAGGATAGCACGAGTAGATTGAAACATGGCAAGTTAAGGCTCAATTTGATAGTTTATGGATTTTAGAGTATGATTCTGAGCTTGGATAGTTTTTCTGGTGGTTTTAAGTTTTAAACTACTTCTAAATGATGTTTAGAACATGTTAGAAACTTAAGTTTTCTCAGATTTTGCAAGGTTTGAAGATTGCAAAATTTCCCTCTTTGAACTTAGAAACTTGGAACTTAAGAAAGAAAGAAGGAAAGCTTGATTATGATAGCTTTGGTGTCGTTCGAATTTGAAGAAATGACCTCTATTTATAGGCCAAGAAATCTGAATGACAAGGCATGGCTATTATTGAGAGAGCTTTGCAACTTGCTTAAGTGGTAAGAAGGAATCTTTTGCATTTATTGCAAAAGTTACTTTCTAACCATGGTTAGAAATTTCTTCTTGATTCAATCCTCTTCTCAATCATGAAAAATTGATATTTATCAGTTATAATATATCCCTAGTTGATGGCAAGGCTTCTGTCATACCCCAATTTTTGACCTAATATACCACCTCACATTTGCATCATTGCATCACTAACAGTTCAAAACAGAATTAATCGGGTGTAGCATTCACAGGTCAAAATTAGGGTTTCATCAGATTTTCATCTGATACAAGAGGCAACCAACTAGGGTTTGAGTTTTACTCACCTCATTTGATCATCTTGATCAAATCATCAACCTCGATCTTGGATATCAACTTTTCTCGATCGATCGAGGATCGACCAATTAGGGTTTTGGTCGAGCATGAGTATTCTCTGAATTTTTGAGCAATGAATGACTTTTTTGGTTAGAGATTGGTCATTATATCTTAGATACAACATGTTGACCTAATTTACGGATTCAAAACATCACGAAGTTCATGAGACTTCATCGGTCGATTTACGAAACATTTGATGAAAATTCATACGCCTTTGAAAAGTCAAACTTTGACTTTTGGTCAACTTTTCAAAACAAAACTTTTCAATCATCAAAATACTTCAAATGATCCATCATGATCATAAAAATCAAAGAATTTGGAAAAGTCAACAAAAGTCAAAATTTCTAACACTTAGAAAAATTTTCAAGTGTTAAAATTTTGTACTTTTCAAACTTCATGGCATTTTTCACATAGTTCCACTTTGATTTGGAAAAACTCAAAACATGAAAGTTGTAGCCCTTGAAACAAGCTTTCCAAAATGTCCAAGAACTCGCAAATCCATGAGTCTAGCTATACTTTTGAAATTGAAACATAAGGCTCCATAACCATGGATTTCAAGGTCAAAACTTCAAAATTATAGGTCATTTTTGAATTTCTTCCTCTAGAAGCAATGCCACCTTGCCAAATTGAGATTACAACTGATAAATATCAGTTGAAAGTAATAATTGAAGGATAGGATCAAGATTAGATTTTCACACATGGTTAAAAAAGGAAGTTTCCTTTTAAGGCAAAAGACTTCCTTGCCTCTAAGCAAGTTTGATTTACCAAAAGCCATTCTTTGTGCCTAACATTTCAGAAACCTTGACCTATAAATATAGGTATCATTTTCAAGTTGAAACTACACCAAAGTGATGCAAGTACATGCTTTCACTCTTCATCTTTGAAAATTCATGAATCATAGTTCAATTTGTGAAAACTTGCAATTTTGAAAACTAATGAAAAACTCTGATCAAATTGGTGTCTAATATGTTTTAATGTCCATTTGAAACTTATTTGAAGCTTAAGATTAACACAAATCAAGCTAAAACTCAGAATTACATGCCATGTTCATCATGCTTGCCAAAACTGCCTTATCACTCGAATTCATAGGTTGGCTCGAGCAATTGATGTTCTGATCATCCAAACACCATCCATATACATCATAGACATGATGCAATTCATAAACAACAACCTGTAACAGCTCTAACCCAGAATTCGAGTTTCCATTTTAAGCTTATGCAGGTGGACTTGGTTGGAATAATCCGGTGATTGAGTGAGCAGACCACTCATACATGATCCATAGAGGCCGTTGATGCTCAAACAATCATTAAAACACAACTGGAAACACTTAAACCCAGAATTCGATTCCAGCTTCAACAGGTAAGAACTCGAACTTCAACTCCATGATTCTTTGATTCATTTTGAAAAAACTCTTGGCCATTTGTTTTCTGCACCCCTCACGATCATTAACCCTCAACCAATTGACAAAATCATCCATCACACATCATTTCAATTAGGATTTTCAGTTCTAGGGTTCTTCGTGTTCATCAGAAATTTAACCATGTTAGACCAAAAATAAATGAAATTAACAACTACCATCATGTTCCTTGTTAAAATTCGTGCAAGTTTGATGTTTACATCTTCCATTTCATTGAAAGCGAAGAATTTAGGTTTGAACAAGGATTGAAGAAGATGAGGATGGAGTTCGCGCGTGTTCTTGTTATTTTTCAAATTCAAAATTTCCAATATAATATTAACACTTGGTTTGACTTCAATACACGAATGCATTGTTGCCCCAACAGTTGCCAGCTCACTCTTAAGTCTTTGTGCCACGTATCCACCCATCGGTCCAGGTTCAAGCCTCCATGGACCAATTTTTTCAAACTTTTCATTTTTCTTCATATTTTTACAAACTTTAACATTTTTAACTAATCAAAACTCCTCATTTTGAGGTGATTTTTGTACACTTGTCAATAAATACATATATTTTATGATAGTGCAAAATTTTCAGAAAAACTTTCATCGATTATATTTTGATCGAGCAACGCCACTTTGAGCACTTTTCAAAACCACTTTAAAGGTGAATTTTTCAAACTTTCGAGTCGATTCTTTTCAAAACTTCTTACAAGTAAACTTTACATTTCAAAAACACTTTCAAAACCATTTCTTCAAAAAAAATTTCATCAAACTTACATCTTTTTACCATGATCGATCCGATTTAAACGATAAAACCGATTCGTTTTCTCTCGAATTTCTTAATCGATCATGGGCCTCCCTCACGGTGTAAGTCCCAAAAACATTCTTTTTATGTACATATATTTCTTTTTACATATCCATTTCTTTTATGTACACATCTTTTTACCTGTACATAATACAGACAAACTTCGATCGTTTGTTTTCATTTTACACTGCATACCATTGGTATTGAAAGGAGTATTATTCCACAATGAAGCGCTTTTAAACCAATGGGCCTCCCTACGGTGTAAGTCCCAAACCAACATTCTTTTATGTACATAATTATTTCTTTGTACATATCAAATTCTTTTCATATACATACAATTTTTATCGTACATATCTGATACTTTTACTCAAACGAGATAAACTTGATCGTTTGTTTCCGTTTCGTCTGTATATACACTGAATACCATTGGTATTGAAAGGAGCATTATTCCCGGTGAAACTGCTTTTAAACCAATGGGCCACCCTTATGGTGTAAGTCCCAACCCTCCTATGTACATCCACATCCTCCTGTACATAAATACTCGTTCGTGTACATATTTACTTCCTTGTACACATTCAAACTTGTAAATAATCAAGTTACGCTCGTTTTAAACGTTCGTTTCACAGACACTTGTTTATATTTCCTTCATAAACTATTGTAAATAAACATCATGCATCTGTTTATATTTCCTTGATAAACTCCTGTGAATACATATCACACACACACTTGTTTATACAACTGTCTAGTTATAACATAACAAATTAGTCTAACCAATAGGTTCCCCACAGTTTAGCCTCCTCTTGGGCTTTATACAAGATAACTCTCCCCACAAAGTTAGCCTCCTCTTGGGCTTTGTACAAGGCAACTCATTCATCTGAGTTTAGCCTCCGCTTAGGCTTCATATAAGACAACACTCCCCTGTTGAGTCAGCCTCCTCTTGGGCTTCGTCAAAAGAACTCCTCATTGAGTTTAGCCTTATCTTGGGCATCATACAATGAAAGAGACAGGAAATCTCTTAACAGCCTCCTATTGGGCTTCCAATACAAAGAATCACCAGCTAAGATAGAACCACGAGAGTTTAATTTCCCGGTGAAATTGCTCTTCATTCCAAAAGGATGGTTTCCCGATGAAATCCCTTTTAAAACAAAGCCAGCCATACCCTACAGCTTCCTCTTGAGCTTCATACAAGGACCCTTGATGACCCTCGGAATGCCTCCTCTTGGGCTTACAATACAAGGACCCATGGGCTTCTTAAAAGCATCCTATAATCCAATCAATTTCTCCTAGAGATTTAGACGTTTATCATCTCCATGGAAGAAGTATCTCATCTATCACATCACATACAATTAAACTCTTTTCAAAAACTTTTCAAACTCTTTTGAAACAAAAACATCTCTTAATTGTAAGTGGTAACGCTTGTACACTCAAGCAAAACACCTATAACTTACGATGAAAGATTTTTATCAGACAAACTTTTCAAAATGTATGTGATGAAATAGATTAGATACATTTTTCATTAAGATGACATTTATGCATCTCTTACTAACATCCGTTGCTTTCCACTAGCATAAGTGGGAACTACGATTGATCGACTTTCTCAACATCCTTTTGAGAATACGTGAGCCTGAGGTCTCATCCTTGCCGAGCAAATTTCTTTCTCCCTCAGACCAAACAAACTATAGATCCCTGTAGATCCGAGCTACAAATGCTCTAATTCCCACTAGGGGATATGTATGCAGAAGATCCAAAGATCTTTGCGAGCACAATAATAACAAACACTAGGATCCCACATAAATCTATTCTTCTTAAAATCCCAAAGGAGAAACTTTCTCAATCATAGAAATAGCAATTAAAACACACAAACATATCAAACATATTCATATATAAATCTATAGATAACTATATGTATTTAGGGTGCTCCATCTATTCCCTTTATATAACAAACCCCCTTACTCAGAATCTCCCCAATGCGTTGCGTCTAGTTTGCGCTAGTCGTTATGCATATCAAAATCAATTGAGGGTATTAACAGCTTTCCCCTTTTTCATAATCATTAAATCATCTTTTCTTGTGTTGAAAATAATAAATCTTGATGCTCGCGGCATCTTTATAAACAAATCAAAAGAGTAAATTGTTTGAGCGGAGGATTGAATTACGATTCAATTCTCTGTACGACACCTTTTGCGAATAGGAAAATGGCGACTCTGTTGGAGTCTGTTGAAACTTTGATTTTCAAAAAATTGTGACTACGCTCAAGAGCACCAAGCTTTTGTTTTCAAAAAGAAAAAAAGGGTTAAGCTTTCATATATGCATATATACATTTTTCTTTATTGTGTGTTTTGCAATTTTATCGATGGAAAGAAATCCTAACGGTTTAAGAAACATTTTAAGATCTAGGTGGGGGTATAGTCCTATTAACTTGTGAGAAGTCTCAGTACTTACGGAGTTAATTTGAGATCCCTCTCACAGTGGAGGTTGTCTTGGGGGTATTTGTGTTTAGAAAGTATTTGCGAAGACATTTTTCTTTCAAGGGAACTTGCGAGTGGTGTACATAGAACACATAACCCATCACGGCCATTTAGGATGTAGTGAGATTGTTCGGGCGTAAGCCTAGAATAGTGTCATGCGAGACTACGATCGGCGAGTTTCTCTTGAAAAATATTATTGGACCATCAGTATTCAACAAATCCGATAATATTTCAAAGAGGAGTGTTGAGCTGTATTATCGATAGAACCGTTTCACGGATGAATAAGCCCTTAGAACTTAACCACGTTGATTCTTATCGTTGGCCTCATGCTCGTGACTTGAGCGCTTGACCGTGTGTATAACTACTAACCATGTTTGCCGCATTCATGCATTCATTCAAAAACTTCATTTCTCTTCTCATTTCCAAGAATTTAGAGATTTTCTTTGTAAAATATTTTAGGTTAGAGTGATGGACGTCGGAGGAAGATTCACCAAGAGATCTGATTTTAGAATTCTGGCGTAGGGAAGTTAAAGAGTTAGCATCCTTGGTAGAAGATCCCTCGGTTTGAAGCGCTATGGAAATCTTTTAACTATTACGAACATTAACGTTGATGAAGGGCTTACGTAATATGGTGAAGCTGACTTTTAGATTTTTGGTATACGCAAATGTGCGGATAGCAAGAGTGCCACCGACTTTTATTTTATCAATTAAGGGAAGGTAAAAGTACGAGAAAAAGACCTTCGTTAGATTACGAGTGCGGAGAATGGTTATGGGAAGGGAAGGTATTAGCACCCCTTTCCATCCGTAGTTATCTACGGGCTCTTAGTTGCGCTTAGATCACTTTAAAAATTGTGCTTTCTGTGTGTTTGACAAAAATGTTTTGAAAAGGCATTTCACTTTGACTTTGTAATGATTCATGTAGGAATGTATACAAAGTGTACGGAAATGTTTCGTTTTGAAAAGAGTTTGAACTTTGACAAAAGTGTGTTGTGTGAAAAGTATTTTGATAGAGCAAGCAACTAAAAGTCTTATTACCTACTCAGAATTGGTCGTTTTTGTGTTATTTTACTTTCCTTTAGAATAGCGTTATCCATACCATTAGTTGGTAGGTAACTCTATTTGTTGGATGTAAGCGGGACATTCGAAGGGACATCGGATGGTCATAGAAGGCAACTTGTAGGAAGTATCCTAGCATATTCGAAGGGACTATCATCATTTTTCGTAGGCAACAATCGAGGGTCAAGATCATGTATTCGTAGGCGACATCGTGGGTCTATGATCTTTGTATCGAAGGGACTATGATGATTTGTTTTGAAGGCAACGGTGCTAGAATACCTCTACGTTCGAGGGACTTGACCATTTTGAATTCGTAAGGCAACGAGAGAGAATTACCCTAAGGGGTGCATGTGTGAAAAGAGTGTGTTGATTTCAGATATTTTTATCTTTGAAAATTAGTGAGCTATGTTGATTTTATCTTGCGATACACGCCTAGTTACTAGCAGTTTATAAGTGCGGAAATTAAAATGCGGAATGTAAAGATGCGGAAAGGTAAATGTCCTACGCTATTACAT
Source organism: Vicia sativa (assembly GCA_021764765.1). Taxonomy (NCBI): domain Eukaryota; kingdom Viridiplantae; phylum Streptophyta; class Magnoliopsida; order Fabales; family Fabaceae; genus Vicia; species Vicia sativa. Next base: position 136,613,279 of record CM038796.1, read on the forward strand.
GGCTTTGGGGCAGATACATAATTTAAACTTTGCGGAAAAATAAAACCTAATTTAAACTATTACATCCCATAGACAGTTACATTATTGAAAAAAATAAAATGATAAATTGTCTGAATCGGATCAACCTGTAAAAGAATGAGAAATCGGAATATATGATATAATCGAATAAGAGAAAAAATGTTAGAAAAATGCAAGTTTTTAGATGAGAAAAATATGACATGCTGGAAATAATATAAATATGCTAAAATAATTTTTTGGGATTTTTTAAATGCAATTTAATAATTAAAAATGAATTAAAAGTGATTTAAATGCAAAATTATGAATAAAAATAAATATGCATGCAAAATTGTATTTTTTAATTTATTAAATTAAATAAAGATTTTCTGAAAATAAATGCAATAGGAAAAAATATTTTGATGATTTTTTAATGCATAAATAAAAATATGAAAAGAAATTAAATGATATGCAAAAATATTAAATATGAAAATATGGAAAAATGCAAGTTTGTGAAAAAGGAAATCAAAACCGGTCTAGGAGATTCGAGCTGGGGACACAGGAGGCATCTTTGCAGGAGCGCCTTAACCACTCGCCGGCGTGTACTACGTGTCATGTAAGCAAGCAGGCGTTTTAAGGATTTGGATTTTGAAACCCGAGCGAGATCGTCATCTTCCTCATTTGAATTTTTGAAAGTTAGCGTCGGTCTTTCTTCGACGCTATGGCCCCTGCAAATTCTAAAATCCAGTAAAAGCAATATAAATTCAATTCAAAGGCATGGTTCGATTGGATTCATCATTCTAAGCATGATGGTGGTATTCGTTTTGTCAATTTATCCTATTTTGAGAAACCTAAAAGCACACGGAAACCCTAACCATGGCATCTCGTGATTCTTGCCACGAAACTCAAATCAAACTATGCGAAAGCTTAGAAACATCATTTGCAACACAAATATGCAATCAAAACACATTAATCATGGCTGTATGTATGGATTCGATTTCGAGTTATGTTGATACAAACCGTGACTTGGCTAGGACGATTCTGGACATTTCAACGTGTGGGGATGATTGGAATAGCTTCCTGGGACCTTGAGGATGCTTATTCAATCCTCAAAACTCCTTGAATTGGCTTGCAAAACAGAATTCGAAATTGCTTTTTTTTTTCTCAAGTTTCTTTGAAAATTTTTTAGGGTTCTTAGGGCAATTTTTTCGTTCTCTCTTGATAGGTATGCATTGTACATTTATACTAGATGGATTTGGAGTTGTTTTGGGAAAGAATTGATCAATAATCAATGCCAATCAAATTTGATTTTTGTAGGAAATCAAATCTTCAAATTTTTTATTAATTCTCAATCCAATCTTGCTATATCAATCCAATTTCGAAAATTGCTGGCTTTAATGAGTTGATTAGATCCCAAGGAAGAAATAAAAATCAAGTTTGCAATTAATTTTGATTTTATACTTTATTTTTTAATTTAATTTGTATTTAAATGAATAAATTCCAAATTAAATAGAAAAATAAAATAAAAATTCGTGGCATTGGGCTTGGATATTCCTAATTGTATAAGGAACACGTTTGAATGAAGAAAAAGTAAGCCCATTTGCAAAAATTTTGATTTTTAGAAGCATCTCTCTTTGTGCACTTCTTCAAAATTTCCCAACTTGTGAATGGTGTATCTTGCTCAATTTTCCACATTTTTGAGTGTTCTTGGACTTTTTGGAAAGCTCTAAGAATCCTCTAACCAACATTTTTGGTCTCATCTCAATTGGAGTTTCCATGCTCAATATATCTTCAAAACAAAAAGTTGACTTTTTGTTGACTTTGAAAATGACCTGTAATGTTTTGGGCCATACCTCTCAAATGAAGCATTTTTTGGACATTCTTGTGAGACATGAAGTTGTAGAGAATTGAATTTCCTTCAAAATAAGAGGTGGTGGAAAAATTTCTGAGAAAGTTTGAAGAAGTTATGATCAGTCAAAGTTAAGTTGACTTTTCACCTAGAAACCCTAATTTAGAAAGTTTGACTTTTGAGCAAATCTTGAGTTTTCTTGATGAATCATGATCAACCCTTGATCAAATGATGAATCTAACTTCAAAATGAGGATGTTGACAAAAATTATGAAGTTTGTTGTATGTTGACCACGAGTTGACTTTTTGTCCAATCTGTTGATTTTCGACCATCGAGCAATTATGCGAGGAAACTTGACTTGTGAGGCTTGAAACTTGACATGGAGAATATTTGAAGAATATGAGGAGGCATGAAGACCATGGGAGATGTTGGAAGTCCATCTTGACCTGAGAATTGTCAAACCCTAGTTTGGGTTGATTGTCTAGGAGAGAGTTTGTCTGATCAACTCTTGAGGAATCCTTGAGTATGGGTGTATGAAATATCTTGAGAAGATGGAGAGCAAATTTTGGGGTATGACAGCTGCCTGTTCAATCTTCTTGTCTTTGGAAGGTTAGATTGACACTTTGTCTTCGTGACTGAAGGTAGAAGATGATTGAACACTCAATACAAAATTTGCACTCGCTGTTGGCTGATGATGCGGGAATGGGCTTATAGATGCCATTTGGAGAAGCTGGATACTTCGCTGGGGGATGAGTCATACGCTAGACTCGAGAATGTCGATAGGAGAATTGACGGGGATGGGCTTAAGATGCCATCTGGAAAGATCGATGCTGGGGAGTGAGCCATACACTAGGCTCTATAGACGTTTCTGGAAGTGAAAGGAGCATGGAGATGGGCTTAAGATGCCATCCGGAGGGAGTCGTATGTTAGACTTCGTGCTCATCTTTGAATGAAGTTATTGATTTGTATTGATTTTTAACCAAATATGCAGCATTCTGAAGGCGAAGAAATGTTGACAAGTAGTCGGAGATGGGCTTAAGATGCCATCAAGGCAAGAGTCGTCAGCTAGACTGTAGTTGTTGTTGATAATAAGAAGGATCGAATAAATCTTCGTGCGGTTACTACGAGGGGTAGTAGTTGGAAAAATGTGGATATCTTCCCTGTTGTGCATCGGGTGTTGATCCATTGCCTGTTATTGGAGGATAACCAGGGGTGGTCTTTCAGATAGTTTTCCCGTCGATTCGGGGCTTAATCCTGGACCAGCTGTCGGAGGACAACTAGGGGTGGTCTTTCAGATAGTTTTCCCGTCGATTCGGGGCTTAATCCTGGACCAGCCGTCGGAAGTGACTTTCACCTGTTTTGGAAAAAACAAGAGAAACTTTGATAGAATATTTGTTAGTCTTATGCAAAGTATGATGCATGACAATGTATATGAATGACATATGCATGAATTATGACTTTATGAGTAATGTATGAATGATAGATGTTGTGGTATTTCAAAACATATCCATCTTGAAGAAGATCACGGATGTTGTTTGAGGATTTCGACTTACGCTTGGGGAATTGGTAGGTGAGAACCCGCTTTTGAAGGAGAAGAAAGATATCTGGACTCCTCGATGCACTATCGACCAAGTCTTGGGTCTAGATATTGTTGAGGAAGGTAGAATTGAGAAGCTCGTCGTCGGAGATCTCATACATAGACCTTTGGGGAGAGTGCAGGAGGAAGTCCGTTGGGGATCTTGCGTAGACCTGTTGGGAAGAATTAGGTGGCGCTCTACTAGGGATTTTGGCGTAGAATCTCGTATGGGGCGTTTGATGGTTCTTTGGGAGATCGGGTTAGGGTCCGTTGGAATCTCGGTGGTGAATAGGAGATGTAGATTCTCTCCGGTGTACTATCGACCAAATCTCGAGTCGGATACTTCTTTGGAGAAAAGGAAATTGTTGAGAGATATCCAGGGATAAACATCTTATGAGGATGAAGTGTTCTTGCTCGAACTGATGTAACATTTCTCGATTGAGTGGAATCACTTGCTCGTGGATTAACATATACTCATTGGGGAGGTTTAGTGAGTGACACCTCTGCGGAGATTATGCTCTGGGGAATGTTTTGTGACTTTCGTCGTCATCTCAATTCCTAGAGCTGTAGTAACTACTTTTGTATGCACTTTTCGTATGTTTGTGATTAGATTCTTATTGTCAAATCGTATAGTCATTCAAAACAAGCGTTGGACTTATTGCAAGCGACAACAACAAAAATTGTAAAGAGAAAGAAGCTTGTGTTTATTTGAAGCGCGTATGGCCAAGTAGTTTGTACACAAGAAGGTAAAAAGCTATCGGAAACAATCTCGTTAAGTTCAACTATGCTAGTACTCATATATTTCGACTATCTCATCTCCTTGTCGGTAGAAAGTGAGTAGGCTGATCTTCGCCATTTGAATCTTGAATGTTGATAGTAGTGCAGGAGCGGGTGATCTGGAAGAGACATAGTTATGCGCTTAAATCCTAACTTTTGCCTAGACCGCCCTTTCGGGTTTGATCTGGGATACCCTTTTTGCCCGCCTTTTGGGTTTCGACTTGGGTGTACATATTTTGTATATATCCTTAACTTTTGCCGAACCGTTTTGGTTCGCGGGATACTTACTTTTGCCTAGGTTAAATCGACCTAGCGGGTCTCTTTATCGTAGTATTTTTGACTATATCTGCGTTCACGAGGTGTGGGAAGTCTTCACCATCCATGGTGCTAAGCATCATAGCTCCAGGGAAACATCTTGACTACAAGCGGTCCCTCGTGGGTGGGAGTCCATTTGCCCACAGGATCACCTTGTGGAAGAATGATGCGCTTGACCACTAGATCACCGACTTGGTAGACCGGTGCTTGACCTTCTTGTAAAATGCTCGATCATTCGCGATAGATCTATCCATGGCAAATGGGCCGAGTCGTTTCTCATCAATCAAATTAATCGGTCAAGGCGATGCGGATCAATCGTCTTCGCCTAACTCTGCGTCTGGAGGACTACGGTTGAGGTATCGAACCTCGATGGGTAAGGCGGCTTCCATACCATATACAGAGAAGGGGTTGCCCTGTTGATGTTGTATTGTGGTCGATAACCATGAAGAAAATGGTAACATCTCATGCCAATCTTTGTAAGTCCTTTGTCATCTTACGTATAATCTTCTTAATGTTCTTGTTGGCGGCTTCCCTGCGCCATTCATCTTAGGCGATAAGGAGAAGAGTTGCGATGCTTGATCTTGAGCTGCGTGCGAGTTCGGTGATCATCTTATTGTTGAGATTGGAACCGTTATACGTGATAATACTTTCGAGTGCCATATCGGCAGATAAGATTATGTTTAATGAACGAGCCACACATTCTTGGTAGCAGATGCAAGCGATACCCACTTGGTAAAATAATCGATTGCCACAAGGATGAAGCGATGTCCGTTGGAAGCTGTGGGCTTAATTTCTCCAATCATGTCAATGCCCACATTGCAAAGGCCAAGGAGTTAAAACATTGAGTCTTGGAGAATGCGTGTACTTTGTCGGCATAAATCGGCATTTGTGACAAGATCGGCGTAGCGGTGACAATCGACTTCCATGGTAGACCAATAGTAACTGTTCTCAAAATCTTCTTAGCCATGGTGTGTCCCGGAGTGGGTACCAAATGTGCCGTGTAACTCTTCCATGATACGTATTCTTTTTTTCACGATCTACGGTAGATAAGCACAAGTCATGGTTGCGTTTGTATAAGATGTCGTTCTTGAGGAAGAATTTGGATGCAAATCTTCTCATGAACTTCTTATCATTGACAGATGCCCTGCGGGATATTCACGAGTCTCAAGATACCTCTTCCGTCATAGTACCAAGGCTTCTCTTACGTATCAAGCTCACAACAATATCTTTGGTTCATCAAATTTCTCAATGATGATCGGGGAGCCTCGTTGTCCCATCTAACCTTGAACATAGGCGACATAGTAGCCAATGCGTGCCAGTGATTCTCTTCTCGTGGAATGTGATCAAAAGTGATCTCTTGATAGGGGATCAAACTCGAACATGCTCGTCGGAATAAGATTCAGATGCTTCGTATCCCTGTATAATCGGTGATCACCAAAGTGAGTCTCCATACACTTGCAAGAACTTGATTCTTAAATCAATAGCGACTTTGATACCCATGATGCGCTTCATATTCGGCCATGTTGTTAGTGCAATTGAAACATAATCTGGTGGTGAAAGTATGTCCTTTGTGGGGATGTAATGATGGCGCCAATGCCATTGCCAAGTGCGTTTGAGGCTCCATCAAAGACCATGGTCCATCGGGATCCTTGTTCGGGTCCTTCGTCAGGGCACAGTTCTTCCTGACCGATGACTAGTAAAACATCTTCATCTGGAAATCGAGCTGCATAGGCGATAGTCATCTGACGATGAGCCAAATGATCGGCTACTACACTTCCTTTGATTGCTTTCTAAAGTGTACTAGATGTCATATTCGGTCAAGACCATTTGCCATCTTGCTATTCTTCCTGAGAGAGCTGGTTTCTCAAATATGTATTTTATCGGATCCATCTTGAAATCAACAAGGTAGTGTGAGTCAACATATCTTGTCTTAGTCGTGACGACAAAAGCGTTGCAAGTTTTCTCGGTTGTGAGTACCTTGTTTCACGATCGGTAAACTTTTTGCTAAGGTAGTATATTGCATGCTCTTTTCGACCAGACTCGTCATGTTGCCCCAACACACATCCCATTGAGTTCTCTAGCGCTGTTAGGTACATGATGAGAGGTCTTCCTTCGGCAGGCGGCATCAGGATGGGAGGATTCTATAGGTACTCCTTGATTTTGTCAAAAGCGATCTGGCAATCGTCATTCCATTCCACTACTTGATCTTTCTTTAGTAACTTAAGATTGGCTCACAGTAGCGATTAGGTGTGCGATGGATATGTAGTTCAATCGGCCCGAAACCTTGACTTCCTTCTCGGTCGGGAGGTGGCATCTCTTGGATAGCTTTAACCTTGGCGGGGTCAACCTCAATACCTTTTCCGCGACAACAAACCCTAGGAGTTTTCGGATCGACTCAAAGGTGCACTTGTTAGGATTAAGTCTCGACTGTACTTCTTTAACTTTGTCAAATAGCCTGCGGATGATCGGGATGTTCTTCTTGATCGTGATCGAGCTATCATGTCGTCGGCGTAGACCTCTATCTCGTGATGAATCATGTCATGAAATAACGTCACCATAGCGCGATAAGTGGCGCTGCGTTCCTCGATCCGAGCATAACCTTGTGCGAAAGTGTGTAACAAAAGTAGTCTTTTCCATGTCTTGAGAGCCATTTTGATTTGATTGTAAGGAGAAACCATCCATAAAGGAAAACCTTATCTTGGCGGTGTTGTCAACAGGACATCAATATGAGGAAGTGGGAAATCGTCTTTCGGACTCGCTTTATTCGGATCTACGTAATCCACACATTCGTACCTTGCCATCCTTCTTGCACGGGTACCACATTCGCAACCATTGTGGATAGGAAGTATGACTAGGAAAGGCGTTGAACTACTTCATAACCCGGCTTTGATCTTCTTAGACATCTCGGGGCGCATCACGACAGACCTTTTGCTTCTTTGGGAGAAAACCCTCTTTTGTTGGCGGTGTACCACAATATCAATATCAAATGTCTTGTGACCAAGCAAAACCTCAATGTAGTCTCGTAGCATCTGAACCAACCTTTCTTTAACACATTCTCAAGACCGCTCCTATCTTGATCTCTTTCTGTCTTCGTCGATTACCCAAATTCACAACCTCGACTTGCTCTTCGTGTGGATGTATAACTCGTTCTTCTTCTTTGTGCGATCGGCAAGTTCTCACGGCACTTCACAATCTTCCTCACTTTCGTCTTGGCTTGGTAGATCGGATTATCGAAGTCATATTTAGCAATAGCATAGGTTATTAACGAGATTCGGAGTGATTCTGCGATGTATCACGTGGGTGTGTAAGAAACACATAGCTTTTGAAGGGGTGATAAAGTAAAGAAAGAAAACAAACAATTGAATGCAAAGTCCAGCGAATTTATTGAATGAAAGCAGCGCAAACAGATAATAACCCTACAAATGAGCCATGATGCCGGGCAAGGCACTAGGCTTTCAAAGTTTTATTGTTCAAAACATAAAGAAATCTGAAAAGCAAAACAAAATAAAAGCAATTACTCGACTAAAGGAGATTGGTATAGCGTCTTGATCTTCCAATTCTTGAGCCCTTGGTCTAGAGTTGGGAGATCCACTTGCGATGTCGAAGCCGTTGTCGTCGTCTTCTATAGCATGGATTCCACTCGGCTAATGCGGAAAGGAAGTTGGCGGCACGTTCGCGGCGTATCATCTTGACCCTTGATGGTGAAGCCTAAACCGGTCTTGTCGGTTTGAAAGGAAGATCGGGAGCTAACCCCAAATAGTACTACCTCTTTCTTCAACGCGACTTGAGCATCCTTGAGAGGCCATCCTAAGCGGAACTTGTGTAACCGGGGTAATGGGAGAGTCAGCAGGCATGACTACGGGGATTGTTTCAAAAGCTTGACGGGGTCTCGAAGAATTCTCCTTCCATCTCAAGGTATCGAATTGTAGATGGTGATATACTCCTCTTCACCACTTTGTAACAACCTTCCCTTTCAGGTACTTCAACCGATGGGTGTAGAGTAGATGCCCCATGTATCGAGCGTCCAGTAGGAAGAGTAAGGTGGACGAATGTCCATAACAAAGAATGTAGAATCAAAAGTGGGAACCGACTTTAATAGGCAGTGAGCTCTCCAATCTTGTTCGTTTAGAACCATCAAAAGCTCTCACAATAATGTCATGGGTCTCGGAACCAACCCTTCGACATCAGTCGATCAAAAGCGATCTTGGTAGGATATTGAGGCGAACCGGTATCAGCAAAACATGAGATAATGTAATGCCCTTGCATTCCGAGAGATGTGCAAGGCTTTGTTGTGTTCTTTCGGGAGTCAAATCGACATCGGAGAAGCCTAGGCCGTTGTTGGCGGCCGGGCTAGCAATACAAACTTCAACTGGTCGGTGGTAGTGTCTTGAGGTGCGTGAGCATTCTTGAAACTTCACCAAGGCATTAGCATGAGCCTCGAACCTGAAGCGGTGCAAGCATGGAGATTTTGGACGGTCTGTCCCAATTCCACAACATTGTAGTCACTCTTCTTGATAATCTTGAATTTCCTCCATTTCTTGTTTGGAGGTGTCTTGATAACTTCCTTTGGTACTTAGGCGGGATGAGTCAGGTTCTTTCCCTCTAGCTTGGGAATGGATCGAATAAATTGGAATCTTGTTGGAGTCGCGGTGTCTTTTGGAGGAGAGATATCGGAGAATACCCTTCGGTTCGGTCACCTTACTAGATCCGGTGATGTTGTCAATGTCGGGAATGGTAGCTTCAAGCTGTAAGATCTTCAATGGTCGGAGGGTCTTGCGCCATGATAGTAAACATCGACTCCATAATTCCAAGGATAGCCTTGTCGGAGGAATATGGGCGGTCTTGGAGAAGTAATAATGAGAGGTGCCACTCTAGGCACGGGATCGTGAGAGGAAATCCTTATGGTGTTAACATCGGCATAGTCTTACGGAAATCGTCACCCCATCAATTAGCCTTAACATCTTCAATAGGAATCTTGTAGCTTTCAGGAACAATGTACTTCACCATGTAATCATACTTTCCACTTGGCTGCCCCAAGGTATCCCACATAGATGGTACAGTTTCATTCGCATTGTCAATCTTCAACTTAGACATTTCTTCACACAGCTTCTAGACAGGTGGTTTGAGAAATAGTATCTCACGGTTATCCATCATGCACTGAACACGTCTTCTTAACCAAGCACAACCATCAGGTGGAGATGGGCACCAACGATAATTCTCTGGGCATCCTGGATTGACACCGGCTCGTAGCAAATTCTTCTTAACAGTCATTAGAGGAATGGTCAAGTCATCTATGTTGAAAACATAAGTATCATCCCCAACAACATTGGAACTCTTGTCATGATTAGGCATAGGCGTGTTGATCACATTGGTCTCGGGAGGATCAAACTCAATCTGCTTAGCTTGATCATATCTTAAATCTTGTTCTTGAGCCCAACAATCATCGGTACTATGTCACAGGCTATTGGAATGGTAAGCACACTTAGCATTAGGATTGTATCTCGAGAGGAGGTATTGACATTCGAGGAGGATCCTCAAGTGTCGACTCCGCTTTCAACATGTGTTGCAAGGCTTGCGACAATGGCATGTTGATCTTAAAGCTGTCTTCGTTGCGCGTTACGGTTCGCGTTGTCTCGAGGTTGTCTTGATGTAGGATTGGAATCCTGGCCCCACAGTTGAGCACGGTCGGTCTTGGCTCGGCTTTTCGACCATACGACATTGGCTTCTTTCTTACCACCAAAAGATCTCTTGCGACATTTGAAGATGACTCTATCGAATCTTTCCACTTTTGATACCGACTTCAATCGCTTCTTTGTCAATATCATTTCGGTGAATCCGGTGAAGAGTTTCAATCGGATGATTGAAGAATGGGCTGTCGGTGTTCCATAAACATATCAACCAACTCCTATTGGACAAGGATGGTTGAACTCACTGCTAGGTCTCTCCATTTTTGAGCATACTCCTTGAACTTCTTGTCACGACCCATAGACATGCTTTGTAGTTGCATGCGAGTGGGTGTCAATTGACATTGTACTCATCATGCGTAGAAAGCATCGGCTAAGTCACTCCAATGCGGATACGGTCATTCTCTGGTGATAGTACCATTCCAATGGGTTCGGACAAACTCTCTTGAAAATAGTGCATCCACAACTTTACATCATCGGTGTGGGGATTGATCTTCTGGACATAAGACTTCAAATGCAGCTTAGGGCAAGACATGCCGTCATATTTAGCAAAAGTTGGAACTTTGAACTTGGGAGGAATCACAACACTAGGGACAAGACTCAAATCATCAAAATTCATCCGGACATCTTGAGGTTTTCCACATTGAGACGGTCTTCAAGTTGCTTGTACTTGTCATCTTCATGTATTGGCCATCATCATAGTTCTTCTCAAGCTCGGTGTTGCCTTCACCATCACCCTTGTTACTTTGCTCATCTTCCTTCTTGACACTTCCTTGAGAGCTCAATTCGACTAACCACTCTAGGACCTCCTTTGTAGCGCGCCCATGTTGAGAAGACCAACAACCTTCTTCTTTGATGAGCTTCTTGGTCTTCTTGGCCTTGGACCAAGTGGTAAACATCTGCTGGCCAGGCATTCGAGCTTGAAGATCTTTGTGGTTGTTCAAGATCCATTTACGCTAAAATAAATAGCGAGCAAATAAGAAAACCAATCTTCAATGTACACGTGATGCAATGTTATGCTATGATATGCAATGTTTATGCGAATGCAATGCAATGTTTTCAAGGACCTTAGAGATTTAAATTTGTTAAACAAGCAATGAACAAACATTTATTAGCTCTCTTTATTATTCTTCTTTTTTCTTTAAGTACAAAGATAGTTCAAACAAAATAAAAGAAAACATATAAATCCCAAAGCTCTAAGTCTCCATGGCGCTTCCTCTTGGTGCCGATGTAGGCGTTGATGTTTCGCTCCTCGTGAAGTAGCTTGGTCAACTCTAGCACTTTCTTCTCACTTGCATAACACGAGCTTCAAAGGTATCCTTTCTTCTTTGATGAATCCGGGATCTCTTCAAGTCTTCAAAATCAAGGCATGTTGGGATGGAGAATGGTATAGGGTCGTCACCTATAGCAGGTTCCATAATTCTTGGTAGAGCAGTGAATGGCATCATGAGGTTTTGAGCTCGAGCTCGCACCCATTTGAGGTAAGGTTCCCAAGGAATGGAGTTTGGTGCCCCAAAGTCTTGGTATCGATCTTCTTTACCATGCCCAGTGTATGAACCTTCGTCGGTAATGCGGAGATCGTGGTTATAGTCGAACACAATGTCTTGGAGAAGCATATCATGTGGACCATCTCTTGAGCAAAACCAAACGGCGTAGAGCTAGAGAAGGGTTATAAGTAATACCTCCTCTTATACCAAGGAGTGGTACATTAGAATTCTCCACAACGCTCGATGAATGTGAAGTCCTTTTGAGAGAAAAGACTCCAACGGATATCGAATGAGAGAGTGACATTAGTCTTTGAGACCATCTCAACCTTTGTTTGTTCTTCAAAGCGATGGAGGAAGGTGCGAAATAAACCACACAGTAAAGGACACAACACATGAGAGTTCCTTGTCTCTTGGTAATACAGTGTGGAGAGAATGTAGGATATCTCCAAGTAAAGTAGGCCTTTGGATTGCGGGTAGAAACAACTTGATGGCGTTGACATCTATAAATTGATCGAGTTAGGAATAGAACCAAACCATAGATTAGCAAGGCCACAATGTCTTGAATGCATGAAACTCATAACTTTGAGGAATTCTCTAGCTTTCTTAATTAAGAACTTGGAAAGTAAACCCTTAACTCCATACGGTTTCCCAATTGGCTTCAATGTCGCTTAAGATGTAAGGTGATGCAATGTCTTCGTAAGGAACCTTTTCTAAACGGTGAATGGCATTTGGTCAAGAATAGGTACCCCAAGTAGCAGAGAACTCTTCAAGGTAGGAACCAGCGATAATCGGAAATGTGAAGCAATGGTGTCATGATGTCATGTTTAGCACACCAAACAATTCACACAATGAGCCTAGGGTTAAGGCTTGCATGAGGTATAGGTGATTACCCACCAAAAGTTTGAGTTGGTTCATCTGTCCTATAATAATGTAAGGGTTCTAGGAATCTCACATCATCGATCTTTCTCGTAGGCATTTATTTCAATACGACGCCAAGTGGTCGATCGAAAATATCCCAAAGTCGATCTCAATGGCGTAGCATCGGTATCGACCAACCTCGGTCTACACCAAAGCCGACCATCTCACTACCTTCTAATGGCCAAGATGGGTCAATTAAGGTTCTAAAAGTTTAGTTAGCGCTTGATGACACCACGAAGCCAAATACTATCCTCAACTTGGGAATGAAGAGTATCGGGACATCAAAGTGTCACACTAACGTATCCATCATGTTGACCGTTTTGATATCGTCTAGCAGTCGACGATTTATGCTACTTACCTAAAAGAAACCGGATCGGGTGTAGGATCCCCACAAATATAATACCCAAGCAACCCTTAAAGATAAAGCAAGCAAGTCAAACAAAAAGCGATAAAGGTGATCTAGAAATCCCTAAGGTAATTCTCTCTTTGGGGTGTCTCCCGAGTCGCATGATTTTATGTCTGGTGAACGACTATTTAGATTTTTGTATCGCAAATGTGCGGATAGCAAGAGTCGCCACCGACTTTTATTTTATCCAATTAAGGAAGGTAAAAGTACGAAAAAGACCTTCGTTAGATTAGAGCAGGAGAATGGTTATGAAAAGCGAAGGTAGCACCCTTTCCATCCGTAGTTATCTGGGCTCTTAGTTACTCTTAGATCACTTTAAAAATTGTGCTTTCTGTGTGTTTGACAAAAATATTTTGAAAAGGCATTTCGCTTTGACTTTGTAATGATTCATGTAGGAATGTATACAAAGTGTTCGGAAATGTTTCGTTTTGAAAAGAGTTTGAACTTTGACAAAAGTGTGTTGTGTGAAAAGTATTTTGATAGAGCAAGCAACTAAAAGTCTTATTACCTACTCAGAATTGGTCGTTTTCGTGTTATTTTACTTTCCTTTAGAATAGCGCTATCCATACCATTAGTTGGTAGGTAACTCTATTTGTTGGATGTAAGCGGGACATTCGAAGGGACATCGGATGGTCATAGAAGGCAACTTGTAGGAAGTATCCTAGCATATTCGAAGGACTATCATCATTTTCGTAGGCAACAATCGAGGTCAAGATCATGTATTCGTGGCGACATCGTGGGTCTATGATCTTTGTATCGAAGGACTATGATGATTTGTTTTGAAAACAGCGGTGCTAGAATACCTCTACGTTCGAGGACTTGACCATTTTGAATTCGTAAAGCAGAGAGAGAATTACCCTAAAGGGTGCATGTGTGAAAAAGTGTGTTGATTTGGATATTTTATCTTTGAAAATTAGTGAGCTATGTTGATTTTATCTTGCGATACACGCCTAGTTACTAGCAGTTTATAAGTGCGGAAATTAAAATGCGGAATGTAAAGATGCGGAAAGGTAAATGTCCTACGCTATTACATGGCTTTGGGGCAGATACATAATTTAAACTTTGCGGAAAAATAAAACCTAATTTAAACTATTACATCCCATAGACAGTTACATTGTTGAAAAAAAATAAAATGATAAATTGTCTGAATCGGATCAACCTGTAAAAGAATGAGAAATCGGAAAATATGATATAATCGAATAAGAGAAAAAATGTTAGAAAAATGCAAGTTTTTAGATGAGAAAAATATGACATGCTGGAAATAATATAAATATGCTAAAATAATTTTTTGGGATTTTTTAAATGCAATTTAATAATTAAAAATGAATTAAAAGTGATTTAAATGCAAAATTATGAATAAAAATAAATATGCATGCAAAATTGTATTTTTTAATTTATTAAATTAAATAAAGATTTTCTGAAAATAAATGCAATAGGAAAAAATATTTTGATGATTTTTTAATGCATAAATAAAAATATGAAAAGAAATTAAATGATATGCAAAAATATTAAATATGAAAATATGGAAAAATGCAAGTTTGTGAAAAAGGAAATCAAAACCGGTCCTGGGGAGATTCGAGCGGGGACAGGGAGGCATCTTTGCAGGCGCCTTAACCACTACGCCGGCGTGTACTACGTGTCATGTAAGCGAGAGCGTTTTAAGGGATTTGGATTTTGAAACCCAGCGATCTTCATCTTCCTCATTTGAATTTTTGAAAGTTAGCGTCGGTCTTTCTTGACGCTATGGCCTACAAATTCTAAAATCCGTACAAGCAATATAAATTCAATTCAAAGGCATGGTTCGATTGGATTCATCATTCTAAGCATGATGGTGGTATTCGTTTTGTCAATTTATCCTATTTTGAGAAACCCTAAAGCGCACGAAACCTAACCATGGAATCTCGTGATTCTTGCCACGAAACTCAAATCAAACTATCTGACTTAGAAACATCATTAGCAACATAAATATGCAATCAAAACACATTAATCATGCTGTATGTATGGATTTGATTTGAGTTATGTTGATACAAACCGTGACTTAGCTAGGGCGATTACGGATGTTTCAGCGTGGGGATGATTGGAATAGCTTCACGGGACCTTGAGGATGCTTATTCAATCCTCAAAACTCCTTGAATTGGCTGCAAAGCAATTGAAATTGCTTTTTTTTCTCAAGTTTCTTTGAAATTTTTTTAGGGTTCTTAGGGCAATTTTTTCGTTCTCTCTTGATAGGTATGCATTGTACATTTATACTGGATGGATTTGGAGTTGTTTTGGGAAAGAATTGATCAATAATCAATGCCAATCAAATTTGATTTTTGTAGGAAATCAAATCTTCAAATTTTTTATTAATTCTCAATCCAATCTTGCTATATCAATCCAATTTCGAAAATTGCTGGCTTTAATGAGTTGATTAGATCCCAAGGAAGAAATAAAAATCAAGTTTGCAATTAATTTTGATTTTATACTTTATTTTTTAATTTAATTTGTATTTAAATGAATAAATTCCAAATTAAATAGAAAAATAAAATAAAAATTCGTGGCATTGGGCTTGGATATTCCTAATTGTATAAGGAACACGTTTGAATGAAGAAAAAGTAAGCCCATTTGCAAAAATTTTGATTTTTAGAAGCATCTCTCTTTGTGCACTTCTTCAAAATTTCCCAACTTGTGAATGGTGTATCTTGCTCAATTTTCCACATTTTTGAGTGTTCTTGGACTTTTTGGAAAGCTCTAAGAATCCTCTAACCAACATTTTTGGTCTCATCTCAATTGGAGTTTCCATGCTCAATATATCTTCAAAACAAAAAGTTGACTTTTTGTTGACTTTGAAAATGACCTGTAATGTTTTGGGCCATACCTCTCAAATGAAGTATTTTTTGGACATTCTTGTGAGACATGAAGTTGTAGAGAATTGAATTTCCTTCAAAACAAGAGGTGGTGGAAAAATTTCTAAGAAAGTATGAACAAGTTATGATCAGTCAAAGTTCAGTTGACTTTTCACCTAGAAACCCTAATTTAAAAAGTTTGACTTTTGAGCAAATCTTGAGTTTTCTTGATGAATCATGATCAACCCTTGATCAAATGATGAATGTAACTTCAAAATGAGGATGTTGACCAAAAATTATGAAGTTTGACTGTATGTTGACCACAGTTGACTTTTTGTCCAATACAACTGATTTTCAACCATCTGAGCAATTGTCTGAGGAAACTTGACTTGTGAGGCTTGAAACTTGACATGAAGAATCTTTGAAGCATATGAGGAGGCATGAAGACCATGGGAGATGTTGGAAGTCCATCTTGACCTGAGAATTGTCAAACCCTAGTTTGGGTTGATTGTCTAGGAGAGAGTTTGTCTGATCAACTCTTGAGGAATCCTTGAGTATGGGTGTATGAAATATCTTGAGAAGATGGAGGGCAAATTTTGGGGTATGACAGCTTCTCAAAACTTTTGTTCAGTTCTACGATCCAGTCTATCGCTGTTTCACTTTCCCTGACTATCAGTTGATGCCTACTTTGGAAGAGTACGCGCACATACTAGGAATCTCAGTATCGGACAAAGTGCCTTTCAATGGTTTGGAAGCCATTCCTAAGTCACCAGTCATTGCCACGATGACTCACTTAAAGAAATCTGAGATAGACAAAAACCTAACTACCAGAGGAAAACTCTTAGGACTAACTTCAAAGTTCCTAATGGAGAAGGCTCTCGAATTCTCTGAGGCCGATAGTATGGTAGCCTTTGAAGCTATTTTAGCTTTACTCCTTTATGAATTGGTGTTGTTTCCCAACGTCCCAAATTTCGTTGATATCAATGCCATAAGGATCTTTCTGATTGGAAATCCCGTTCCCACTCTGCTTGGTGACACGTACTTCTCCATTCATCATAGGAATCGTCAAGGAGACGGAACTATCGTGTGTTGTGTACCTCTGTTTTTCAAATGGATTACCTCACACTTGCCTAAATCTCCTATCTTCCCGCGAAAACAAAGATGAATGGCATTGGTCTCGAAGACTCATGTCTCTTACAAACGACGATATCCATTGGTATACCTTAGCAGACAATGAGATGGAAATCATCGAGAGCTGCGGAGAATTTGCCAACGTACCTCTCATTGGTACAAAATGAGGAATCAACTACAACCCATTCCTGGCGAGACGTCAACTTGGATACGCAAACTCTAGTAAACCTCTTGGTTTTACAGTGGAAAGCTACTTCTATCATGAAGGAGAGGATTCCCAGGGATTAAAGGCTAGGATGATTAGAGCTTGGCATCACATCCGAAAGAAAGAAAACGGAAAGGTAAAGAATTGTGTAGCCATGGAAACCTACACTTCTTGGGTAAAGAAAAGAGCTAAGGAATTTCGAATGCCTTACGCTTATGAAGAACCCATGTTCTCAACCGCTTCCAAATCAACCATTTTTCCCGTCGAAACTCTGGGAGAATACCAAGAAGCTTTGGCCAAGATGAGGTTTGACAAAGAGGCCTTGGAAAGCAGGTTTCTTAAGGCCTGATCTCAGCAGCTCAAGCGGGTCAAAGATCATGAAAAGCTTTACTTCCGGGATGAATGGCTCATGGAGAAGATGAGAAGATTCGCGAGAAAGATACGCGATCAAGAGATACATCAAAGAAAGGAAAAGAAAGCTTGAGAAATGACAACCGATCCTGCTCCCGACAAGTGGAAGAAAGTCATTATGAGCTAAAAGCGAAAATAGCTCACTATGGGAAGGAAATCACGAAGTTGAAGCTACATCAAGCCTTTGGATCTTCATCCGGCGAGGACGATTAGTTTAGTTTGTAATATTTTATCATTTATTTTATCATTTGTGTGAGCAATGCTCAACGAATTGTTGTAATCTTCTTTCAATGATTAATAAAATATGTGTTTTCCATCAAATATTTGCAGAAATTTCTCTTTTAGCGTAAATTCTTTGGAAATTCCTTTTCTTTACATTCATAATCATGCATCATACTTTGCATTCGAGTCTATTGTCTAAGTCGATCTATCAGCAGTTTCAACGGATAGGAAAAGATCGTCAGCATCGCGTCTTAGAGTTTCTCGGCGTCCACGACCAACTCGAACGATACAAGATCAAAAGAAGAAAAGTAATGGAAGGATTTGAACAAGAGAATGTTGAACTCCGTAACACGGTAACAACACTACAAGAAAAGTGGAGAGACTCACATCTTTGGTCAACTCATTGGCACATGCGCAAAGTCAACAAGCGACATCGGCGGTCAAAACCAAGCGGCGATATCGAAGACACTACTACTCAATTTCGGTATCGCGATCGGTAGTTCACCTTTCGATTATGCGAAGGCTATCCATGCGGCATGCCTTTCAACTTTGGCATCGGTTTGCCAACCGACTTCCCAAGTGGAAACAACCACGCTTGAAATACCTACTGCGGCAAAACTCTACATTTACTCCATAGCGTGGAGTAACTCTTCCAAGTAACAATGATGGTTTCTCAACGATCATGACAAACTCGACTTCCGTAGTGCACACTACCATGGCGAAGAAGTTCACCATACTCGGGCAATAAGGCGAACTCCCGTGGCTCGATGGAGAATCTCCGGGAACAACTCCTCAAAATGCGCTTGAGATAAAAACAATTCGTGGAAAAGAGCATTTGGGAAACGCCGAGGATACGTGCTTAGTTCCTCGCGTAAGGATACTGCAAAATTCAAAGTCCACGACTTTGAAAAGTACAAAAAACTCATCCACAAAGTCATCTCACGATGTATGCCGGAAAATGTCTACATACAACAGCGATCACCGGTTGTTAATCCCTACTTCGAAGATAGTCTCACGGTGCTTGAAGTGGTACATGGGATTGAACAGTATCCAAACATTCAATGACTTAGGTGAAGCCTTTGTACAACAATATAAGTTCAACTTGGATATGGCTCCGATGAGGATCAACTCCACTCCATGTCTCAAAGGAAGAGACATTCAAAGAATATCATAGCGATGGAAATTGCCCAAGTCAACCCACCTTTGGAAGAAAGAGATGACTAAGGTATTCTTAAACACTCTTGGCTCATTCTACTAAGGCGAATGATCGCTAAGCGCTCTGGAGATTTCAGAGATGGTAAGCATGGGAATGCGATTAGAAGAGGGTTGAACCGGACGCCTAACAAGAAGCAGGATCTTCTAGTGGAACTAGGAAGGTTTGGACCGATTTTCAAAGAAAAAGAACATGACATAGGGTGGTATCGAGGAAACCACGAAGAAATGTCGATCAGCGACAGTGGCGCCATAACACCATTGTTAACACAAGTCCAAACAGGAATTGCTCGCGGTTCAACAAACTCAACAAACTCAACGGCCTCGTCAGCGGGCTCGGCGGTTCGACAATCAAAGCGTGCGCCTCGGGTCATAATTCGACCCAATTCCAATGGCGTGCAGAACTATACCTGCGCTAATAGAAAGAATCGTCAGACAAGGTCACCACCTCCGGTTCCCGAAAATTGCGTGGTGGTACAAAGCGAGCGTATCTTGCCCTTTTCACCAAGGGCACCGAGGCCATGACCTTGAGCATTGCATAACATTAAAAGCGATACGAGGTTAGTGAGATCTAATCTTCTTTCCTTGAAATACAAATCCGAGCGTGCAAGCCAATCCGCTTCCCGTCACAATGGACATCTGATGTCGATATTAAATACGAGACGGTATCTCGTCCGAGGCGTAAACACGATCGGAGGAAACTTGGTGCATCTCTATGATCGTGCAGTACAATGGCGCCTTCACTAAGCACGATTCGCGACTTGCAACATACGCTTCAAGGATCTTCGAGGATGTCCCACCATAGACATTCGGCGATTGTTAGATATCGGTGACCTCTGGATCTCTGAAGCGAGATGACCATGACGCCATCTGTGGGGCATTTTCGCATGAGCTTTTGGTCTCGAGATATCAACTCGGAAAATCCGAGTAAGCGATTATCATCCCTGTTTCAATGTACCCAGCGGTGGAGATTGAATACAGGTTCCAACGTTCGGGGTCTCCTTTGGTGATTTGCCTACAGGTCTGTTTCATCGGTTCTACCAAAGCAATTCCTTACCAATACAATGCAGCGATAGAGGATGGGAAGGAGAAACCCGTACCAACTCTTCCACTAATGTCAATATAACAAGAGATAGGACAAGTAACTTTGAAGTGGACGTACGCTCCATTACCACCAAAACACTGCGGTTCCTATTGCTAGGCAATCCAATTAACATATCTCCAGAATCCCCAATGATTCCGATGTTAATCCAAGCACAAATGTTGGTCCTCGATGGAACCAACGTCAACCTGCAATTTTGACGAGATCTTGAAGTTAATCAAGAAGAGTGAATGGAGTCGTGGATCGGTGATGAGACTCCTCAAGATTTCAATCTTGTCTACTCCTCAACTCGAGCTCACCGAGAAGCTTTAATGAAGGTACTAGACCAAGCTTATGTAGACCACGATGTGACTCGAGACCAATTTGGAGGTATTATCGCCAACATAAACTTGTAATAATCTAAGTTTCGTGATGAGGAACTTCGAGAAGAGGAAAGATCACAACTTGGCCTTGCACATCTCAATGATTTGTCAATCGATTCCTGTCCAATGTATTGGTGAATCTTGGTTCATCTTTGAGCGTAATGCCAAAAGCGACACTCGCTCGTTTGGCACACAAGGACACCAATGAAGTTCAATGACATAGTAGTGAGAGCTTTTGACGGATCGCGGAAGTCGGTTATTGGGAAGTAGATCTCCAGATGACAATTGGTCGCATACTTTCCAAATCACTTTCGGTCATGGACGTGCCGGTACTTATAGTTGCTTGCTAGGAAGACCATGGATACGAAGCGGGGCGGTGACATCTCTCTCCATCGAGTGAAATTCACGGTAAATGGAAAACTAATAACCATCCTCGGTGAACAAGCTTTACTCATAAGCCATTTGTCGGTTTCTCTTTCATCCACGATAGCGATGTCGAAGGACACATCTCCCGAACATCCGTTAGAAGATGAATCTACCGGCAAAAGCAGATCATCTCTCTTCATTATAAAGCGGCACGAGATAGTAAAGGATGGCAATCTTTGAAGGATGGGGACAATAATCAAACACATCGAAACGAGGCGGCGGACTCGGGTTTGCACCCATATTCTCAAAGACAAACAAAAGGATGAGCGCGTCCGATCAAAGTATTCCACAGTGGAGGTTTCTTAAACCCCGTTCTCCAAGAGGTTAACGTTGTTACCATTGAAGATGATGAAGATGATCCCTCTGGATCTGAAGAATGGAGCACTTATTTAAACAACCCTGAATATGTGTCTCAAGAAGAATCGTACGCACCGTACTATCCTCCGACTGATCAATTCAAAGGTATATCCCTGCAGCAAAATAAAAATCCGCCCGTCCCTTCTGAAGTTTGGGATACCTTGGGAGAACCAAGTGGACAATTTGACTACATGGTGAAGTACACTGCGCCAGAAAGCTCAAAAATCAGGATTGAAGATATCCAGCCTACAGGATGGGGTGATTATTTTGAGTACCCTAGTCAATCAGAAGAAGAATATACGTCTTCTCAATCTAATCAACCAATCGAGATTCCGAATGAAGATCTCTGTTGTAACACGCATGTGGAATTCACTAAACCAGATCAGGATTATCACTACATCAACATGATCACTAAAGATCAGGAGTACGATTCGGGATACGATTTAGAAAGTGTCGCTCTGGCGAGTCTCTTCACTCGAAGATTGGAGGTACATCCCGAATTCAGCGCAAAGGTCAGGAAGCACATATGCTGTATCCCATACTTCCCGATCTGTTCATCAAGCAGAAGAAGATTGCTTTAGTAGCACAAAGACAAGGTCCGTCGTCAGAATCTTCAAAACACCTTTCGACCAGCGACCAAAGTTTACTCAAGGGTTAAACCAAGTGGAAAATTACAGTACCTCGACTTCAAGGAGTTCGCCACTCTTTGGAAACACATTGAAGTTCGGACTAACGCTCCTAGTTCTAAGTAGTTTATCTTTGCTTTTGTTTTGAACTTCACTTCGCCCAAAGTGAAGAGATGTTTTATAGGGTGTAGCTTTTAAATAATTTCT
Source organism: Vicia sativa (assembly GCA_021764765.1). Lineage (NCBI taxonomy): Eukaryota > Viridiplantae > Streptophyta > Magnoliopsida > Fabales > Fabaceae > Vicia > Vicia sativa. Next base: position 136,635,371 of record CM038796.1, read on the forward strand.
CTTTGTCTTGCCCAAGACAAATGAGTTTATATTTAGGGCCTGTTTCATATTGTGAATCATAAATAAAATCGTCGTTTTGATTCCACACTTTGTGTTTATTTTCATTTTACCCTTTCATGGAAATGATAATCCTAGAAAACACAACAATAAAAATCTTCAAAAAAAAAATGTATAAAATTAATCTGCATACACTTTCACATTGGCTTTTCAAAAAAAAAGAAAAAAAGGGGTTATTTAATAAAATCAAATAGGCGATTAAGCAGATGGACAAATTCATTGAAAGCAATAACTCTATGCTCTCTCAACTTTGAAATCCCACAGAAGTCGCGAGGAAGAAGTTGAAGAAGAGATCCCGGATGAGATTTCTCGACTACTTAAGCACGAGGAATCATTCGAGCTCACCAAGAGCCATTGGAAGCAATCAACTTAGGTTACGAGGAAGCCAAAAAGTAAACATCGAGCTTCACTCGGCAACAACGTCAAGGAAAGCGATAGATCTTCTCAAAGAATATGTCGATGTGTTCGCTTGGTTCTACGAGGACATGCGGGTTTAGATACCGACATCGTAGAGCATCACTTGCCGTTAAAACAGTGTCCTTGATTAAACAAAAGGCGAAGAGTTCACCACGAAATGGCCGACAAAATCAAAAGGAAGTTCAAAAGCGGATCGGCGAGGTTTCCTCGTCGCCGAATATCCTCAATGGCTAGCCAACATAGTGCTGTTTCCAAAAGGGCGGAAAGGTCAAAATGTGTGTTGACTAGGGACTTGAACAAAGCAAGTCAAAGGCGATTTCCACTTCCATATCGACATGCTAGTGGATAGCTTGCAAAATTCAACGTCTTTTCCTTCATGGGCGGTTTCTCGGTTATAATCGGATCGAATGGCTCCGAAGACATGGAGAAGACATCCTTCATCACGCCATGGGGCACTTTTGCTACAAAGTAATGCCGTTTGGATTAAAGAATGCGGTATAACTTACCAAAGGCGATGACTACTCCCTTTCATGACATGATGCACAAAGAGATCGAAGTCTCGTGGGCGACATGATAGCAAAGTATGACGAAGAAGAGCATATAGAATATCTCTTGAAGTTGTTTCAACGACTAAGGAAATTTCAACCGCTTGATCTAACAAATGCACCTTTGGGGTAAGATCCGGAAAACTCCTAGGTTTCATCGTCGATCAAAGAGGTATTGAAGTTGACCACGACAAAGTCAAGGCTATTCAAGAAATGCCTACGCCGGTACGGAAAAGCAAGTAGGATTTCTCGGACGGTTGAATTACATCTCGGTTATCTCTCAAATGGCTGCTACGTAGGCGGATATTCAAGCTTCTCCGCAAAAATCAAGAGGTTGTGTGGACGAAGATTGCCAAAAGCATTGGCAGTATCAAGGATACAGTCGGAACCTCAATATTGATTCCTCGATCGAAGGACCGTTAATCATGTACCTTACCGTACTAGAAGAGTCCATGGGTTGCGTACTTGGACAACAAGATGAAACCGGTAAGAAGGAGCATGCCATTTACTACTTGAGTAAAAAGTTCACAGACTGTGAAACTCGTTACTCCATGCTCGAGAAAACCTATTGTGCTTTGGTATGGACTTCAAAACGTCTCCGCCAGTACATGATCAATCACACAACTTGGTTAATCTCCAAAATGGATCCAATCAAGTATGTCTTTGAAAAGCCTGCCTTAACAGGAAGAATCGCTCGATGGCAGATGCTATTATCTGAGTATGACATCCAGTACCGTGCTCAGAAAGTGGTCAAAGGAAGCATTCTCTCCGATCACTTGGCTTATCAGCCGCTCAACGAATACCAATCTCTAAAATTTGACTTCCCAGACGAGGACGTTATGTACTTAAAGATGAAAGATTGTGATGAACCGCCACCCGAAGAAGGCCCAGATCCAGAATCTAGATGGGGCCTAATTTTTGATGGAGCCTATAACGTTTATGGCAATGGAATTGGGCGGTCATCATCACTCCGAAGGTTCTCATATCCGTTTTCCAGATTGCTATTTGATTGTACCAACAACATTGCGGAATCGAAGCTTGCATCATGGGTATCGAAGAAGCCATCGACTTGAGGATCAAGATCCTTGACATATATGGAGACTCGACCCGTGATCAACCAAATCAAAGACAAGTATGAAACTCATCATCTTGGTCTAATTCCTTACGATTATGCAAGGCGTTTGTTGACTTTCTTCAACAAAGTTGAGCGCATCATATCCCTCGAGATCGAATCGAATGGCGGGCCTTGCAACTCTATCTTCCATGTTCAAAGTCAACAATTGGAATGATATGCCTAAGATCCTTGAGGCCTTGAAAGACTGCATATGTGTTACGCTGAGCGGTCTTGACGATAAACCGTGGTTTCACGACATCAAACGTTTCCTTCAAACACGAGAGTACTGTCATACCCCAATTTTTGACCTAATATACCACCTCACATTTGCATCATTGCATCACTAACAGTTCGGAACAGCATGAATCGGGTATAACATTCACAGGTCAAATTTAGGGTTTCATCAGATTTTCATCTGATTCAAGAGGCAACCAATTAGGATTTGAGTTTTACTCATCTCATTTGATCTATCTTGATCAAAACATCAACCTCTGATCATCAGATATCCAACTTTTCTCATTGATCAATCGGGGATCGACCAATTAGGGTTTTGATCGGGCATGAGTATTCTCTGATTTTTTGAGCAAGGAATGGCTTTTTTGGATAGAGATTAGTCATTATATCTTAGATACAACATCTTG